>CM053791.1:376865871-377313371 GCA_028749045.1 Cupressus sempervirens | reverse complement strand
TATTTTCATTCATCCTATATTTTTGCTTTGTATCTTTTGGATTTTTTGGTGAATCTGACTATCAGGAAAGTGATCAATTTAATTTATTTTCATCATATGAATTGTTTATGCCCACCATAAGTATGTATGTTTTCCTATGGAAGGATATGTGAGACCCAAACTCATATATTTAGGTAATTTGAGTATTGTTTCATCTAGGGTATGGTTGGGAACTTGCATTTTCTTATGACGCTTAGCATATCATGAAAGGGGATGTAGGGTAGTAGGGTGGAGTGTCCTATCACAAGTACCCTAGCCTAGAAGTGGATGACAAGGAAACATGAGGAGGATCTAATAAGTAATAACTATATTTAAATACATGAATAATTAAAATTCATATAAGATAAGTTATCTACACACTTGTACAATCATCAAGAATCTTGAGTGAGTTGATGTAAGGATGTAGTATTTGTATGCTCACTAGTATTTTGTAGAAGTTGGTGTGAGGACATGGTATGAAGCATCTCAAGGGAGTTGAGTGACCATACCACTATATAGCTTGGGGCAATATGATCCAAGTGATTACAATCCACTAGAGTCCCTAGATAGTTATCTAAAAGTGGGTGTTCTAACTAGTGACCTAATATATTGCATTACATTCATGAGCCTATATGTACTTGTTTCATGCATTAATTGGTGTATGTGAAGGCCTTGAATTTTTTTATCTTTTATGATAATTGTCAGGTCATTATCTCCATGAGCATGGCAAGGTAGCTTATGGGTTCCATATGATTTAGAGGCATTTCTACCTTAACCAATTCAAGGGATCGAAAATAGGGATGCATATCATTTAGATGCAACAATATCTTTACTTACCATTCCTTTTCATGTCCTCTTCACCTTGTATTATTGATCTAATTAGGATCTAGGACTATTATAGAGGAATGCTAACTGATTACATAAAGTTAATTTAAACCTTTAATGAATCAAATTAACGTAATTGAAATAAGAGAATAACAAGATTAAGCTGTCAAAAGAGAAATTGGGAGAAAGAAGACACAAACAATTTGATCTCGGAGTTCATTCGTATGGACTACGTCTCCGGGTCCTGCTCCAATAGGGGGACCAATCTGATTATCTACAAAATTAGGTACAAATGTTTACAAAATCACTCCTTTGAAGTACAATAGCATTACGCTATTTCAAAGTACATGAATGAGCACTTCAAAAATCTCCCTTATACTCAGCACTTGGACGTTCTCTCCTTTTTCTGAATGCCCATAAGAGTCTCCTTACCCCCTTTTTATACCAAAAAATAGCCAAAATAAGGCCATAACAAATAATTGTAAAAATAGACTCTTTAACCAATTTCCCTCTCGGAATAACCCTTTACCCATTTTAGAGGATTTGGCCCCATGTTATTTTTGGGGTAAAAAATAAACAATAACCTTATTTTACTAAGGTTAGGCGAGATTGGATAGGAGTTAAATAAAACAATGTGCACCTTTATCCTTAAGTGCTAAAATAGTGCAACGACAAAAGCTATTTTGGGGCAGCCGCCGGTCGAGGGTTCCAACCCCGTCGATGGCCTCCTTTGTTTAAAATTGGTGCTAGCCAATGTTTAAAATAAAGTTGCCGCCCATTAGTTTTGGTCAAGTGGTTATGTAATTACTTTTGGAGGCAATGGGTCAAGAGTTCAAATCCGACCATGATCTCATTTTTTTTGGAAAAACAAACCTTCCTTTGGGATGCCACTTGTCAAATGTTGATAACTTGAAGCTGCCTTGTCACTTTGCTGATGTCATAATGACACCATCAATATTCATCTCTTATTCTGAACTTTAAACTGACATAACTTCCACATATGGGCTCCGTTTTTTATGAAACAAACACCATTGGAAAGCACTCAATGAGCTCTTTATTTTGAAATCCATTATTGACCACTTTGGAGATGATTATTTTTTCACCTTTTTGATTACCTTTGTTTTTTATTTGACCAACCTTTGACTGACCATAACTTTTGCATATGGACTCCATTTTTGTCCATTCAAATTGC
Organism: Cupressus sempervirens; assembly: GCA_028749045.1. Taxonomy (NCBI): domain Eukaryota; kingdom Viridiplantae; phylum Streptophyta; class Pinopsida; order Cupressales; family Cupressaceae; genus Cupressus; species Cupressus sempervirens. Next base: position 377,311,336 of record CM053791.1, on the reverse strand, counting down.
TTTGGATTTAGAATTTCAAGGAGTTTAATCTAATGCTAATTGTTGGAGTTTTGGAGATACTTGAATTTTTGACAAAAATATCCCCCCGGATCAAGCCTCCCCACTGAGAAGCTTTCAGACCACCAAAAGTTTGGATTACTCAGAAAGCAGGTGAGGGTATTTTTCCCTCACTTTACCAATCTCCATCTAGTTTGCCTTGCTTGGATGCATTCCCTTCAATCCCACTTGGAGGTATTCAACTGGTCCTCTTCGTGAAGTTCTGACATTCATGTCTAGGATAACATCTTCTGGCTATTCTGACATATACTCTGGTGAAAGATCATCAACTGATGGAACTTGAACACTGATGTCTTCATCCAAGATCATTGGAGGTTCATATAACTTCAGATTATCAACATTGATAACTGAGTAAATTTGCAATTAAGGCAGAAAGCATTAGTACCAATCTTCTCTAAAATTTCAAAAGGACCATACCTGATAGGCTTGAGCTTCCTTCCTTCACCTTGCATTCTTTCCTTGCTGATATGTAACCAAACTCTATCACCAACTTGGAATTGGTGATCAATGCGATGCTTATCATGGCGAGCCTTGTATTTTGCTTGGCTCTACCCTAACTATGCTTCTACTTCTTAATGGATTGCTTGGACCTTCTAGATGAACTTTAAAGCCTTTTCTGCATCATGGCATCCATCTACAACATCGTCCTTCCCAAAAGAAAAATCCATTGGTGTCTTAGGCAAGTAACCAAAGAAAGTCTCAAAAGGAGACCTCTTTGTAGAAGAGTGTGTCGCATGGTTGTAAGCATGCTGCACATAGTGAATACTTTCATCCCACAACTTAGGATGCTTGCTGCAATAACCTCTAAGTAGATGCACAATTGTCTTGTTCACTACCTCTGTCTGTCCATCGATTTGTGGATGGAAGGTTGTACTCTTCTTTAGCTTAGTGTCCATGAGTCCCCATAAAGATGACCAAAATTCCCCTAAGAATCAAGAATCTTGATCTGATACAATAGAAGTGGGTAATCCAAAATGAACCCATACATTTTGAAAATACAAATGAGCAATCAATTCAGCAGTAACTTGCTTTTTATAAGGCATTAAAATACACATTTTGCTGAACCGATCAACTACTACATAAAAATAATCATGACCCTTCCTAGACATAGGTAAACCTCCCACAAAGTCCATAGATACACTTTCCCATGGACGGGATGGCATAGGTAATGGTGTGTACAAACCCAATTTCCTATTACTTGGTTTGCTGGTCGCACACATTACACATCCTTTTATATACTTGGTGACAATTTCCTGCATACGAGGCCAGTAACAATACTTTTGTAATTGAGCCAGTGTCTTACTTACCCCAAAATGTCCTGCAATCAATGAGGTGTGTGCTTCACGAATTACATGTGCTTGTTCATTTTTAGGAATGCATAGTTTTCCCAAGTGGTACAACAAATTATCTTGCACATAGTAATCTTTCTCTTCTACATGTTTACCTTGGATTAAAGCTACATAGATATCCTTAAAGTTCTCATCATTAGCATATTGTTCCTAAAAACTTTCATGAACCATAGAACTATTTTGAAAGATTATCAAAGCATTTTGAACAGGAGGTCTCGACAACATATCCGCTACTTTGTTATGGGAACCCTTCTTATACTTAATCACCAAATGAAACTATTGTAGAAAACCCATCCACCTAAAGTGCCTACTTTGTTGCAACTTAGATTGTGAGTGCAAATATTGCAGTGGCTGGTGAGCAGTGTGGATTACAGTTTCTTTTCCCATTAAGTAATGTTTCCATTTTTTAACACTCTGAACTAAAGCATAAATTTCTTTATCATATGTAGGATAGTTACTTACTATTCTTGAAAAAGTTTTAGAGTGGTAGCAGACTGGTTTACCTCCTTGCATAAGTACAGCTCCCATGGAAAACCCACTTGCATATGTCTCAATCTCAAATGGTTGACATAAATTAGGTAGAGCTAACACTAGTGCAACACTCAACTTTTCCTTCAAAGTATCCAAAGCCTTCTTTTGCAGACCTCCCCACTAAAAAGTTGCCTTGGTACTGGTTAATACATGCAACGGTGATGCAATGAAAGAGAAATTTTCAATGAACTTCCTCTAGTACTGAACTGCACCTAAGAAACTCCTAATTTATGTAACTGTATTGGCTCAGGCCATTTTACAATACATTCAACCTTCATTGGGTCTACTTTCAATTGACCATTCCCTACGACATAGCCTAAGTACACTAAGGATGTCTTTGCAAATTTGCATTTTGACATCTTTACATATAGTTTTTCTTTTCTCAGTACATCAAGTACTTTCTTTACATGAATTACATGATCATCCCAAGACTTATTGAATACAAGAATATCATCTAAATGGACTATGACAAAATCATCTATAAAGGGATGGAAGACATCATTCATGACTCTCATAAATGTAGCTGGTGCATTACAAAGCCCAAATGATATGATCAACCACTCAAAAAGTCCCTGTTTTGTCTTAAAAGCAGTTTTCCAAATATCACTTTCTGCAATTCTTATTTGATGATATCCACTATGTAAGTCTAGCTTAGTGAAATAAATTGCATATTTCAACTGATCAAGTAAATCATCAATTCTAGGAAGAGGGTACCTGTTCTTTATCGTTATCTTGTTTAGAGCCCTGTAGTCAATACACATTCTCCAAGTCCCATCTTTCTTTGGAACCAACACAATAGGAGAACCACAAGGAGAAGTACTAGGACGAATAACTCCTTTCACGACCAGCTCTTGAACTTGCTTCTTGATTTCTTCATTCTACAACACTGATAAGTGGTACATGCCAATATTAGGAAGTAGTGCATCTTGCTGCAATTGAATCTCATATTGTATCTATCTCTTAGGAGGCAATCCTTTCAGTTCCTGAAACAAGTCATCGTAGGCGAAAACAACTTTGACCATTTCAGATTTATGTTTTGGATCACATCCCTTAAATGCCTCAGATGTTTCATCTTCTTTGGCTTTTACAATCATCAATACAAAATTCTTACTAGAGTTGACTAACCTTTTCATCTGACCAGCATTAACTAGTGCTAGGTTAGTCTTAACCTTATGTGCTCGTACAATGTATTCAATTTTATCTTTAAATAGATGATACTTATTTTCTCCCCTATAGAAGATAGCCTGTCGATCATACAAATAGGGACTCCCAAGTACAAGACCACAAATATCTAAAGGGACTACATCAACTTCTACCTCATCCACAAAGTTTGCAGTGATAGCAAATCTTAACTTGCATTTTTTAGTTACTTGTAACTGTACATCATTGCAAACCCATCCAAGAGGGTATGGTTTCAGATGAGGCATTATAGTCAAATTAAGCTTTTTAACAACTTCTTCAAATATCAAATTAACTTGAGAACATGTGTCAAATAGTGTATCAACCTTAGTATGCTTAATAACAACTCAGATGTGAAATAATTCATTCCTTAGCTTATCATCCTTAGGAGAAGATTCTTTACTTGTACTTACACGTATGCTAGAAGAATTTATAGCTGATGAGAGAGATATACCTTTTCCTTTACCTTGGATCCCAGTAGCAACAATTTTTGTCTCATCTTCGAAGTAAGATCCAAGATCTTGTTGAGTTATAGCAGCAATCTTTTATTTTCCTTTGTTTCCACCAAATCGCTTCAGCCTCTTTTCAGGATGTAGCTTCCAACACTTAAAATCATCATGCCCTTCTTTCTTACAATGTGAGCATGTGGGTTTCTCACCCTCTTTCTTTACTATTGTTGTCTTTTTACCCTTCCCTTTTCCTTTGGACTTTTCCTCAAACTTTGATGGCTTTTTATCAGACTTATCAATGAAAGTACTCTTACCCCTTGATTCTAAATGTGTTGCCTGGACACATACTTCATCCAAATTACAAGGATTCAGGATGAGAATATAATGCCTTAGGTAAGAATGAAGACCACCTATGTACTTGAGTAAGGTGTCCTGGGTATATAATGGGACATTTAATGAAATAGCCTTTTTATGAAATTTGTGGGTGTAATCCTAGACAAACTGACCTTTCCCTTGCCTAAAATGTTGCCAGTTCATCATTAACTGCTGCATATGGCCTAGGGGGTAGAATTGCTTCTTTAAAGCAGTAACAAATTTTGACCAAGACAAATTAAACTTACCATGCTGTGAAGTTTCATCCTGAGACCTACTCTCCCACCAAGTTAAGGCTACACCACCTAATCGAAGAGTGACTAACTGAATTCTATCAACATCATCTACAAGTTTTTGAACTCTACAGTAGACTTCTACTTGTTGAATCCAGTCATCTAGTTTTTTGGCATTTAACTCCCCACAATATTTTGGCAATTCAAACTTTACATCCAACTTGATTCAAGGCTTATGTCCACCCTTAAAAATATTAGAAGACTCAGAATGGGTAGAAGAAGGAGAAGAGGGGGGAGAAGGAGACAAGGGAGAAGAAGGAGAAGATGGAGGTGTCTTTGGCGGATCATGATCATCACCTTTCTTTTTCCCTTTGTCCTTTTGAGCTGCACGTCTTTGCATATTCTCTTCTCTTTCTTGTACCAAAACTTCTACCATTGTCTGCAAATTTTGAAGAGTCTTCTAAATACTCTTATCTTGAAAAGCTTGTCCACCACCTTCATCTACCATTTGTGATGATGGTTTAGTCCTTCATTTTCCAATCTCAAGATTGTATTCCTCGAGCTTTCCTTCACCTTTCTCAATCCTGGATCTTGTTAGCATTCAAATCTACAATACTAGTCCAATAGAAGCTCTGATACCGAATTTGATCTAATTAGGATCTAAGACTATTACAGAGGAATGCTAACTGATTACATAAAGTTAATTTAAACCTTTAATGAATCAAATTAATGTAATTGAAATAAGAGAATAACAAGATTAAGCTCTTAAAAGAGAAATTGGGAGAAAGAAGACGCAAACAATTTGATCTCAGAGTTCATCCATATGGACTACATCTCCGGGTCCTACTCCAATAGGGGGACCGATCCAATTATCTCCAAAATTAGGTACAAATGTTTACAAAATCACTCCTTTGAAGTACAACAGCATTACGCTATTTCAAAGTATAGGAATGAGCAATTCAAAAATATCCCTTATACTTAGCACTTGGACATTCTCTCCTTTTTTTGAATGCCCATAAGAGTCTCCTTACCCCCTTTTTATACCAAAAAATATCTAAAATAAGGCCATAACAAATAATTATAAAAATAGACTCTTTAACCAATTTCCCTCTCAGAATAACCCTTTACCCATTTTAGAGGATTTGGCCCCATGTCATTTTTGGGGTAAAAAATAAACAATAACCTTATTTTACTAAGGTTAGGCGGGATTGGATAGGAGTTAAATAAAACTTTTTGGCTATTGTTTGGGTTGTGGAAACCAAGGTTTGAGTGGTATTGGAAATGGTATGACCAGTTGCAGACATGGATGACAAACGGTTTGCACTATCCGCCCACCACACTTCTGATTGAGTGCAAAAACTCTGATAATTGGACTTAAGGGTGGCAATATTAGTCTACATCTAAGTAGAAAAGTGATGATTCAAGTGGGCTTTGAGAGCTTGAAGAGAACCAATAATAGTATGGAAATTGGTGTTATTTCTAGCATTGGCTTGTCGAGCAGCAAGCTCCATCTGTACCAACTTTTGCATGGTATTTTGTTGCATGAGCAAGGCTTTGCGAATATAGAGGTTAGCATAGTTCAGCATCTTAATTTGAGTGGGAGCATCAGGTTATCCTGAGACAATCACATGCTAAGGCCAGCAAGGTATACTATATTTGTCATCAATAGATTTTAGGATAAAATCATGGAAGGTTGGGATGACAGGTTCTTCTAACTTTGCATCAGTAAAGGAGGTCTGTTGGCCAGACATCATCATTCAGACATATCTCGGATGGATATATGCACAATTGGTACATTGCATAGTACCATCTTCTAACTCCATAAATTGAGGATGCATACATGGAGCATTCAAAGGATTGGAAATATCTGCAGTAGAGTGTACATGCTGCTCAGAGGGAGCAGGTTGTCTGAGAGGTGGCAAGGACTGAGTCCTGGATACATGTGGTACAGACTGTGAAGACATAGACTGAGATGAGCTTCTTGATAGGGATTGTGGTGCACTGGATGAGGTAAAAGATATATGAGCTTGATTGTTATCTTCATGGACATTGGCAATTGTAGTTAGATTCTTAGGGCCTTCTAACTGCTTCAAAGCTCGGAGATCTATTATCCATTCTTTTGGAACTTGGATATCAGAAAGCTATAACATCTTAGGTGTAGTGACTTTGGCACCTTTGGCTTCTATTTTCCATAACAAAGAATATATATTCTAAGATTTATCAACATGGAGATCTTTGACTATGGGAACTGTAGTGTTGAATAATCTACCATATCGGGCAAACCATAAGGCATGAGTTCTGGAACCAGCTTTCATATTCAGGTAATGTGTTCCAAACTAAAACATTAATACTTTATCCAGGTGATCATCAAGAAGACTAATAGAAAAATTAGGTACAACATCAAATGATGTAGATCCAACAGCCATAGGGGCTGAGATTCCTCCCATTAACATATCGCAGTAGCAATTATGTCAGACATCCAGTAAGGTCATGAACACGATAGCAGGAATACCTTTTCGGTACAAGGGTTCTATACCAGCTACGATACTTCCTATATGCAGGTACTTGAATCCATTTTTGATTTTTTCTTGTTTAACAAGATTTTGAATATCCTTACTAGACAGTAAATTAATATAGCTATGCAGATGATCATTTTTAACAACTACTTGTAACTCTATCAGCTTACAGATTGTTTTCGACTTATAGGACATAAACCCTAAATCAATGTAGATTTCATTCCATTTTTTGATTGGAAATTTAAATCTTTCACTTGGCATAGAATAAGCTTCAGAAGTAGATGCTTCTTCTTCCACATTAACATCTTGTATTGAATCAAAGATAGATCCTAAACTTACAAGTTCTGATGCATGCTCATTAGATTGCTGATCCTTCTGATCAACCATCTCGCTTTTTGTTCTTTATCAGGTTGAAATGCACTATCTTCCCTGCCTCTAAACACCTTCACATGGCTTCAACATGAGGACTTACTTCACGTGGAGAGACCAAAAGAACAAGTGACTCTTACAATCATAACATACATAACACTTGAAAGGAAAGAATAACCATGCTCCGATACCAACTTTTACAGGAGCTGTGAATTATGTGAAAAGAGGAAACTTTCATTATATGAGGAAACTTATACATACACAATATGCATCACATGCTCTATGCATGCTTTGATTTAGAACTGATAGTCTAATTTTTTATCTTCTTGAAGAGAAGAGAGCATACTCTCTATGCCAGATTGAGACTTTTCTTTGCTTACAAACCTAAGGGACTTACCTAAAGACTTAGCTAGACTAACTTGCTTCACTAGACACCACTTGCTTTGAATGAAGGAAGAGCCTCAATATATAGGTGATCACACTTACAATTGTGAGTGTTTTGAAATCTGACCATAGGAGGTGGACACATTGCACACTACTTTTGGCAAGCTTATCTCTAAGGAATCTCGAATAGGTACTCCATTGACAAAAGGAGTTGAACAGTAACTTGGGATAAGAACACATCGACAAAATTTATTAAAAAGAATCTTTTTGAAGTGAGAAGGTTAACTCGACACATTTTAGTTGTACCATGGATGACAACCATGTCCCAGATTAGCTCACAAAGGATGGGATGCCTTCGTCAAGTGACAACCCCACTTGATAGGATTAACACCTGTGACTATGAGGAGAACTAGTTTACCAATTCATTTCATCTTCATCTTCTGTGTCAGGTGACAGAGGTCTCCTTTTATGATCCATTTTTTCAAGTCTATCTTCAATAGAGTCTTCTTTCCAGAGAATGTGACGAGTTGTTCTTATGAACACTATTGGAATAGAAACATCGGGTGTTCTATTTTTAGGCATTGTTTGATACTATGTAAATAACCATAATGACTTTTGTTGCTGTACAAAGGAGGATACAATGCGGAGTTCAATAGTATCAGCTTGTGATTTGGATGGACCATATGTTTCAAATAACCAATTTGTAATGGCTGTAGGAGTGGAAGACATAAATTGGAGGTGGAACAAATAACCATAGTTAATGGTTATGGGCTGCTGATAATGTGAATGAGGATAAAGACCCAAAAAGAAATCATTCCAAAATGAATTTCTATATAACCAGTTATACTGATTTGGAATATGGTTATTACTAAGAAACTGGATAGGCCATTCATAAGTAGTAGCATATGTTGCAATGGGTCCTAAGGAAGATGTTATTTCTAGATTTGTTTCCTGACAAGGGTATTTTGCTATAATAGATTTTGTGAGCAAATATCTATTGGCAGTAAAATGGAGTTGATGGAGGTTGTCATAGATCTTCTTAGTTAAGAGATATGTATCCAGGATCCAGGGAGTATCACTTACCATTGGATAAATCTCTTTTCTTTCCATGATCATTCTCACATTGTGTTGTTGTGCAAGTACAGGTTTTGGGAGTCACACCAAGTTTTGATCTCGATGATCTTCAGCTAAGCGTCCTCGTTCTTCTTCTATTGCAAGAATAGCATGGTCATCATGAACTTCTTGTTGTTATTTGAGGACTAAAATAAGTAGTATTATACAAATTATCAATAATATTAGGCAAAGATTGAGCTATATGATTTGCCTTGGGTTGCAGAAAACTGTAATTTCTCTTTCTTCTGAAAGAGCATTCACAAAATGACCTTCGTGACTGAGGAAGTCTGCCAAAAAATTCTTTACTCCTTCTACATACTTGGTTTCAAAATCAAATGTATCCAAAAATTGTGTCCACCATAGTAAGTGACCACAAGCAACCTTTTTCTTCGATTCCTTCTTGAAGAAATTGGCAAGATGCCTTAAATCACTGCGGAGAACAAAGGGTTTATCACCAATGAATAGTTGAAACTTGGAAAAGGCATTGATAATAGCTAAGAGCTCCTTGTGAGTACTATGATAATTCATTTCTACTCCTTTGAAGGCACCAGATTCATAGCGAACTACTTCTTCACGAAGTTTTCCATTATTTTCAACAACTCCAATGAGCACATCACCCCATGCATCATGACTAGTATCGGTCTGTACTATCTTTTTTTTGGAATGTAGAATTCGGAGTGGAGGTAGTTGTTGGAACTGATCTTTAATCTACTAGATAATCTGATTGTGCTTCTCTATGCATTGAGGTGGATTTTTGTGCAAGAGCTTATTCAACTCTTTTCTAGCTTCAACAATCTTTTGATAATAGCTAGCTATATAGTTGACTAAACCAAGAAATCGTTGTAATGACTTCTTATCTTTGAATTCAAATTTTTGAATGGTAGTGAACAAATGTTGTTGAGGGTATAATCTACCATTAGGCTCAATCGGGTACCAATAAATAGAAGGCTTTTAGTACACCATTGTAGTTTTGATGGATTGAGACAGAGGCCATGACTCTGGCAGATGTTGAGAAACTATCGTGAATGACTCATATGTGCATTATAATCTTGACTAAAGATTAAAATATCATCAATGTATGGTTGTATGAATTTGGCATAAGGAGAGAAAATCCTATCCATAAAACCTTGAAAGATAGACATCGCCGTCTTTATACCAAATGGCAGGACATTCCATTCAAACAGACCTTGAGGAACTAAAAAGGTTATTTTATAGCGATCTTCTTCCTTGACTGAGATTTACCAAAATCCTTTAGTCAGATCAAATTTACTAAAGATATTGCATCTTTGAAGGCATTGCCAGATATAGTCTTTACTGGGCAATGGATGCTAATTTTTCTCCAGGCAAACATTTAAGGGCTTGTAATTGACTACAAGTCTCTTTTCAACAATAATGTTACCATGTTCATGCTTCTTTGGCATATACATGACATGACAAGAAAATGGGTTGTTACTTGGACGAATAATATTCTTTTGCAACAAATCACTAATTTCCTTTTCATAGAGTTCTTGTTCTTCTTTGGAGAGGATGAAATAGATAGCTTTACAGCTAGGTAACATAGGGTGACCTTGTTCATCAAGTCTCGGAGGGAGACTACATTCCATCTGACGTTTATACTTATGCAGGTCTTTGGTTAATATAGTATTGGCAAAATCGGTTTGAATTATCGCTAACTACTCTCGGGTGGAAAGAGATTGCATGGTCAACCAAACATGTGACTGTGGAGGAATATCTTTAACAAGAGAAAAAGAGAGTTTCGGAGCATAGACATGATGCTCATTGATTTGAGAAACTTTGCCAAACTTAAAATCAATATGAGTGCCTTGTAAACCAACAGTGTAAGGACTCCACTATTGTAGGGTATGACTTCCAATGATACAGTCATACTAATCGACAGGAAACTGCAAAAAGGTCACAACACAAATTTGGGTAGCAAATTGTAACAGTATGTGTGTTTGGAAACAGATTGGGTTGTTGGAGTGAGACACAGAGTGGATACTCATATTAGTGAGAACCCAACAATTTGAAGGAAATGCTTCAGCTCATGCTGGATTACAATCAGCACCAGAGTCTAATAAAGCACACAAAGTATATGCTTTGAGGCCTGAAAGCTTTACAGTGAGTAAAAATGTAGGGCACGGATTATGCATACCTTTGAGATAACCAAACACTTTTTTTGCAGTTGGTTCTTCTTCCTCCTGTTCTTCAGAACAATTTTCTTCTTTCTGAGCTACATCATCCTTTTTTTCTGCTTCAATCAAGAGCTTGTCAAAAGCACTAAGAGAACTAGAAGCAACATCAAATTCTTTTAATTCTTGTTGGACTTGATGTATTTCTTTCATAACATCAGCTTTAGCTTGGTAGAGAAAAGCTAGGTGCTAAGAAAGCCATTCTTTATGAGAAGCCTTAGCAAAGGCTCTTTCTGCCATCAAATTAATTCGGTACTCATGTGGAGTAGGTAGTTTTCTAGGAGCATCTTCATCATAGTGAAGAAGACTTTCACCCTCTTGCTATAGAAAGATATTAGTTCTTTGCTCCTCTAACATTGCTAATTCTTTTTTGATCTTCTCAAACTAGTAAGGTGTTAGAAACTCTTGTTTTCATTTCAGCAACTGATTGCACCAAATTTGAATTCTTTCTAATTCCTATTCAGGTGTCAGTTTTAACCAGTTAGGATCAATCTAGGTTAAGGATCGATTGCGATCAGTAACCTTCTCTGCATGACGATACATATTACAATAAAAATAAATTTCAGATTCACTAGATGAATCTAGAGAGAAGAACTCTTCAGGTTCTTTAGGCTCTGGTTCAGAAATTCTTAGATGTCTCACTTGGAGGAGATCATCTTCACTGTCACTACTGGAACAATATTCTAGAATAATATCTTTAGAATCTAAGGCTTCAGACACAATTGTCATAGGTTCATGATGGAGATTAGCAAATCGGAGTGCACGAACACGCTTACCTTTTTTCTGTCTAACTGGGCATTTATTTGCATAATGATTACCTTTACAAATATAACAGACAGGCTGAAAATCCTTTTTCTTTACTCTATCTTTCTTTCTTAACACAATTTTTTTCCTTTTGAGTTTCTTATTTTAGAGAAGGATTTTCTTCTACTTGGCTGATAGTCATTTTGGTATGACCTATATTTTTTCTTTCTATGTTTTTCACAACCATAAGAGGTAGACGCACAATTGCAGAGTCCACTCTTTAGGTAAGGTAACACTTCTTTTTTCTTTTTTTGATTCTATTTTTTTGTACAGAGATCACTATTTATTTCTTTAATGAACTAACAGAGCTATGGAAAAGTTCATTATGCTCATGAGAATCTTTTCTCGATAGTAAGACTGGAGCTGCAATAGGAAACCATCTAGAAATGTGTTGTACATCCAGACGTTGTTGTTGGTTTGACCAGATCTATAGAAATTACTATACTGATCACTGCAGTACTGATCTAGTTGACTCATATCATAGATCTTACTTTCCTTAAATTTCTTCAAGGCATCACGTTTTTCATTATCATGTTGTCCTACAAACATCCTATATAAAGCACTAGAGACAGATGTTACACCAGCATTAATGAGGTCATCTTTATAATCAACTGGTAAACTATCCCATGCACTTTTGGCAATTCCAATTAATGCATTCAAGCATTTTCTGATAGCTTGATCTTGTGTCATATTAGCAGCATAGATGGCATTGTCCATCCATGTTCTAAGTGCATCTAAGGTGGCTTTATTCTTAACATGATCATATGAATCAAGATTAATATATGGTGGCACATTCTCATTGAAAGCATACAACTAATCATATGGATCTTGACTCACCATATTTACATTTTTCCATGTACCCATAGTAGGATCAAATTCTTGTGGCTTTGGCTTTGGTACATGTAGAACTAAAGCTTTTCCTGTACTCATTCCATGCAGGCATTGGAGATCAGATTGAGATCTTGGAAAGTGACTTACAGGTCTCACAGTGGTAGTTTTTACTGGACTAGACATTTTATCATCAAGGAGATTCTCCACTTGTTTTGGTAAAGCACTGAGTACTTGAGCACCAGCTAGTTGCTGGGAGATTACTTGTGTAGTAGTCTATTCTACTGTGGAAAGCTTTTTGGCTATTGTTTGGGTTGTGGAGCGCAACGGCAAAAGCTATTTTGGGGCAGTCACCGATCGGGGGTTCCAACCCCGTCGACAACCTCCTTTGTTTAAAATTGGCACTAGCCAATGTTTAAAATAAAACTGCCACCCATTAGTTTTGAAATTAATGCTTGGTCAAGTGGTTATGTAATTATTTTTGGAGGCAATGGGTCAAGAGTTCAAATCCAACCATGAGCTCATTTTTTTTTGAAAAACAAACCTTCCTTTGAGATGCCACTTGTCAAATGTTGATAACTTGAAGCTGCCTTGTCACTTTGCTAACATCATAATGACACCATCAATATTCATCTCTTATTCTGAACTTTAAAATGGCATAACTTCCACATATGGGCTCCGTTTTTGATGAAACAAACACCGTTGGAAAGCTCTTGACGAGCTCTTTATTTTGAAATCCATTGTTGACCACTTTGGAGATGATTATTTTTTCACCTTTTTGATGACCTCCATTTTTGATTTGACCAACCTTTGACTGACCATAACTTTTGCATATGGACTCCATTTTTGTCCATTCAAATTGCTTTGGATTTAGAATTTCAAGGAGTTTAATCTGATGTTGATTGTTAGAGTTTTGGAGATACTTGAACTTTTGACAAAAATATCCCCCTGGATCAATTATACTTTCACTCTTGGTGTAGATTCTTGTCAAACTAATTTTATATATTGTTAGCTAGATGATTTATATCAATAACTGATGTATATGTATTAAGGCACACTCAAGTGCTTACCATAATTTGTGTGTTTTTAGTACTTCCCAATGTGGAGGTTTCCTTTATCATTTGGAATTTGTATTTGTTCCCATGGCCAATTGATGTTTTTATCATGTGATGAAGCATTTAATCATACAATAACTACCTTTCATCATATTTAGTTAGGAGTTTCACCATATAATGAAGTATTTTGTCATATAATGAAGGATTTAATTATATAATGGAAGAATTTCATTGTACTTTTTTGTGTGTTTTATCTTGCACTTTATTGTTCTTGTGTTTCATCACACTAGATTATTGTACCCAATAGAGAGTTTCATCATACAATATTGTACATAGTTTCATCACTCTTTGGATAGTGAGTAATTTTGGATATGCTTAGAAAATGTGACTTGGTGTTTGAGATACCCATTTGAGATATGTACCCTCCCAATTTAGAACAAATTGAATATCAATCACCTTTGAGATAGTTCAAAGCTTCTTCACATTCTCTTTGCATTTAAATTTTGAAATGAACTTGAATGGCTAATCTCCTAGACTTGTATTTGGGAAATAAAATGAATATTAGATCATATGAAAATATAGTAATCATAATGAACCTTTCTTATGTAGGGTAGAAAAATGTAAGCAATCCAACCATATATTAATGAAGAGGGGAGACCAAGATCCACCCCTTGGACTAGGTTTGATTGATACAAAGGGAAGTATCAATAAAAAACCCAATACAAAAAGGAATGAATAACTTGGGTTTAATTCCCTCTCACCTCCACTTGAAGAGGGTCTAAATAATAAGGTGTGAAATATAGAGATGATATATAAAGATATGTTGAAATGATAAAGTATATAGAAATGAAAGAGAGGAAAATGAAATACCTTGTGAGATACAAGCCCAAAAATGGGTTGTCAAACAACCTCCACAAGTGATTATTATCATGTTGTCCACTAAAAATTATGCTATAGATAAAAACCATTAATCATTTTATAATTTGTTAGAGAAAAATTGTGGCCTTAATTGGCCCTTTAGGGGTGTACTATGACCCTGATGGACTTTGTACGGTATTGTTCTAATTTTATAGTTCAACAAAGAGTTGAAAAGGGTATCCAAATTTGTAATGTATCCGTCAATTCAAGCTTTGAATCCTACAAAAAAAATATTATTTTTTTTTGTTCTTTTTTTTTTGGGGGGGGGGGGGGGGGGGAGGGATTGCCTCAGTTAAACCCTAGTTTAGAAATTAACCTTGAATTGAAATAAAGATAGAATGCTAGTAAGTATGTAATGCCCCACCAAGGAGTTTTACTAAGTTTGTCAAACAATTTTTTTTTTAATCATGAAAGATAAACCATTCATATCAAAGACATAGTAGTGGAAGCAATAACATACATACAACTAAAAACATACATAAGAATACATAATAGGTTACATTCCTTAAGGATCCCAAGACATTGAGTCACATTTAATCTAATTAATACTAAGTCTAACAACTACCACATCCACATGAAAGAATAATTAAAGGTCCATAGTTCATAATATATGTTTGTTTCAAATGCCTCTTGGAAATTAAATTTGGAATGCTCAATCATCCATTGTACATGTCACAGGGTATGAAAGGCTTAAAATAATATACATATGTAAAAATAAAGATATATCATCCTTATAGAATCCATGATACAAGTTCAATAAAGAAAATGAAACCATCTACCATACATGGTAGATCCATTCACCAATGACAATATAACAATCATTGTAAAAGATAACCATCCATCATAAAACACAACTAACTAAGTGTGTGGTTCCTCCCAACTGTTAATAGCATCATTAGACCATCGTGGGCCCTAGCCATCCCCCATGTGTAACATCCCAAGCCACTGAAGAGATCATTGGTACTATCATAATAGGGATGTCACTCCTAAAACATGCTACAACATATGCATAAACAAATCTAACATGCTACAACATACACACAAAGAAATCTAACATGCAAGAATAAAGCATAAGATGATCCTACAAAATAGATAACATCATCTATCATATTCTAATCATCAATATAAAGAAACATACTAGTAAATAACATCCATCATAAGATATAACATCCATCATAATGATCCATGAACAAAATGAAGGTAAATACCAACAAAGAATTCTCAAGCCATAGTGGCTACAGATAGATCTCAAATGGTAAGAGTGAAAAAGCACTACCACCTGACCGTGTGAACACTTAAATGGTGCACTCCCACCATGTTGAGGAGATAGTCTTAAGTCCCAAATAAGATATCAAATCACATAACACAAATACTCTCTAAGTCTAGGAATCCTAGAAGTATACTAACTCAAAGGTTCCAACACACAGATCGACATCTACACCTAGAGGCACAACAAAGATATGTAGGTATCTACTATGTAAGTAGGAAAGTGTCATCACATGAATCATGCTAGAGTTACCCTGGTAGTCTCTCAATACACCCTGACACCCTAGTGATCCCTATGTAGACACTAGTATCCTCTCATACGACAAGGCATACTATAGAATGCAAGGTTTCAACCAAGTGTTCTCTCTACTCCCATCCTAGTTTGTACTAGCACTCGAGGCATGGACGAGAACATACAATTATCTTATTAGGTTCATTTTAATCTCCATTTAGTGTAAATATTTTCACTTATTAAACAACTTACAATGAGTTACCTTGGTAGCCTCTTAGGGCTCTGACCCCCATTGCAAGCCACTTCCCGACACTACATATAGATAACCTACCCTAAGCTCATGAAATCACAAATCACATGATCACCTCAACCCTATACAAGTGACTAGAAAGCATCATAAAGATAATTAAAATAATCACATTAGTTCTCTATGAGAAACTAAAAAGCATCAAATGATAGATCACAATATCCATCGGTTCTCAACAAGAAACCAAAATAAATCACAATATCCATTGGTTCTCAATGAGTAACTGGAAAGTATCTCAAAGTAATACTAATCAAAGACCCCAAAATGGTCAAGTCAAAGATATCACATCATGACATCATCAAGATCAAAGGAAACACTTTAGTCCCATCAAGGTGATTGGAAAGTAACCCATAATCGATGACTCAAAAATGGTTAGGTCAAGTATCTCATACACATACACCTCAACTTCACACAAGAAGACTGGAAAGCAATAATAATAAATAATCCATACACATCATAGAGCATGCCATCACATTACCATGGTTTGGTTTTAAAAAGATCGAGACCAAATAACATCAACATGCCATCACATCTCATAACCCTCAAGCCTCTGGTAGACATCCTATGATTGGTCAACATCTAGTCAACCCCAAAACACAAATAGCATAAAGAAACAAAATACAATCACATGTTTTTGTTTTCTTTTGCAATCACATGGTTAAGTCAAATATGAGGTTTCAATTTTCATTCAAGTATATTTTCAAGTGTATAAGATTCTTTGTTTAATTTCCACGTCAACCCATTTATCTCTTTGAATAAAACATAGAATTATCCTTCCATTATTTTAAAACAATTTTCTAAAATAATTAGAAGATAATTATTTACTTATTTAAATCATTAAACTAATTCCCATTGACTTTTAATAAAATCATTTTACTAAAATCAATGTTACTAGTAACTAATTAAAATTCCCTTAGTTCTAAGAAGCATCTCCCATTTAAGTTAAATCAATTTCTTGGAAATAGTCAAAGGATAAATAAATATTAATAAAATAAGACTCACTAATCTTCAAGAAATAATCGATAACTTTATAAAAATCAGTATTAAATAAATTTAATACTTATTTGAACATCTTCCATTATTAATTAATTCTAATTAGATTATATTTAATTAAATTAATTAATATATGTAATGTTCATATCAGTTCTTTAAAAAATTACTTTAATAATAATTTAAATCATACTTTAAATTATTATTAATAACTCATTAACATTTAATAAATTAAAACACATAATTAATACCATTTAATTAATTTTTTTATACATTTATTTTAAATGTATTAAATACTATATTTAAATGTCATTTGCTAATTTTATAAATAACAAATACATTAACAAACTTAAATTGAATTACATTTTAATAAAATAAAAAAACTTTAATTAAAAAAAAAAAAACTAAATTACATACCTTGGGATTTGTTCTGTTGCCGATGTGATTATAGTCGTGCAGCATAACATGACATCTTTGCTACTACTGCAATCAAGTACGCTACATCACAGTTGTACCTGCTACATCAACAACAAGATTGACTACGCGGTGATGGTAGAAAAGGAGAGGGGTGGGGGCATAGGGTTGTTCCCTCCCCGCCCCTTCACATATATATATTTTTAAATTTTTTTAAAATAATAATTGTAATATATATGAGTTCCATCTATTATGGCTCCCTTTATTAAAATAAATTTGTTTGTTTACAACAAATCTCCCCCTTCTAATATTATTGTTCAGTATTAATATATATATATATATATATATATATATATATATATATATATATATATATATATATATATATGTATGTATATTGATTCCAACATTAATCTGATGGAAAAATTACAACCAACCCCTCAAATTTTCAACTTAGAATTTCCATTCTTAATTTCAAAATTTTCCCCAAATTATTTGATAGGAGAATTCAATTAACATTCAAATTTCTAAATTAAATTTTCTTTTAAATCTCAAACCCTCCCCATTTTAAAACTAATTTCTTTCATCAATGGAGCGAGGGTTTTCTAATTGGGTTTTCCTTGATTTCTTCACACAAAAAAAGAATCAATGTGCATACCAAAATTTCACAATATAAAACATTCATCATAAGAATTATCCAAATAGTCATTTAGCAAATTAGATGAAGAGAGAGAGAGAGAGAGAGAGAGAGAGAGAGAGAGAGAGAGAGAGAGAGAGAGAGAGAGAGAGAGAGAGAGTATGTGAAATATCACAAGCATCTACCTAGACACTGATGCTAATCACTACGCCCCAGAAAATTGTAGAGAAAATTCCTCCTCTTGGAACCTCCTCCTCTCCAAAAATTCCTTCCTTTTCCAAAATTCATGGCACAAACACACAGTAGGCCAAAGAGTATGATCAATATGAATGCTCACTATTATCCTAAGCATGTAAAAGCATGTAGAAGCATATGAGCATGTAGAAGCATATGAGCATGTAGAAGCATATTAGCTTGTAGAAGCATATGAGAATCCCATACACACTAGGAGAGCTTGTATATAAAGGCCTCATGCATCTAGAATGTGTCTAGAAAGAACTAGGAGATAAACATGACAACTCAGCACACATCTTCCACGATAAGAAGATAAACATGATGAAGTGTCTAGAATGTTGTAGACACCATGTGATCAAATAATGTGCTAACTTCTAAGTGTAGACAACATGTGCATAATTAGAGTGCAAACTCTTGTGTTGTCAACATGACAACTCATAAGAGTTCACATACTCCTATGTGAATAATTATTAAATAATGCACATTACTTAATTAATTAAATTTCTTTATTTAATATTCACTTGACTCCTTTTTAAATTAATTTATTAATTTTAAATCTTATGCACTTATCATGCAATTATGAAATTTTTAATAAATTAATTTTTTTTCCACTTCAAAATTTATTTTCGAAACTTAATTGATAAAATATTTATTAACTTAAATAATAATAATATTTAAGATTTATTTAAAAATGAACTCTAAATATATTATTATTAAATTAAATTAATATTATCATGTTCCAAATTTAAACTTATAACTTTTATCTTCAAAGTTAATTCTTTTTATTTAATTAATTTTCCAATTAATTAAATAAAATTAAGTATTAAAATATCATAATATTTTTTCATTAAATTAAATCATTAATTAAATCTTTTTAATAAGACTTAATTAATAAAAAATTCACCAAAGACTCCTAAAGTAAAATATGAAAATCCAACAGAGAAAAACACATACCAACTCAAACAAAAGGGTTAATATCACGAATTACATCATCCAATGCATTTAGAGGGTACTCGACTCAGATACTTGTCAAGATTTTCAATTAGAACAAATGGCTTAAAGGTTTAGGATTTGGATTTGAGAATTTATCTCCCATCTCTTACCATTGAGATAATGCGATAGGGTACGCTCATCCTGGCAATTCAAGGAAGTCGATACTTGGTACCTGCAACCTACATAAAACCCATGCATGTACATACACAATATATACTAAGCTAAATAGGAAATGACAGGAAGTGGTGCATTGTGTAGATCCCAACTAGTAGGTGACTACGACTCCCTTCCTTAACCACATCAGAAATGCTATACATAAAGAAAAAAAACATGCACACCATACACATGTAGTATGGGGTAAGTATAGATAAGAAAACACATGTGATAATAAACCATCTAACTAATCATCATCAATAACTAAAATCACTTGAATAATCATCATGCATACATGAAATACAAAGTACCAAATGATCTCACCATATAATAAACTGAATCTAAAACAATATCTGATAATCTCAAAATAATGTCACTAATAATCATCAACATAAAACTGTCCTAAAAGAGTTTGGCAACAATAAAAAAATGCAAACTAGGTTAGGCACTACAAATTATTAGTGATAGATATAACATAAAATAAATGTATATATATGAATATTCTCTTGAATTTGGAATGTAATCTAGTATGTATATGTAATATCTTTGACTCAACTTCAAAACCCTAGAAAAGAAATCAAAGTATCATCAAAAACTTCATGACTGAATGTGCTTGAAATCTTCCTTAGTGATAGGAATAGGTCTAAGGTGTAGTTAGATGGTGCACACTCCTTAGATATGCTCTATCCACACTAATAGACCAACCTACCATTTTAGGCTTGATTCACTAGATTGAAACTTATTTCTAGGCCTCCTAATGATTTATCTTGTCTTGCAAGGGTTGGAGGCTCTTCCTAGGGTGTTTTGGATAGGATTAGATCCATCTTCACCATTTCATTCATTAGCTCCTATACAATCTCTTCAAAATAAGAGAAAACTTCTTCTGGGCCTAATAGCCCTCAATTAGCCCTCCTATTAGACTAAATCTTGGTTTGTGCTAAAATTTACTTAACAAGGCTCCAAAATAATCTAGTTTAAGATACCCTTTTCAAAGACCTTCAAGATTCTTGAGGTCTTGGTTTCCAAGGTACACTAGATGCCCTAACCCAAATTTCAAGGGTTTCCTAGGTTTGATAATATTTTATGACAATCATAGGTATATATGCCTTCTCTCACATACCTATGACTTGGAACACCTCTCCTTGTACCCATATCATCTCAACTTTATGATCTTACCATCCAAATACACAAACTCTTCAAAATAACTTACCCTTGCAAGATATCTGCATTCCCTATCTCAAATTCTAGTTGAGAACTACCAAGTCTCACCTAGGACTTCCAAGGAAAGTACATGGACTTGTGTCTCTTGCTTTGACCTTTCTATAATATAATGAACATGGTATCCACTATCATTTCTTAGGGTTTCAGAGATTTCCAACCATGGGAAATGTTGGTAGCACCATTTTGTGAAGTTTACCCTAGTTTTGGCCAGTAAATAGGTAGTTCACAAAAACATTTATTACAAATATGAAAAGATTACTAGAAGTCTCAAAAAAAAACAAAAGAAAGGAATAAATATGTAGAAGCTAAATTCAAACACCAAAAACTAGTTGAATCTCATTGCCATCAAATACATTCTCTTCCATTCAAAATTGTCAGCATTTTTCCATTAACTGTTTAGCATCTGTACTCCTCACAACTTCTAATCCAATCCATTTTGATTTAGAGGGATTTAAAATTTTATTTTCCAAATAAATAAACCAAATCTTTCTCATTGATTACCTCTTTTTTTTTCTCTCCAACCACTTTTGTAACTTCTTGGACAAGAAAATTGCAAAATTGCAAAATTGTCACATAACAAATTTTGCAACATTGGCAATTTTTGCATTTTTACACTCTAAATTTTTTGAAACTAAACATCACAAATCAAAATAAAAAATGGAAGTTATTTAGGCCATGATTATGAAATTTCCACTCCTAACTATCCTCCTACACTAAACTAGCCCTCTAAGATAACTTTTAGTAATAATTGTCCTACTTGACAACATTTTTGCGACACGACATTTTGACACCAAGTTGGCTAGGATGCATTAAATTGTTTCCCCGCATGCATAAGGACCTCAAAAATAAAGAATGACTACTCTTAAGTCTCTCAAAGACTCTTATTTTCTTGCTAACAACCCATCTTAGGTGTTCCTACACCATCCTCTCCCAATGAGTTGAAAGTCCTTCTAGGACTTTAAGAGAGAATCAAAGAAGGATCAATTATATGATTCTTGAAGTCTCCTTTTGCAACCCAAGTGGATTCACTATCTAGATTTCCAATCCATTTCACAAGATGTTTTATGTAGGTTTTGTTCCTAGTCACCTTATCCACTGTAGAGCTTAAAATCTTCTCATCTTGTAACCTGTTTGTAGATGGCTTTGGCAAGGTAGCTACAAGGTCTTGAAAGTTTGTATCCCCTACTAGAATGGAAGTTGGAATAGGACACTTATAAGCTACCAATTTTGCAACATTAAAAGTAGTGTATAAACCCATAGTTGCTGGAAAATCAACTTGATATGCATTGGCTCCATACTTGGCCAAAATTTTGTATGGTCCCACCTTACTCATATGTAACTTGTGAGATATACCTTTTATAACCTATGCTTGTTAAGGTGAACCATGACATAGTCTCCAATTGCAAATTGAACATATCTCTTCCTAGCATCAACCCATTGCTTCATCTTCATTGTATTCTACTCCAATGTTTGTTTTACCATGTCATGAACTTCCTTCATGGAAAGAGAAAAATATTTAGTGACTCCACTAACCTCTACACCTACCTTCATGTTTCTTAGTTCAAGAATACCTCTAGGATGAACTCCATGGACTATTTCAAAAGGAATTTTCCCAATGGTCCTATTTATAGTATCATTGTAAACATATTGTGCTTGAGTAGTAATGTGATCCCAACTCTAACCATACTCCTTAGTCAATCATCTCAAGAAGTTTCCTAGGCTCCTATTAACCATGTCTATCTACCCATCCATTTGAGGATGGTAAGAAGATATAAAGGGTAGATTTGTACCCAACTTCTCCCAAAGAGTCTTCAAGAAATGACTCATAAATTTATTGTCTCTATCAGACACAATGTTTAGAGGAAGTCCATGTATCCTTACTACCTCCATAAAGAATTTTTTTCAATGGCATATGCATCATGAGTGGTTTTACATGACACAAAGTGAGCCTTTTTGTTGAACCTATCAAAAATGACATAGACATTATCAAAACCTTGCTTGGTTTTAGGCAGTCCCACCACAAAGTCCATTCTTAGACACTCCCAAGGTCTTTGGGCAGTAGGAAATGATTGGTAAAGAACTATATTAGTGGAAACTACTTTAGCTTTTTGAAAAACCATGCAACATACAACATATTTCTTCACATCTCTGCTCTCAAAGTAGGACAATAATAAAACCTCTGAACTAGATCCACTATTTTATACACACCAAAATGATCACTCAGAGCACCATTGTGCTTTTCTTGGATTAGATTTTCTCTGATGGATCCCCTAGGGACACACAATTGATTACCTTTGAACAAGAGGCCTTGTTTCAAGGTAAAATAAGAAAACTCATGGTGAAAGTGGTTAGTAAAATCTAAACAAACTTGATATGGCTTGGAAAAATCTAGATCATCAGGGTATAGCTCCTTGATGTTTTCAATTCCCAAACTCCTAATATGCAGTTCTTGAATAGTCAAAAACCTACAGCTAAGTGTATTTGCAACTTTGTTCGCAATGCTTTTTTTATACTTTATGGTGAATGTATAGACTTTTATATACTCCACCCACTACATATGTTTGTGGTTTAATATGTCATGGGAATTTAGAAAACTTAAAGCCTAATTATCTAAATAAACAAAAAATTCTTTAGGCAATAAACAATGCCTCCACATTCTCAAGGTGGATCAAGGCATACATTTCAAGGTCATAGGAAGAATACTTTCTTTTTACTTCATCTACTTTCTCACTATAGAAGGAAACTAGCTTAACCTCTTGGCTAAGGACCACTCTAATGACAAGGTTACTAGAATCACATTCAATAGTAAACAATTTCTCAAAGCTAGGTAAGACCAAGATTGGTTGGGTGGCAATCTACTAATTCAACAATTCAAAATTCCTAATAGCTTTTTTAGTCCATTTGAACTTTTCCCTAATCCCACCTCTAATAGTTCCCAACAAGGGTGCATATATATGACTGAATTTCTTAATAAAATTTCTATAAAATTGAGCTAAGCCATTGAAGCTCCTTACCTTTGAGGTAGTCTTAGGTGTTGGCTAGCTAAGTATGACCTCTACCTTGATAGGATCCATCTTGAGTTGTCCCTATGAGATGAAAAAACCTAAATAAACCAATTATTCCTTAACAAAATCAAAATTTTCAAGATTTATGGTGATCTTGGTATCAAACAATATTTTCAAGACAAGACCCAAATGTTTTAAGTGTTCTTCTTTAGTGCTACTGAAAACCAAGATATCATCAAGATAAATGACAACAAAATTACCCAAATAATCAAAGAAAAATTCATTCATGGGCCTCATGAATGTGGAGGGGGCATTTGAAAAATCAAAGGGAATCATTGGCCACTTATACAACCCTTTGGTGGTCTTAAAATATTTCTTCCATTCATCTCCCTCCTTAATTCTTATTTGATGATATCCACTTTTTAAGTCAATTTTAGTGAAGTACTTTGTATTTCCTAAATAATCTAGCAAATCTTTAAGTCTTGGGATTGGGAATCTATACCTGATTGTTATCTTATTGATATCCCTTGAATCTATAAACATTCTCCAAGTACCTCCCTTCTTTGGCACTAGGACACTTGGAACTACACATGGGCTCACACTCTTCCTTATCAACCCATGATCTAGCAATTCTTTCACTTTCTTGGCTATCTCCTCATAATGACTAGGTGTTATCTTATATGTTTCCTTATTAGGAAAAGATACTCTAGGGATGAAGTCTATTTGATGGCTAATAGCCCTCTTAGATGGAAATATAGGCTTCCAATCACTCACAATATCTTCAAATTGACCCAATAGTTTCTATACCTCCTTAGGAAACTTTGATCTAATTGTGCTTTATGTATTCTATGGTTTTGTAATGATTGCATACCCTGTGCCATGTTTCTCTTTCATAGTGTTTAGGAATTTTTTTCACTTACCATTAGGACATCAAGTCCCACTAATTGGGTGCCTTCTCCCTCTAACAAGGAATTAATGGTATAAGACTCCTCTCCTTTCTTAAACTTGTAAACAATTTTCCTACCTTCATATTGGGCTTCCCTATCATATTTCCATGGTCTCCCTAAAAGGAGATGACATGTATCCATTAGTAGTATATCGCAAATAACCTTGTCCTTATACCTACTAATATTTAAATCAACCCATACTTATTCCTTTACCTCTACATGCTTACCCCTATTTAGCCATGTGACTCTATAAGGATTTGTGTGAGGAAGTATTTTAAGGTTCCATTTTCCCACTTTTTCTTCTAAAACTATGTTATATGTAGACCCATAATTAATTATAACTTTACATACCTTGATTTTCACCTTGCATTTGACCCTAAACAGGGCTCTTGTTTTGCTTGTCTCCTCCTTCATTGGCTCCCTAATGGGTGTTCTTTTAAACATTAAATTCTCACCCTCTTCTAAATCCAATGGGTGGTCAATTGCTTTCTTACTACCACTGTCTTCTTGGGCATAGGCCACTTTCATTTCTCCTAAGGTAGAAGGCTTCTATGGACACCTATATGATGGATTCCCTAGTTGGTTAAAATTGTAAAATTTTATTGTGGCAAAATATGAGAGACCTCTGCCTTGACTACTAGTTCTACCCCTAAAACTACCATTATCTCCACCTCTTTGATTAAATCCACCTCTTGGACTACTTGAACCACTTTTTTCACTTGGCTTATTATCCATTTGGGGCCTATGTTTTTGACCTCCTCCACCACTGAAATTTCCTCTATGATTTCACTACTCTCTTCGTTTGCCACTGTTCCTATTATTTAAATCTTGCTTCTTCTTCAATTTCTCCTCTACCTTAAGAGCTAATTGGTAACACTTTTGTACTGTATTAGGACTCCACAAATGAAGTTCCTCTTGGATAGTCCACCTCAACCCATTAATATATCTTGCAATTTTAATGCTTTCAGCCTCTTTCACTTTGGATCTTAGACCAATTTTTTGAGACTCCTCAGTATAACTTGCCACATCATTATCTCTTTGTTTGAGATTAAAGATTTATTCATGTATTATGTATGGATGATTATAGCTTTATTTAATGAAAAAATATTTGTTTTTGTTTTATTCCTTGTTTTCAAAGATTCATGGGAAGAGAATTACACCAGTATCTAAATCCCATGTCCAAATGTTGGGATCTCTATGTTATTCTCCCACTATGTTGTATGACTATTGAAGCCTATATATTGATACTTGTCTTCAAAATGGTGCATGATTTGATATACATTAGTATACTTTCATGAGGTTCTAACTTTTGCCTTATTACTCTATAATGGAAGCCTCCTTGTATCATAAAAGGGATCATGGATGATGTACCATCTTAAATTAGAACTACTTCAATTTAATAATGGTCTAACATCTATTTAATGTGAGATCATCATCTCCTAGGTAGAATTGGGGTTAGACTTAATTTATCCTCTTTAAATCTCTTATTTTCATGGCATAAAGCTTGAGGTAGGATCTAACCACCTAGGTCTCCCCTTTCCCTCATCTAATCACTCAAATTTATTTTCCACATTCTAACAATCATATCTCACAAATTATACCTGATTGTTGGGATTTGAGAATTATTTTTGGACCCCTAAGGAGTTCTTAGATTTTTAGGCCTTGGTTTGTAGGGATGTAGTGCATCTCTAATAGGCCCATCAAGCACTTAGTGTGTCCCTTCTTTGTCCCTATCTTGGTTCCACTTCTTGGATCCTAAGTCAAGGCTTACCTATGGTGCATAATTTGAGGTGGGTCAACCTATAGGAGAAATTTTATTTTGAGACTTTAATAAATCCCTCCATTTACTCCATTTTACATCCACCAAGTTCATGATCAAGCATTCATGAGAACTATCATTCAAGAATTCAAGTGTTCAAGAATCCTTTAAATAAATTCCTCCATTAAAGATCAAGGATTCAAGCATTCAAGTAATCAAGATCTCTCTCAATCTACTCAAGGTCATTTATTCCATCTTCTACATCTATCTATCTACATTCTTGATCCAATCTAATCAATAAATAGAGCTCATTACATTCAATTCAAGAGATCCTACTATTTTAAGGTGAACCTATGATTTTACTTTACATTTCTTCAACTTAATTATTTCAATTCAAAGTTAATTCCTAAACTAGGGTTTGGTTGTGGAAAACCTCCCATCATACAATAAAACCCCATTTTATTGTAGGTTTTAGATCTTGGATTAATAAACAACTTGTATATTTAGATACCCTTTTCATTATTTTTGTGAAACTACAAAATCAATATTAGATTCAAACATAGTTGATCTGGGATGCACTACTCCCTTGCCTTGAGAAAAACTTACCCTCATGCAAAATTCATCCCTTCCAAATCATCAAAAGGTTTATGGGTTTTGTAGATTTGGTACTTTTAAGTCTAGATCTGATGTTATTTGTTAGCTTGGAATAACACAAGAAGCAAAAACTTAGATAAATTATAACTAGGGTTATCAAGGAATTTTTTATCTTTTCTATTTCCCTTTGTCATTTCAACATGTCTAATTATTTTATCTACATATATTTTCCTTGTTCTCATTATAACTAGGGTTTTCAAGATCTTTTACATCTTTTTCTCTTATTCTACTCCCTTGGCTAGCACCAAACTCTCTAGATCTAGTCCTTTAGAATTGGATTGAAATGATCAATTTCCTTGACTCCCTCTTTGAGTTGTGTAAGTGTGGTTATGCAATGAACTTGGGTTTAACCTCCTTGATTCACATTTTTCCCTTATTACATTTCCTCTTTTGATTTTAGAGTTGGATTTTTACATTTTGTTGTGTGTCCACCATCTTTGGTGAACCTAACTTGTACCCTCATTCTTTTTGGATTTTGACTGTGTTATCTTCTTTATACCTTGTGATATATATTTGCATTATTTATATATTTACATTTTTATCTTCTTTTCTTTTTTAGTATATGATCTTTATTAACATAGTATTTCCATTAGGAGAAGTCATAGACTCATGGCTCACTTTTATCTAGATTCCTCTTCTCCTCTATTTAGGAAGCTTAGTGATCCTATGGTTTCTCGTGATCCTAATCCTTTTATGGATAATTATTCTTCTTTCTCATCTCATAGTGAGGATGAGGCTTTAAGAGTTCATCCTCAACAAGTTCATAAGCTTTCTACTAAAATTGATAAAATGCACAATTGACTGCTTCAGGAGAACCATAATACTAATACTATTATTTCTTTTGATTATCTTAAGAAAGTGATCCATAATGATGAATGTGGTTTTAATATTGTGTGTGGTATTACTCACCTTTCTATTATCATATTAAGTGTTTGGTTTAAATCACATATGAAATAAGAATTGTTCCACTTGTCACTACTATTGAACTTACCTTGCTTATTTCTTCACCTATTTCTAGCATTCCTATGTATGTCACTGCTATTATGACTACTTATATTCAACCAATTCTCCTCAAAAAGATGGAATTCCTCTCCTTCATACTTATAATAGTAATGGTGATCCTCTCACTCATCTTAAAACTTTCCAAGTTCTATGTAGTAATTATGCTCATGATCATAGGATTTTAGCTAAGTTGTTTACTCATAACTTTTGTGGTAAATATGTAGACTAATATTTCTCTTTTCCACCTTATTCTATTGAACCCTTTCATAAACTTGCTAATATTTTCATCTAGCTATTTTTATAATAATATTGGTCCTCAAGTGTTTTTGATTGATTTTATGTATTATAAATAAGGCCCTAAGGAAAAAGTGATTGACTTTATTGGTAGATTTATGTATTTGAATGGTCAAATTTCTTATCCTATGCTTGATATTGATATCCAACATATGTTTATTACAAATTTATAAAATTCATTAGAGATACTATTTTTCTAATTGAATACTTCATTTTTAGAACTTTGTGTAGTGCTTCATAATTATCAGTTACAAGTGAGCTAGTTTAAGATCACTACTCTAATGGCTCATATACCCATTAATAAGAGTGATTCTGCACCTAATCACAACAATTTATTTAAACCTAACAACTATATGAAAATTAAAAAAACCATGACTACAATAGATGAACAAGTAGTTATTGTATCCAATGGTGTCACTACTTCTTCCTCTATTTTTTGGATGAATTATAATCTTACTCCTCTTTCTGAATCTTTACATTCTATTATGGTAAGGTTGGTTAGTGAAAATATTTAAACTACTTCTTCCCTCTACTACATCAAGTTTTTACTTTGATCCTAAATTCTTTTTTTAATATCATTGTCATCCTGGCCATGATATCAAGGTGTGTTATACTCTAACACATAAGATTCAAGTCTTGATTGATTCTAATGCTTTATCTATTGATAGTCATGATAATGGAAACAAATATGTGTTTCCTCCTAATCAAAACCTTCAAATCTATACCAATCCTTTACCTCAACACACTACTAACATAATTGTTCAACCTTTTTCTTCTTCTCCTTCTTTGAATGTTTCTTATTATACCTTTCAAGAAGAGAATGATTATACTATTAACACTATGGAATGTGTACCTCCACATAAGAAGAAAGTTCCATCTACATATCATGATAAACCTAATTATAAACCTAACCTTAAATGTGTTTAATATGTTACCATTTCATTTAATGAATGATATTTTTAAGGCTCTTTATGGTCCTCTTTATATTGCTACTAGGGTTGCTAAGCGTCCTTATCATGGTTGTCTTTTTTTATCCTACTTCCATGGTTCATATTATCATAAAGGAACATTTTTATTCTAAGAAATTAGATCATGGTTTCTATGATTCAATTGATACTTAGACTAAGACTTGTAATGGTTTCTTGTATCCCCCTCAAGGTTCCACTTCCTTTCCTATTGAGATTTGTGGTAAAGTGGTGAATAGTACCTTTGTTTTCATTCCTACTTCTAATTAGTTCCAAGTGAAGATTGGTTTACTTGGTTGACTTCCATCCAATCCATTTCTTATCCTATTCATTAGTACATTAAATTTACTTATGATGGTGAGATTAAGATGCTAAATCATAGTCTTCATTATCCTTCTAGGCCTTGATATTGTGCTACCCTTGATTTATTTTGGCCTTCCATTCTTACTATACCTCCTACTCATCCTAATTATTTTTTCAATCTTATCAAGCTCATAAATGTCAAAATATTATTGAGTAGAGTATTCCTAGAGATATCTCTCATGGTCTTTTTCCTACACATTCTGCACCTATTTCTTTTTATTCCAATTTCTAATGGTCAACCACCTCTTGCATCTAATGATCCTTCTACTCCTAGCATGGTTCCTCCTTTTAGTCCTCAACCTATTGGTGTTCCTCCTATTAACCCATATAATGATAGCAAGGATCCTATGGTTATTGATCTTCCTTCTTCCTCTCAACAAATTCTAGGTAAGAATAAGTATAATTGACATGCTCATGACCATTCAAATAATCTCCAAGATTATGCTAATGCTTTTTATTCATGCTTCTTGTCAAGCCATGTGTGTAGAGTAATTTAATCATACTAATGAGATAGATAAATGTGATATTCATATTTTGGATTTTATTTCCATTAATCTTGATAAAGATGATATATTAGATGATGATGAACATGACATTATAGATCCTAATGTTGATTTTCCTAACTTTCTTTCCATGTATCTTACACTTACATCTAGTCTTGAGCATAGTGACTCTCAAGAGTGTCCTTCTTAAGACTTAGTTTGTTTTCCTTCCATGTTGGATGTTTCTCCTCTTATAAGTTGTCCAACTTATCTACATATTATTGGTTGAGATATGGGAGGTAGGAAATGCACTTGAGTGAGTGCTCTAGAATAGTACCTTTTTGGTGTGTTTTCCATTTGTATTGTTCTGCCCCTATATTGTGCTTTCTATATGTTTGTTTATATTTCTTTAGACACAAAAAAGGAATTGAAATGTTTGTTTACCTTTGTTTATCTCTTGGTGCAAGGTGATAAAGGAATTGAAATATCATATTATTCTTATATTTGTATCTTACTTCTTCTATATGTTGTTATATATATGTCCATGTGTTCATAATTATATTGTTATGTTATTTTCTTGAATTTGTGACATGGTATCACCAAATTTTTTTGTCTCCATGATGGTAGTCCAAAAAGACTCTTCTATGTAATTCTTATGTGTGATTATTTTATTGTGTTGTAGTTCTACTTCCTTTGGGGAATGATGATATTTCCTAGTTTATATAATACTTACATGTTATTATATGATCATATCGACCCCAAAGTTAGTAGATCCCTTTATGATCTCTATAAATGGTATGTGCTCATTTCCCTTGATTTATCTTCTTTTGGGAGAATTTTATAGTATAAAGGTCTCTTAGTCAATGTATGTATACTCTATTAAAGCCATTTTTCCTATTAAAGTGTTAGAAATGAATTTAACATGGGGGCATATGTTATGCTCATTCTACTTTCAAATTATGGAGTAGTAAATATGAATTTTGAGTATGGCCTAGGGTACTTTAGCCTTGGACACTTGGCATGATTTTTAGGTTATCCTATGAATTTTTGCTTCATCCCTTCTTTTTGCACATATCTTGTGAATCCATTTATGGATTATGCACAATCCTAAGGAATGGATTATTCATGTGCACCTTCAAGTTAGGAGGTGAGTGTCCTTGACATTGGGTCTCTCTCCCCTTTGCACACACATATGTTAAATCTTGTATGTGGTTAACACATAACAACTTGCTAAGTCCCATGAATGAGTAATGTATCCCAACATATATGCTAGACCTTATATATGGGTAACAAATAAGAATTTTCTACGTCCCATATATAGGTAATGCATTCAAGAAAAACATGCAAAGTCACATAAATGGGTAACACATTTTTTTTTTGTGATTCAAAATGAGATGTACATTTCTCTTTGGAGAATTGATTTCACTTCTTCTCTCTCTACTTCTTAAGTGACTAATTTATCTCTTATTATGATTTTATAGTTAGAAAATACTCCATCCCTTGGGGGATTGATGGATTCTTTGTCTCTATGATGGTTGAAATGTGGGTCAAGGATAAAAGCCTAAGTTTATCACATAAATGACATACATAAACATATAGAGGGAGGAAAATCGAGGAGAAGAGTCTTTCCAATACCAATTCTAGAGAAATAGGCCTAGAAAGATTAGTGCTAAAAAAATAAGCTAGGAGCACTAATATAAACTAGGTCTAGGAAGACTAGGGGAAAGGTATTCAAATCCTTGAAACCCATAGATTAATGAAGGAATCTAGAGCTAGATATAAGTAAATGTGTTGAAAGGAAAAAGAGAGGTAAATAACACACCTTTAAATTATTTTTTATTTTTTTTGTTTTGATTGGAATGAATAGGAATTATTATATCTAGGCTTGAAACTACATAGTAGACAAAACTCACAAATCTCTCGGTGAACTATCTGGAGAAAACTAGATCTTCAAGAAAAAAAATAATGAATCATCGAGGGTGTAGTGTGCCCCTGATTAACTATGTATGATGTTGATTATAATTTTTTAGTTATGAAGAAAGCTAAGAAGTGTACCCAAATCTACAACCTATTCATTAATATGAGATCTGCAACTTGTAATAAAAAAGAGTTTTTGTTGTTGATGAAGGGTTTACCTTGGTCAAATACCAATTTAAAAATTAATCTTGAGTTAAAAAAATTAAAGTAATATGAATTTAAAGTAAATGTATGAATTCACCTTAAAATAGTCAAATCTCTTGAATCAAATGCAACATGTTTACTTCAGCAATTGATTTGGACCAAGAAGATGAAGATGAATGGATGTAGAAGATGTAACAATGTATCTTGAATGGATTGAATAATATCTTGAATATAAAATCCTTTAATTTATTGAATGTGTGAATCCTTGATCTTCAATAGAGGAATTCTTTGATGGGTACTAGAAGATTTGAAGGCTTAAAAGCTAGAACAATTGACACATTGAGTTTATTTATGGATGCTTGAACACGTGAGAATAATATGCTTGGATGAGAAATGGAGAAAATGGAAGGGATAAATCTTAGATATATTAATCATTTTTGGGACTTAGCAAATTATAATGTGTTACTTGTAGATGGGATTTAGCATATGTGCATATGAAGGAAAGAGAGACCCAATGTCAAGGATTCTCACTTCTTGTATTGAATGTGTGTATATAGAATTTATTCTTTAGGATTGTGCATAATCCATAAAGGGATTCATAAGTTGTGTGCATTGAAAAAGAGGATCAAGTTTTAATGTATAGATTCGAGGATAACTTAGCAAGCATACTAAGAATAAAAAACTAAATTATCCCCAAGCTATACTCAAAATCTTTATTCACTACCCTATGATTGGAATGCAAAAATGTGCAGAGTGTATGCCCCTACATTAAATTCATTACTAATACTTTAACCAAAGAAATGGCTTTAATAGAGTATACATATAATCATTGAAATATATTTCCACTATGATATTCCTCCAAGAGAAGACAAATCAAGAGAAAAATGACATAATATGCAAGAACACAAAAAGGGATCTATTAACTCTGGGGTCAGTATTATCATATGATAAGATGTAAATATCATCATCTCCTAGAGGAAGTAGAACTAAAACAAAATGGAAGAAGACACATAAGATTTACAAAGAATAGCCTTTTTGGATTTCCACCATGGATACCAAAATGAAATGGTGTGACCATGTCACAAATCCAAGCAGAAAAAAGGAGAAGATAAAAGTATAAACAATGGCACATGTACAAGATAACATAAAAAATAGATTAAAAAAGTAAGATACAAATAGAATAACAATACAATTATTTCAATTCCTTTGTCACCTTGAGAAAATGGAGTGACAAGGATCATTTAAAGAAATCTAAACAAACATGAAGACACACAAAAAGATACTATACTAGAGCACTCACTTCAAGCATGCTACCCTCCTCCCCTATCTTGTTCAATAGTAATAAGATAAGGTGGATAAATTTTGAAAGGATATATATCCAACATAGCAGGAATAATAGATAATCCAAAGAAGGACCCTCAAGAGAGTTGCTATACTCAGGTGAAGATATAAGCATAAGCTACATATAAGGCATGTTAGATAAATCAAGATCAATAATATCATGTTCATAATCACATAAAGTATCATTTTATTATAAATCAATAGACATAGGATCCAAGACATGAATACACATTTCATGATCAACTTCCTTGATAGACATGTGATAATGAGAAGTATTCATACAAGCTTTAGCATGAGCTAGATGATTCTTTTGATGTTCACAAGCATGTTAGTTACATATAGTTTTATTAGAGACTTGTTGATAAGAAAAAGGAGGATCAATAACCATAGGTTCCTTACATTTTGATGACACAAGAGGAGGAGAAAAAGGAGGTTGAGATTTAGAAGGAGGATCTACAATAGGAGGAACCACACTAGGAGAAGGACCTACTATAGAAGAAGGAACCACACTAGAAGAGGGAACCATAGTAGGAGGATCAATAAATGCAATTGACCATTAGAAATAGGTGTAGGTAAAAGACCATAAGAAATACCACTAGGCATACTTAACTCCAAAATATTTTTTCATTTATGAGCTTGATAAGAGTGGGACATATAAACTGGATGAGTAGGAGGAGGAGTAGGAATAGAAGAACACAATAAATCTAGAGTAGCACAATATCAAGGTCTAGAAGGATGATAAAGACTATGATTAATCATCTTAATTTTGACATCACAATGAAATTTAATACATTGATGAAAGAAATGGCTTTTATGGCAGTCAACCAAGGTAAACCAAGCTTCACTTGTAACTAATCAAAAGTAGGAATGACATAACAAGGTAGTATTCACCACTTTGAAATAGAGATTAATAGGAAAAGAGATCTAACCTTGTAGAGGATCCAAGAAACCATCACAAATCTTAATCCATGTATTAGTTGAGTTTTAGAAATTATAATTTGTTTCTTGTCTTGTAACTAGTTATTGGTAATAATATTAACCATAGAAGTAGGATCAACAAGACACCCATATGAAGGATATTTAATGATTTAAGTAGTAATATAGAGAGGACCATCTAGAGCCTTAAACTTATTAACATCACTAAATGAGATAGTAAGGGCTCTAAAATTCTTATGGTTTGGTTTAGATCTAGGTTGATCACTAGATATAGAGGGAATGTCTTTCTTAGGTGGAGATGGAGGTTGAAATACATGTTCCATAGCATTAATAGTATTATCATTCTCTCTTTGTAAAGTATCATAAGCTACATTCACTTCAGGAGAGGAAGAGGAGGAAGAATGTTGAAAAATAGTATTAGTAGTATACTAAGGTAAATGATTAGTATAGATTTGAAGATTTTGATTAGAAGGTGTCATATGTTTATTCCCATTATCTTTAATATCAATAGATAATGCATTATAATCAATCAAATCCTAAATATTATATTTTAAAGAATAATAGGCCTTGATATTGTGTCCAAGATGGTGACGAAATTGAAAAAAATCTTGAGGATTAAAATGTGGACTTGATTTAGTAGAAGGAAGAAGCAATTTAATAAAAGGAAGTATAATTATATTAGCACTAAGCAACAAAGTTATAATAGAATATTAAGACTTAGAAAGAGGTGTAGACTTATGATTCATCTAAAAACAAAGGAACAAGTAGAAGCACCTCAAGATGGAACAAATAATTGATCATCTACTATATTTGTGGCTTTGTTAATCTTGACATAATTGTTAGGTTTTTAGAATTTTTTAGGATGAGGTGTGACATCTCTCTTGTCAATAGGTATAGGATCCATTGGAGTAGTGCTCTCAAATTACCTTACTTGTAATTGATAATGATGAAGCATTACACAAGTTTGTAAAAAAGTAGTGAACTTAATAAGTAGAATCATATCTCTATTGTCTTTTATAAATTTTTAATAAACATATGTTGAATATCAAGATCAGGCATAGGATAAGAAATTTGAGCATGCAAATTCTTAAATCTACCAATAAAATTAGGCAATTCCTCCTTCAAAACTTGTTTACAATGCATCAAATTAGTCAAAGAAATTGAATGACCAATATTATTCTAAAACTAGTTTATTAAGTCATTAGAAAGTTTATTAAGAGAATCAATAGAGTAAGGTGGGAAAAATATATACCATTACAAATAATTAGGATGAAAAGTGTGATAAAATAACTTAGCTAAAATCATATGATCATGAGCATAGCCACTTCATAGAACTTGGAAATTCTTAAATCTACCAATAAAATTAGGCATATCAACTTGTTGAGGAGCAGTGTTATATATAATGTCAAAAGGAAAAGGACTACCCATATCACACATTAAACTTAGATTGAGTGAAAGAAGAAAGTTGTTGTTGTAAAGAAGACATAGCTTAAGAAAGACTAAGGATAGTGGAATAATTAGAAGAAATAGGTGGAATTATCACATTTGACACACAAGGAAGGGTTTATAAACTAACTAGGATAGAAGGAACTATAGATGGAAGACTAGGAACCCATGGCAGGATAAGTGAATGGAACAATATTATATGAAGGTTATAAAGTTGGAGTCAATTTGTAGGAAACCTTATGAGGCAATGTGGAGCTAGGGATGAGGTTAATACAATGACTAATCTCCCTCATAGGTAGTAAAGTATTTGAACTTTCATCAACAATTATCCCTTTATATTGTTCTAACAGGTCTGCAACATCCTTTAGACCCACTCTCCCAACTGGATTGGTTTTTGGTTTCATTATGATGGAAAAACATGGAACATTCTCTTCTTTTGGGACTTTCAAAACCCCCTTCTCCCCAACTAGGGTCACATTGTTAGTCAAGGCTCTTACCTCTTCACTCTCAGGTAAGGGTGTCATAGTATAGCTTACCCCATCCCTGGTCAAATTATACCCATTCTTCTTTCCCTCATGTTGGGCATCAACATCATATTTACATGACCCCCCTAAAAGGAGATGACATGCATCCATATTGTTTACCTCACATAAGACCTTGTCTTTGTAATCCCCTATTTAAAATTCTACCCAACATTGTTTATTTACTATGGTTTGTTGATCCTTATTTAACCAAGACACCTTGTAGGGGTTTGGGTGTGGGAATTTCTTTAAACCAAGCTTATTTATCATATTTGTTGATGCTCAGTTTTCTATGGAACCAAAATCAACATTATCTTTGAAAATATTTCCATTTACCATGCAATGTGTCCTAAATAAGGTTTTCCTTTGGGGAGGCTCCTTCTATAATGGCATATTCAAGATTTTCTATTGAACATGATACATTCTCCTTGTTCTGGTTCTGTAGGTCTAGAAATACTTGAGTGGAAAGAAGTCACAATTTGAGAGTCCTCTTCTTGTGCAAGTTGTACCCTCCTATCATTTCTTTGGTGACTTGTACTTGCTCCACCCTTGATTGGACATCTAAAGGACTAATGTTCTACTTTGTTGCAGGAAAAACATCTGCAACTAAACACATGAGTCCCCCTTCCATTTGATCTTCCCCTACTGTTACCTCTACCTACTCTAAAGTTTCCTCTAGAGCTTGTATCTTTTTCATTCTCCTGGTGACTTGACTCTCCTTAAGGTCTTGTTGTCAATCCCCTTCCT
The DNA here is from genome assembly GCA_028749045.1 of Cupressus sempervirens. Classification (NCBI taxonomy): domain Eukaryota; kingdom Viridiplantae; phylum Streptophyta; class Pinopsida; order Cupressales; family Cupressaceae; genus Cupressus; species Cupressus sempervirens. Next base: position 377,273,960 of record CM053791.1, on the reverse strand, counting down.
TGGAAACTTCCTCTCCCTCTAAAATTAGTTCCTCTTCCTTTATTCTAATCATTCTTTCTCTTGAGTTTGTCTTCAATCTTGAGAGAAAGTTGGTAACAATTGTGTACTAATTCCACTAATGCCAAAGTCACTTCATCTTGTATGTTGTACTTAAGGCCATTTATGTACCTTGCAATTTTTTTCTTTTCATTTTCATATACCTTAGCCCTAAGAGTTATTGTGTGGAACTCTTGGATGTAGGTACTTATATCCATGTCCCTTTTTTTAAGGTTCTACAACTTCTTGTAGACCATCACCTCATGGTCGTCGGGAACAAATTGCTTCATTATCTTTGCCATCATCCTCTTCTATTTGGATATGGGTTGGTTTTCCTCTTCCATCCTTTCATTTTGAAGGAAGTTCCACCAACTTAAAGCTAGTCCTTTCATTTTAGACTTTGTTGTCTTCACCTTTTGACTTGAAGAGATCTCCTCATATTCAAAATAGTTTTCAAGGGATTCTAGCCACTCCATGCATGCTTCTGGCTCTAACTGCCCATCAAACATGGGCAAGTCTCCCTTGTCCTTCTTTCTCTAATAGCTTAGAATTCTTTCAAAGAAATTGGAAAAAAATTATAGTTTTAGATACCTTTTGGGATTCTATCTGTCCTCCAACTTTCAATTCCCCAACCTACTCCAACACCCTTGAACTCATATAGGCTTATCAAGCCTAATTGGCTAAATTAGGCTTGGAACACTTGGTAAAGAGAAATAATGGGTTCCTAGGTATGATAATTGACTTTGAATGGTTTAAATTACTTATTTATCTTGAAACAATTACTCACTAAGTTCTATGCCTTCATTTTCTTATTTACCCTACAAACCTTTACAATTTTGGTTGAATACATAGGGATATTCAAACTAGGGCTCGATCATAGGACCTTCAAATATTTTCAGACAAATCTACAATTTTGGAATCCATTAATACATTTCCTAAATTGAAAAATCCAAGAGGCCATTGAATTCCAACCGTGGAGTTGCAAGTTAGGACCAAAAATCCACGAAAACCCTTAATTTCAAGGTTTGCTGACCTAGTCATAGTAAACAAAAATATCTTTCTTAAAACGTAAACAAATGAATAAGACCAAGTGAAATAGAAAAAGGACTCAAAGATCTACCCAATCATGTTATTAGTTTCACTCTCCCAATCCATACAAGTAATAAATGCTCATAAAATCTATTTATTCCTTCTCAAAACTCATTTGTTCGTACAACATATCACACCTCTAAATGTGTCGAGGCTTTTTAGGCATAAATAAATCATTCCCAATGGTTATAACTAATATTTGAAAGGTTGGGACTATTGGTTGAAAAGTTGCCACTTTTGACAAAAAGTCTTTAACAAGAAAAGTTGGTAATAAAAGACTTTTACAACATTTCACCTAAAGACCTTTATGCTTCAATATTTTGTTGGTCAAATAAATAGTATTAACAAATGAGTTTCAACATACTTAACCATTTTCACCATACATGCCAAGTACACAATAGATGTGGAGCAAGAATTTCAATAGGTGTCGAGTCATAGTTAGTGTCGAGTAGATTACAATATAACACATGCCAAGAAAGACAGAAATTATTCATGTGCCAAGTAACAAAATCATTCAGGTGTCAAGTAATAGAATCATTCAGATGCTAAGCAACTCTGAAAAACATATGCCAAGTGATACAAGATCAAATAGGTGTTGAGCAAACCAAGAATCATAGTAGATGCCAAGCAATCTAGAAATAGTATGTACTGAGCATCAGTAATACTTCATGTGTCGAGCAACATAGGATCAACATAAGAGTTTGTGCTTGCACAAATTAAGATGTAAATCATTTTTGGAGCCAGCTTAGAGAAATTTCAAAGGAGAAAGAGGATAAGGATGAGTCATTTGTATTCACTATGAAATCTACATGCAACCAATCGAAAAAATTGTGAAGGCATACAACCAATGAGAAAAATGCAAAATATGAGCAAGAGTTTGAGATTCAATTTGGATTTTAGATCCATACCTAACCCTAAGTCTTCACATTCTTTATAAGGAAGATGAATACACCATTTCATGTACTAAAAAAAGTTGCATAAGGGGAGATTATAGTGAAATCTTAGTATGAAATAAAAAACTTAGTGAAAGGGATAGCAGTTATATTCATTTGACCATAGTAAAATAGGAGACATATACAGAGATCAGATCAAGCAAGGATGAAAAGAGAAAGGGTAGATCAAGTGCCTAAACCCTGCAATTCGAGATTGCATTCAATTAGGTCAAAAATTCTAATACTCTCTCACAAATGTATTAGAAGTTGAAATCCTATGGTGATAGGTTAACTTAATAGCTAGATAGGAAAGTCTTTGGAGAAGGACACGAAAATCCTATGTATTAGGTAGGTTTAACAACCTTTATGTAAATCCTTTAACAAGATGACACTTCATGTAAAGTGTTTGTAAATCCTTTCAACAGGTCGCTATTGACACAGTGTAAAGCCTTTAACAGGGAAAACCATCAGAAGTGGTTGAATTCATTGCTATAGTAATTTTGTGGGTGTCATCCCCACCCCAGTTTTACCTTCTTATTCTTGGAGGGTTTCTGGGTAACCAAAATCTCTTGTGTTATGTGTTGATGCATGCTCTCATTTTATGTTTGTTTACTTGCATGCATTTTAATTTAAGTTATATGTTATTATGAGTTTGAAAGATTAACAATTGGCCCTTTTGATTCACCCCCCTTTCAGAAGTCCTCTTCCCATTTGAATATTCCAACATATTTACTATTCCAAAAACCTTATTAAGGTACAAAGGCTTAGAAAACATATCAAAGTCACATTATTACTCAAAATATGTAATTTTAGGATCCTTTTGGACTAAATGAACATAGGTTTATATGATTACCTTAAGCTCCTTGACCATACAAGTAGAATCATTTCTTATTACATGCAAATGAAAACTAGATAACCTTATGAAATGAATCATCACCATATGTCTTCCATAAGATGATTTATCACCACCTTGTCACTAGTTATGTCACCTTGGTGCCCTACACTAGTAATGAAGGCACCCTTATGGGTTAGCATATTATAATTTTGAATTCTATAATTTTGCATTTGTGGCGATAATAGGAAGCCCATATTTTGTTCTCACAAGTTGTTGTTATTTATTTATTTTTCTTATGTGTTTAAGGTATTAAGGGTTCACTCTTCATCAAGTGGTATTAGAGTAGGATTTCTTGAGTGTGTAACAAATCACTGACTATGATGCAGTTGCACTAGGGCTATGGTTTGGGTTATGTGTGTAGACAAATAACTAACTATGAGGGAGTTTGCACTAGGGTTTTAGCAGAAGTGCAAAGATGCTTCCATAAATAAGTGTGGTGGAAGATTCATAAGTGTTACTCTTGAGGTTTTTAGAGCCCTCCAAAGGCAAGTGCACATATTGAAAGTGAAGTAGGAGCATCTTGGGTTGACCTGTTATCTTGCTCCTTTGTGTCCATTATGCCAATTGTTTTTGACTTGAAGCAATTGTTGAGTGCTAGTAATTTTTTAGTATCATCCAAGTTGTAGTTATCCAAATTCATGTTAACATTTGGATTAGCATGTTATCCCATCTCACTCTATAGTTTTGACTAAGTTATCCAGTGTGTGTCAACTTATACAGTGTGTGTTGATCTATCTAGTGTGTGCCAAGTTATCCAGTATTGGATGAGTGTTCCTTCATATGCTGAGTGAGCCTATTATTTGCTGACACTTAGTTCCTTCTATAGATGATTTTTCATTTTGTCTCTTAGTGGGAGTCGCCTTGCATATTTAATTCCAATCATTAATGTAATGATAGGATCTTGTCTTCAAATGTGTCTAGATTGTTTTTAGGTCAAACTTCCTATTATGCAATATTCTAGAATATTCTATAAACCATTTTGGCAAGTATAAATAAGGTGGTTAGGCTTAGGTTAGAGGTAGAGATAAGTTGGTAGAGAGAAGCTAGATCAGAACTTAAAGGAATAAAAAGTTCATTACATATGTGTTTGGAAACACAAATTTAAAGTTGGATAGTGGATATTGATTATATTTTGTATCTGGTCATAACCTAGAAGGCCTTATAGCTAGGCATGTTTGCTAACTACTTAAAAATTCAATAAAAGTGTTTCTTTCTCTCTCTTAGTTCTATCCTCTTTATGTGTTTTCTTCCATTTTGTTAACTCTGCAAGGTGGTTTAGATTGTTGGGTGTGCCTTTGGCCCTAGTTCTTCATCCCTCCTTGCATCAGGTGGTAATAGAGATTGAGGTTCATCCTTATGGAGATTGGATCATGTAGAACCCTAATTCAAATTTGATTGTAGGGTTACAGATCTGTGGATTTGACCTATAATTTGTAAAGGGTTATGATCTTGTAGGAACCTAATTTGTAAAGATGGTTCAAGGTAAAGGAAATGTTGATAATTCCATATTGGATACATTAAGACAAATTGTAGTCAGATTAGATGATGTGGAGACAACCTAAAGGAGAGGAGCACATCTTAATGATGTGAATAATGCTAAAGTAGTGGCACCAAACCCTAATCTAGAACTTGAAGAAGATCAAGATGAGTAAAGATTGTTGAGAGTATTATCTAGGGCACATTCAAAGCCTACTATAGAAATTATTCCTTATGATGGGAAATTGGACACCAATGTTGTGTTGGATTGGATCTCTAATATGGGGAATTTCTTTGAGTATGAAAACACCTTGATAATAGGAAGGTGAAACTTGTGGTTACTAGGTTGAAAGGTCATGCGTCACTATGGTGGGAGTATTTGCAGATTAATAGACAAAGTAGAGGAAAGGAGAAGATCAAGACTTAGCTGAAAATGGTGAACAAGGTAAAGAAAAAATTCCTTCCTGCTAATTACCAAGTTAGCTTGTTGAGAAAGATGCAAAATTTGAGACAAAGAGACATGAATGTGAAAGAGTATACTAAAGAATTCTATAGATTGGACATCAAATTTGGACATGTGGATGATGATGTTGGGAAAATTGCATGATGTCTAAATGGATTGAGATCTAAAATTCAGGATGAAATAAGCTTTGTGAAATTGGAAACTATGGAAGAAGTATACGAATATGTCTTGAAAGCTGAGGAGATCTTGATAAAAAATCATGAACAAAGACAAAGAGGTAGAGATGGTAGATTCTAGAGAGTCATAGGTACATCTTATGGAGAAGGTGGTAGATCTAATAGTTCTATGCAAGATAAGGGAAATCTGAATGAAAGAATTATGATAAAGGTAAGATCAAGTGGAAAGGTGGTGATTCCTATCAATGAGGTACTAGTTCTTACTAAGGAAGAGGTAATTCTTATTCTAGAGGTGCTTTTCATGGTGATTGTTTTAGATGTGGTAAATAAGGGCATAGATCTTTTGAATGTAGATCTTTTGAAAGTGGGCAAGATAATAGAAATGTCATGGTACAAGGAGACATTGAGGGTTCACCTAGGGGGCCTAAGGTTGGAGAAAATTTGATGGTGAGAAGAACCTTATGTAATAATGGAAGTGATGAGGAACCTATTTTAAGGAGAATTCTTTTCAAGACCAGATGTAAGATGGATAGAAAATGTTGCAAGGTGATCATTGACAGTGGAAGTTCTACAAATTTGGCATTAGAAGAGTTGGTGTTGGTTACAAAGTTGCAGTTGCAAAGCCTAAAGCATCCTAAACCCTATCATGTTTCTTGGATCAAAGATGAGCATAAGATATTGGTAAGTGAGAAATGTGTTGTGAAGCTCAAGATTGGACATTACTTTGGTGAAGTTTTGTGTGATGCCATGCCTATGGATTGTTGTCATATTTTGTTGGGTAGGCCTTAACAATATGATATATATACTATACATGATGGAAGATTGAATCAATATACTTTTTGGGAAAAATGGGAGAAAAAAATATTGTTTCCTTTGATTGAAAGTTTAGATGAGGTTAATTATACTATTTTTCAAGTTTGCATGGTTAATGGAAAGGAATTTGAAAAAGAAATGAAGAAGAATCAAGTCTATTTTGCCATAATTCCTAGATGACCAAGTTTTTGTAGTAATGACTAAGTAGCAGAAGCTAGTAATGACCGAGTACTAGTAGAAATTGAAATCTTACTAAATAAGTATAAAGAGATTATTGTAGAGGATATTTATGATGGTTTACCACTAGCAAGAAGTATAAGTCATTATATGGATTTGATCCCTAGATTTATTTTTTTGAACAAAGCATCATATAGATTGACACCTATAGAGAATAAAGAACTTAATAAACAAGTGCATGAATTACTATAGAAGGGATTAATCAGAGAAAGTTTGAGTCCATGTGTTGTGCCTATTGTATTAGCACCTAAAAGGAATGGGGAATGGAGAATGTGTACTAATTCTAGAGCTATTAACAAGATCATTGAGAAATATAGATTTCCTATGCCAAGGATGGATGACATAATGGATTGTTTGAGTGGACCAAAGTATTTAACCAAGATTGATTTGAAAAGTGGCTATCATCATATCAGAATCAAAGAAGGGGATGAATGGAAGATTGATTTCAAGACAAAAGATGGTTTCTATGAATGGTTGGTTGTGCCTTTTGGTTTGACTAATGCACCTAGTACTTTCATGAGATTGTTCAATGAAGTTCTGAAAAGATTTTTTGGCAAGTTTGTGATTATTTATTTAGATGATATTCAGATATTTAGTAAGACTAAGGAAGAACATCTTGAGCATGATAGACAAGTATTCTAGAGACTAAAAGAGAAGTTGATAATTAATCTAAAAAAAGTGTTCTTTTATGTAAGAGGAGATTATGTATTTTGGATTTGTGATTTTAGTTGATGGTTTGAGAATGGATCCTAAGGAGGTTAAAGAAATTTTGGAATGGCCTACACTTGAGAATGTGGGTAAGGTACGAGCATTTCATGGTTTGGATAGTTTCTATAGGAATTTTATAAATAACTTTAGTGTTGTTTAGAATAATATGACTAAGACAATGAAAGGAGATAAAAAGGAATTCAAGTGGACACATGGAGCTAATAAGAGTTTTGAGACATTGAAAAAAAAGGTTGCTGAGTTACCTGTATTGGGTTTGTCTAATTTCAATAATGTATTTCAAGTCAAATGTGATGCAAGTGGTAGTGCAATAGGAGTTGTGTTGAGTCAAGAAGGTAAACCTATTACTTTATTTAGTGAAAAGTTGAATGATGCTAAAAGGAAGTATTCTATCTATGATCAAGAGTATTATTCTATTTTTCAAGCTTTGAAAAGTGGAGACATTATTTGATTCCTAAGGAGTTTGTGTTGTATACTAATCATAAATCTTTACAATGCTTGGAAAGTCAACATAAATTAAATCAAAAATATGAAGTGGGTTGAGTATTTGTAGAGTTTTACATTTGTGATTAAGCATAAGAGTGGAGTTACTAACAAAGTTGTTGATGCACTAAGAAGAAGATGTTCTTTATTGAATGAGATGAAGATTGAAGTTCTTGGTTTTTATGAAATGAAAGATTTGTATGATACTAACCCTAATTTTTCTAAGGCATGGAGAGAGTGCAGAGCTTCAAATCTAATAGATCACATCAATAAGTATGATGAGTATTTTATTCAAGAAGGTATGTTATTCAAAGAAATTCATTTTTGTATACCTAGAAGTACTATGAGGTTGAATTTGATTAAGGAAAAGCATTGTGGTGGATTGGCTGGACATTTTGGAAATTATAAGACATTGAGTTTGCTAAAGGAGAAGTATTATTAGCCACAAATGTATAAGGATGTTCAAAATTTTGTGAAAAGTTGTGGAGTTTGTCAAGTTGCAAAAGAAATAAGTCAAAATAATAGATTGTACACACTTAATTTTATTCCTAAGAAACCTTGGAGTGACATCAGTATGGATTTTGTTCTTGGATTGCCTAAGACAACAAAGGGGTATGATTATATATCTGTTGTTCTAGATAGATTTTCTAAAATAGCTCATTTTATACCATGTAAGAAGACAACAAATGCTAAGCATGTTTATGCACTTTTCTTCAAAGAGATTGTTAGATTGCATGGATTACCAAGAAGTATGATTTTTGAAAGAGATGATAATTTTGTTGGTTATTTTTGGAGAACTTTGTGGAAGAAGATGGGTACTGAGTTGATATTCAATTCTACATTTCATCCATAGATGGACAGACAGAGGTTATGACTAGAATCTGGGGTAATTTGTTGAGATGCTTAGTTGGAGATGAACCACATAATTGGGAGATGGTATTGACACAAGCTAAGTTTTCATATAATAAATTATGTGAATAGAAGTATAGAGAAAACACCTTTTGAGATTGTTACTAGAATATAGGCTAGAGGAGCATTAGAATTAAGGAATCTTGTTGGTGAAGAGAAGAGAAGTGTTGTTGGAGAATAATTTTATGATTTTAGAGAATCTTTGCATAAGGAAGTGAAGCTGAAGTTGGAATAAAGTAATTAGAAGCACAAGGAGAATGTTGATAAGTCTAGAAGATATCATATTTTTGAATTTGGTGATGAGGTGATGGTTCATTTGAAGAATGGAAAGTTTCCTATTGGAACATACAGTAAGCTAAAGATGAAGAAGTTTGGACCTTGTAATATCTTGAGGAAGTTTGATAGTGCTAATGCTTATGAAGTTGAGTTAATTGATGACATGGATATATCTCCTATATTTAATGTTGTTGATCTGTATAAGTATCATGAGTTAGATGATGAATTTTTTGTACTAGATGATTATCCTAGGATGTAGATTGAAGAGGTTGAATAGATATTGGATTAAAGAGTTGGTAAAAGCACAAGAGGAAAAGACTACTATGAATAGTTGGTAAAGTGGAAGAATAAACTAGTTGAAGATGCTACATGGATTTCTCAATATGAGTTGGATTTAGCTTAGGTTGTGGCATCTCAATGTTTAGGAGAATCATTTCTTTCTACCCTAGTTGTCTCATGTAGGAGCATCCTAGGTTGACATGTTATCCTACTCATTTGTGTTCATTCTTCTAGTTATTGCCGAGTGCTAGTAATTTTGTAGTATTAGTTGAGTTTCAGTTATCCCAAGTCATGTTAACATTTGGATTAACATGTTATCCCATATCACTCAATAGTTTTGACCAAGTTATCTACTATGTGTCAAGTTATACAGTGTGTGTCATGCTATCTAGTGTGTGCCAAGTTATCTAGCATTGGCCAAGTGTTCCTTCATGTGCTAACTGAGCCTATTATTTTTTGATGCTTGTTTCCTTCTTTAGTCAAGTTTTATGTGTTTAATTCTGATCACAAATTTAATGATAGGATCTTGCCTTGGAATGTATGTAGACCATTTTTAGGTCTACCTTTCTATTATGTAATGTTCTATGATCTTTTCTAAGCCATTTTGGAAAGTATAAATAGGATTTTTAGGCTTAGGTTAGAGGTAGAGAGAAGTTAGAGGACTGAAAATTTCATTGCATATGTGTTTGGAAATGCAAATTTGAAGCTAGATCATGGATCTTGAATGTATTTTATGTCTGGTCATAACCCAGAAGGCCTTGTAAATGGGCATGTGTGATGATTACTTTAAAATTCAATAAAAGTGTTTCATTCTCTCTCTTGATGTTGTTCTCTTTGTGTGTTTTCTTTCATTATGTTAACTCTACAAGGTGGTTTGGATTTTTGGGTGTGCCTTTGGCCCTAGTTCTTCATCCCTCCTTGCATTGAAAAGAACAAATGTGTAGAAGAATGAATCTTATCATAGGAGATGTTGAAAGTGAGAATGAAAGAGAAGAAGAAGAAAACATTGATCAAGTGGTAGAAGATGAAGTTCTTAACCGAAAGGAGGAAAAGATTTTCAAGGTCATTTCCAAGATTGGAAAAAGACTTAAGTTTGATGTTCCCACATTTCTGGAAAATCTTAGCCTAGAGGAATTGATCGATTGGATCAATAAATTAGAAAAGTACTTTGAATATGAAGACATTGAAGATCCAAATAAGGTCAATTTCACAAAGGGAAAATTGAAGGGTGATGCAAAGATCTAGTGGGAGGAGATGTAATTGGATAAAAATAGAAAAGGAAAAGACAAAATCACAAGATAGGATCAAATGATAGCTAAAATAAAGTGAAAGCTCATTCATGTGGATTATGAGCTTGATTTGTTGAAGAAGATGTAAGTGTTGAACAAAGTAGGAATATCCATTTATGAGTATACATAAGAGTTCTATCAATTTCTCATCAAAATAGGCCACGTTGAAGCTAAAAAGGAGCAAGTAGCCTATTATCTTAATGAGTTGAGGCCAAGCATTCATGAGGAGTTGAGTCTAGTTCGAATGACTAGTTTTGAGGAGGTGTACCAATTTTCCCTAAGAGTTGAGGAGAAGATGAGAAAAAAAATTGATAACAAGAATAGTGAAAGAGGTCATGGTAGAAGATTTGACAAATGATCTTATGGAGGCCAAAATGATGATCAAAAGGACAAGGATGAGGCCAATAGTAGTAGTCAGAACGAAAGAGGAAATAATTCCAATTATTTCCATGACTAGAACAATAGAGATCAGAGAGGAAGAGGAAGAGGGAAATGATCTGGAAGAAGAGGTTTTCATGGAAAAAAAAATTTCTATGGAGAGTAAAGGCATAGAGCATTTGAATGTGCCTAGTGCCAAGGAAGGATAGATCGAAGAACCAAAGGCTAGGCTAGAGTAGCGCATTTTGAGGAATATGTCAAATCATCCTATTCTAAAAATGTTGAAAGAGGAGAAATCCAAGTTAATAGGAGAGTCCCTTTGAGTGGTAAGAATGAACTTGATCAAAGGAGGAGTTTGTTTTAGACTAGGCACAAATATGAAGATAAGTGTTGTGATGTGATCATTGATGGTAGAAGTACTAATAATGTAGTGTTAGAAGAGATGGTCACAAAGTTAAATCTCAAGAGGAAGAAAGACCCACATCCATACTATATTTCCTAAGTATAGGATGACCACAAGGTCATGGTCAATGAGTAGTATCTAGTGAAGTTCAAGATTGTAAGCTACTAGGAGGAGGTGTTTTGTGATATCATACCTATGGATATATGTCATATATTGTTGGGTAGAATGTAGCAGTTTGATAGGCATGTTATACATGATGGGTAATAAAATATTTACAATCTAACAAAGGATGGAGTGAAACATAAATTGAAGCCATTGAAGGAGAAAGAACAAAATGTATGTAGTGCTACTAGAATATGTTTTATTGATCGAAAGGAGTTTATCATAGGTATAAAGCATGAACATATGTGTTTATCTATAATCCCAAAATATGGTAAAGAAGAAGTAAAGGAGGTACCTACAGAAGTTACAAATTTATTGGGAGAATTTTCTTATATTGTTTCAGATAATGTACCTAATGGATTACCCCCATTGAGGAAGATCAGTCACCAAATGGACTTGATTCCAAGAGCTATTTTTCCAAATAAGGCATCACATAGAATGACACTAGTAGAAAGTGAGGAGTTGAACAAACAAGTGCATGAGTTATTGTAGAAGGGGTTGATTCAAGAGAGTTTGATTCCATGTGTTGTACCAAAATTATTAGCACCAAAGAAGAATGTAGAATGGAGGATGTGCACATATTTGTAGGATATCAAAAAAATCACAATCAAGCACATATTTCTATTGTGAAGGATGGATGATATTATGAACTATTTGAGCAGAGCTATAGATTTCACAAAGATAGATTTGAAGACTAGATACCATCATTTCACATCAAAGAAGTTGATGAGTGGATGACTAATTTCAAGACAAGGGAAGGACTATATGAGTGGTTAGTCATGCCTTTTGGCCTAACCAATGCATTTAGAACTTTCATGTGGCTCATGAATGATGTACTAAATGAGTTTCTAGGTAAGTTTGTCATTGTTTACCTAGATGATATTTTGATCTTAAGTAATATGTTAGAGGAGCATTTGATGCATATTCAAAAGGTTTTTGATAAGTTGAGGGAAGAAAAGTTGTTGATAAACATGAAGACATGTAGTTTTGTGAAGAAGGAGTTGGTGTACCTAGGAATTGTAGTTTTAGTAGAAGGTCTGAAAATGGACCTAGAGAAAGTGAATGATATCCTTGAATGGCCTCCTCCAAAAAGTGCTATGGAGGTAATATATTTTCATGGAATGACTAATTTTTACATAGAGCTCATAAAATGTTTTAGTGGTATTTGTGGACCCTTGATTGAAAAAATGAAAGGGGATAGGGAATAATTTAAGTGGACTATAGGAAAAGATAAGAGTTTTAATCTGTTGAAATAGAAAGTGACAGAGCAACCTCTTTTAGCACTTCTAAATTTTAACAAAGTGTTTCAAGTATATTATGATGCTAGTGGTACTACAATAGGAGTTGTTTTGAGCCAAGAAGGTAGACCTATTTCTTATTTTAGTGAGAGGTTGAATGATGCCAAAAGAAAAAATTTGTTTATGATAAGGAATTTTGTGCTATAGTTAAACCATTGAAGAAGTGGATACATTATCTTATTCCTAAGGAGTTTCTTTTTGTATACTAATCATCAAGCTTTCAATATTTGAATAGTCAAGGAAAATTGAACCAAAGGTATTTGAAGTGGGTTGAATTTTTTCAGAGTTATACATTTGTTTTGAAACATAGGAGCAGGAATTCTAACAAAGTTGTAGAAAATCTTAGTAGAAGGTAAATTTTGTTGAAATAGATGTAGATAGAGGTGGTTGGGTTCAAAAAACTCAAGAATTTGTATCCAAAGGATCTTGATTTGGTGAAGCTTGGAAGGCTTGTATAGAACCTATTACACTTGACAAGACAAAGTGGTTGGATTTAATTATCCAAGATGATATGTTGTTCAATGGAAGTTAGTTGTGCCTTCCCAGAAGTTCTTTGAGAGAGAATCTCATCAAGGAGAAGCATAGTGGAGGATTGGCTAGACATTTTGGGAGAGATAAGACCATTGCTTTGGTTGTTGAGAACTATTATTGGCCATAGTTTCCAAAAGATGTCAAGAAGTTTTCACAAAGTTGCAAAGTATGTCAGATGGTGAAAGGAGTGAAGCATAATACATGGTTGTATCAACCATTACCTATACCAAAACATCTATATGAGAATGTCATCATGCATTTTTTTCTTAGATTACTAAGGACTCAGCGAGGGCACGAATCTATTTTTTTGGTGGTTGATAGGTTTTTAAAGATGACACATTTCATTCCTTGCAAGAAGACTGGTGATGTTGTTCATGTGGTTGAGTTTTTTTTCAAAGAAGTGGTGAGACTACATGGTTTGCTAAAGAGTATAGTTTTAGATTGAGATACCAGATTTGTTGGGTATTTTTGACATATTTTATGGAAGAAATTGAAGAAATATTTAAAGTTCAGTTCATCCAATCATCCATAGATTGATGGACAAATAGAACTTGTGAATCACATCTTGGAAAATTTTTTGAGATGTTTGGTAGGAGATAAACCAAAATGATGGTATCTAATTTTGCCACAGGCATATTTTTCATATAATAATTTTGTGAATAGGAGTACTAGTTAATCACCATTCTAGATTGTATATGGGAACAGTCCCAAAAAAATTTATGAATTGAGACAATTGGATAAAGGAGAAATAAGTAGAGCTAAAGTAGAAGATTTTGCTTAATATTTGAAAAACATCCATGAGGAGGTGAGGAAGAGAATTGTAAAGATGAATACATAGCACAAGGCTAAGGAAAATGTGAAAAGAAGGTATAAGAAATTTTAGATTGGAGATGAAGTCATTGTTCATTTGAAAAAGGAGTGTTTTCCAATGGGTACATATAATAAGTTGAAAATGAAGAAGTTTGGACCATGCAAGATAGTGAAGAGGCATGATTATTGAAATGCCTATGAAGTGGAGTTGTCTTATAAACTAAATATTTTACCAGTATTTAAAATTTCACATTTGACAGAGTATTATGAAGGAGGTGATGGAGATGAAGTTGTAGAAGCACAATAGAGTATTTTGGCAACTAGTTTGGCTAAAAAGGATATTGAGGATATACTTGATAGCCATGTTGGAAAAATATAAGGAACATAACCTATGAAGAGTACCTAGTCAAATGGAAAGATAGGCCAGTAGAAGATTCATCGTGGCTAGCAAGGGAGGAGGTTAACCATCTTGGTTTTCCTCTAAACCTTTGAGATGTAAAGGGGTCACTTCTCAAATTACCCTAAGTGTCTGATGTAGGAGCATCTTGAGTGTAAGAGAAATATTCCACCAACCAAAAATATTTCATTTTAGTTGTTTAAATAAGGGTTGTCTTAATGCAAAGTCATTTTTTTATGGAGGCTTTCTACTTAGTAAGTTAGTCATACGAGCTCAAAATATCCTAATTTCAAAGGTGGAGGTTCATCTCAGTCATATCAATCTGCCAGTTAAGGCTCAATGCCATATCATAAGTGTTGGTGAAGTTGTTGTGGATTTTTGGTATAATTTTTTTGTACAAAAACTTTGGGCTCAGTTTTGAAGGTCTAAACGTGCCTAGATGAGGCCTAAAAACTTGATGAATGGGTTCTTGCATTAATTTGAGCATGTAGATCAAAAGATGAGGATATTGAAAAAGGGTTATAATAGAAAATTGGAGGCACATTTTAAAAGTTAGGGCCTTCCATAGTTAGGCCAACCAAAACTTACAAAATAAATGACAAAGGTGTATTTGACTAACGCTATATGTATTGTTAGGGTCTGTTGGCCCTAAGTATTAAGTTTGAGTGTCTAGAGCCTTCCCTGATGGCATAAGATTTCCTATTTGAGAAATGATCATTTATTGTCCAGGATAGCTTTGGGTGATAATTCGTAGCTTTGTCTTGCAGATTTCTGTAATGAAGATGCCCATGTAGGTTAACATATTATAATTTTGAATTCCATAATTTCACATTAGTAGCAATAATAAGAAGCCCAGATTTTGTACTTGAAAATTTTTATTATTTATTTACTACTATTATGTGTTTAATGTATTAAGAGGAGCACCCTTCATCACTTTTATAGTAGGAAGCTCCCATAAAACCACCAAGTGGTATTACATTAACCATGTGCATCTAAGTCATTGACCCCACATTTAATATTGAATATTTAATTATTTTACCCCACTATTAAATAATTACATTAAATATTATCACAATGTTACAATACAACTCATCAACTATATCCCATGGAAATCTCTCCATGTTGTACATCCACCTAGGTGCTCCTAGGTGAAACATTGTACATAATAAAATAAAATAATACAATATAAACAATATCATGCAATGTGTACAATACATTATCTCAAAAATCTCCCACTTGTTGTATACATTGCATAGGGTAAATCCATAGCCACACAATGACTAAGGAAAAAATCCCTCCTAGTACATCCACCATCATGGATCAAAGTATACCAAGTGCTCCATCTTGGTACCTGTAACAAAATCAAAGTAACTAGCATCTCAAACATGAATGATTCTGCCTCTTGTTATGCCACCGCCACTAGACATACATAGAAGCCATCGAAAGAGAAAGTCACCCAACATGTCACATAAGAATCATAAAATCTTGTACCAACTAAAATTCCAAGCACAAAAACCTAATCTAAAGGCAATCATATGTATCCATAGTTATCAAAATATGCATAGCTTAAACAACACCCACTTTAAGTGCCAACCCATCCAACTATCTATACCTCCAAAGATATACCAAGTGAATCTCACATCATCAACATATCCAATTTGATACCTAAAATCACAAGCCTCAAGAGAAATACCTACCACATATACACCAAGAATCTCCCACTGCAAAAGATAATGTCAAATCTATAACCAATCCACATGCAACATCTCATAGAAGTGAATCTATGTAGTATCAAGGAAATCTACAACACAAACCAATAACTGTTAAGAATGACTTGCATAACAACTCTCCAATACTCTCCCAAGTTCTCCACAACCAATAAAGGAAATAGATAAATGGACAACCATTCCATCTCTCACATGACATACATGAACACAAACTAGTAATCAAAATTTCTAACCAATCTCAAATCCAATGTGAGTGAAATCAAACATATAGGAAGATAATTGAGACCAAAGAGAAACTGTGCAAATCATAACATGTATCATGTCCTTCTGCACACACCTCTAGATATAAATTGTGAGAAGTAAGATCTCCTCCATAAAACCCCAACCAAGAAGTCACAACAACACCCAAACCATAGATATAAATAGTCATGGATGTAAACCTCTCACAAGAAAATCAAACTCATAAACCATTCCTAAACCAAGGAATAGCCATTCCTAATCCAAGGAATATGTCCAATATAAAACCATTTGCCAAAATAAACCAACATTACAAAATATGCACAAGGAGATAACCAATGCTAAAAAATCTCTCAAATGAACCCTCTAGAATTACTATTATATCGTAGTTCAAGATCTATATCAATGAAAGATAAACACAATGCATCTAGGAGAAATGATGGGATATACCTCTTAAGTAGTAACTATTGAGTAGACCAAGAGTGGGGAATTAAAATTCTCATCAAGATATCGAAGTCTCCAACCAAGACTCATCCAAAAACAATATCCTCTCAAGTCCATATGAAGAGAATGGCCCTCAAACTTCCTATTGAAACCATCAATTGTCCCAACAAGTACTTCTCTAATATAAGAGAAATCAGCATCACCACCATCTCTAAGTATCCATGAGCACCTATAACCAATCAATCCATGCCAACCAAATACAACATAGCAATATCATGAAGTATCCAACAAATGATAAATGTACTCATTATAAAGAAACTAAACCAAAATCAATGTCAAAGTTCTAACCATGGCCTCGCGAACATAAAGATGACAACATGATCTAAACCATCTCATCCAAATAGGAAATATCCTCCATAAGAGAATACAATAACATGTCAAAACTCTAAATGCATATCAAGAGGATATCATGATATAATAATGAAACCATCCTAACAATAAGGATAACATGAAAAATTAAAGAATAAACCAAACCTCAAACAAGAACCCCATGAGTTTTCAAGATGCAACCATCCCCATACACCATTAAGAACCATCTCCACATGCCATGAAGAGCCAAGTGCACAATGAAAATATCAAAGATGCTTCTATAGAAACATGATCTAAGACATCATCCAACATATGCAAACACTTAATAAATATATCAATACTAACAACTCTAATCAATTATAGTATTGAGCTACCCATGACATCATAACATCCATCTCCTACATGAAGATCCTTTAGGCCTTCATACACAACTAGAGTGTCAATACCAAGTGAAACCAAAATCTCTAAACCAAGAAGACACAAACCAAACTAGGAACCAATCTTGTACTACAACCTCATCACTATCACAAGCTCCCTTTAAATTGTGTATCTAATATATCCATGACGTCATGATGAAAAATCATTCTCTAACCATAAAAATGAACCAAGGCACCAAAATATAAAAGAACTCAAAGTGCATATCATGAGCTCCTTAAAGAAACCAAATAACCATGATCCTCAACAAGTAAGATATATGCCACCATAACCAAATCAGGAATCCAAACCAATGAGAACTAATAAATTACCTATATATCCAATCATAACATGCCAAAATACATGACACCATGTTCACATCAATGAACCAAACATCTAAATCTCAAAGTTTCCAACCTGTCAGCATAAAATAGTCAACCACAATCCTCCACTATGAGTGTACCTGGTAATAATATCACATCTCTTCTATGTGAAGACAAATAAAAAACTCATGTGACTAAGGGTATAGACAACTTAAATACAAGCCACCGATATGAATATGCATCAATAATGAAATATCAATGGAAAAATATAACCTATATCTAAGCCATAAATGAAACAAGTATAGACCACTTACTACATTAAATAACTTGTACACCCAACAAGTCATCATACATATCCAAATCAAATTTTGATAACCATATCATCATGAAACCAATCTAAAATACAATCTGAGGATATAATGATATCAAATCTTAAATCTCCAAAATATACAATGACATAAACTCACAATGTTACCATAATCAATACATATCATAAACCATTTAGATCAATATATCACCAAATAAATCATGCCAAACTTACACCAAATCTAAATCAACGTGTAGAGCTTTCTATTGACTATTCAAAGTCAAAAATATGAATCCTTATGTCCAAGTTATGCCCAAATCTCTACTCAAAATTAACAATATGTAACTTTTTGGCTCTTAAAACCTAATAAGATGTTAAAATCACATAATCAAGCCTACACCAAGTTGTAGTGCTTTGAATTAATTTTCCAATGACTCTATGAAGTTTAAAATTTGATAGCCTAGGAAAAAGTTATGGTTATTTTACCAAGACACTTTTTTACCATTTTCAATATGATTTTTTTTACACAAATTTTGACGGGATTAAGTTTGATGGCCGATATAGGATAAAACTAAAAAAAACTTTGCATTTTCTCTCAATATGGCCAAACTAAGGCATATTATATATCAAAACTTATGGAAAAAGAAACCCGGATCTAATGCTTTGCAAGCTCCCCCTATAACCATCATTTAAATGAAGCATCCATAATACCTTTTTGACATATAGTTTCACATGCCCAAAATCTACCAACAACCCATCATGATAGCAAATCTAAAACCCTCAAATCTACAATAAATAACCTATCAAACCCATATATATTTCTTAATATTTCATCCTTTCATGCATTCTCATGGATTTAACATAGGGTTACAACAATAAAACCATAGCTCTAATACCACTTGTAAGGAAACTTGCAACAACAAAAATATCATTTCCACATAACCCACAATAGATCTGAAATAAATAAGTAATTAAAATCTACATTCAAGAGAATGGACAACATACCCACAAAAATGTGACACAAGATATATCTTGGAAAACCCTCATAGAGAAAAAAACCCAACCTCCAAAAGCATCCATCACCATGTATTATTCAAGATAATACCATTGCAATAGAACCTTGGAAGCCTTCAAAGCCATAGTCACAACCAATAAATCAATATAAATAAGCATCAATCCACACATCCCATACCATGCTTCCAACCTTCACAAATGCTCCCTTGGCTAACCTATCAAGCCTTGTCTTATTTGACTTTCCTTTTTTCCTTTCTTTTCCCTTGCCTCTACAACTACATTTGTGGTTTCTTTTAGAGTAGGAAGCACCCACAAAACTATCAAGTTGTATTACATAAACCATTTGCTATAATAATGTTCTACCTATTAATCTTAGATTGGTTGTGAAAAATGAGTGACAACACACTTAGTCATATTCATAGTGTATGTTGAGTGATCAAAGAAAGCTAAGTAATCAATGTGAGTGAAGGTATCAAAGCATGCCAAGCATTAGTTTCCAAATAATACATGCCGAGTAAGATACATAGTCATTACCGAGCACCATTATGTATCAAGCAGATAGTGAGTGTCAAGTTTCTCATGAGTTGAGTAAATAGTAAATGTTGAGTCATTCAAGAGATGAGTTACAACATTGAAGATGTAATGGATGTTGAGCATTAGAGGCTTCAAGTGCCAAGTAAAAAAATTTGAACATAGTTTTTAGTAATGGCACAAACTCTTATGTAAACCATTTTTGGGCCGACTTAAGGATCGTTTTACATTTAGAAGATATATGTGAAGGTATATTGAGAATCCCTATGCAGAGCATGCAACCAATCAGATTAAGGGATGTTCTAAGTGGAAAAATGGATGAATCAAAATCATTGATTCCTACCTAACCCTAGCTCACCTAAGTCTTCTTAAGGGGGGAAAACCCTAAAGAGTTTGCAATGTGTGGATGAGAAGAGAAGGGTGAATGCTAAGTATAGAGAGAGAATTCATGGTGGCTATGGAGGTTATTATCATGTTATGAATTGCAAAATTAGTTAGAGAAGTTAAGGGATAGAAGAGTTACATCTAATCAAAAGGATCAAATTCACACTAGAAAAGAGAAGATCTGGCATCTAGCAACATAGTGCTAACCAAAGGATCAAGGCTAAAACATTCTAACATGTGACTTAGTAAAAATCTCTTAATTGATTAGTCTTAACAGGGTTTTGTAAATCCTTTAATAGGGTTCTTACTATTGGAAATAGAGATGGAGTAACTAAGAGGGGAGGGGTGAATCAGTTACCACAAAAATAAATCCACAAATCCTTAGATGTCTTAAAATATAGTTGCTGCTGATACTCGATAACCACACAAATAAATGCTAAAACTTGATAGATGTTAGATATTAACTTATTGAGCATTTAAAGTGATTAACATGCATGCATAAAGAAATAACATGAACACAAGAGACACCAGATTTAACGTCGAAACCCAATTTGAAAAAAACCACCAAGTAACTCGTTACCAATTTTCACTCTTCTGAAGTGAGCCCTGTTAGGAGCCAACCCTATTAAAGGTTACAAAACACACTATTAGGTGTGACCCTATTAAAGGATTTAATCACCCTATTAGAAGTGGCCTTGTCAGAGGTCTTTAAAACAATTCAACTGAATTGTCACCTTGTTAGAGGATTTACAAAATGGTTGTCAAACCAACTCTGTTAAGAGATTTTGAATCACTGTTACAATGATTAGAAAGCAACAATGAAGTGATCTAAAATATATACAACTTATCTTTGTTGAATACAAATCTTTGTTCTGCTTCACTAGATCCTCACTAATTGAATACAACTTTGCAGCTCCATAAGCATATCTAATCCTTCTTCAACATTCGCTCATATATTCAATATTCGCTCATTCCATATCCATACATTCGCACTTGTATGCATCCACACTTTTACATCTTATGAATTCACAACTTTACCTTTCATATATAACTTACAGATTGTCAAGTCAGCTCAATTACAAGTTACAACAACTGAAAAAATATTAAATCAGTTAGCTGCACAAAACAATTAAACTTAATTCTTTAGAACAATAAAATTCTTCGCTGCCCGACCCAACTTGGTGACCACTGCTCTAGAATGGTTTCCTCAGTGTTAACCAAGTGAATCTCGATAAACACTGCAAACCTTGCAATGTCCTTTGGAGACCGAGTTAACTCAATAAACACTGACCTTCCTTCATTTACCGAGTGAGCATAGTACAAGCTAACTTTTTCTTCGATGATCGAGTGAACTCGGTAGTTATTGACTTTCCTTTTGTTAACCTTGGGAGCTCGGTTAACATTAACTTTCTGCTACAAAATCCTTTGATGCCTGAGTGAGCTCGATAAGAGCTAACTTTCTGTGTAATGTTTAGGAACACTCGGTAGTCACTATAAATTTCTTCG
Source organism: Cupressus sempervirens (assembly GCA_028749045.1). NCBI lineage: Eukaryota > Viridiplantae > Streptophyta > Pinopsida > Cupressales > Cupressaceae > Cupressus > Cupressus sempervirens. The sequence continues at coordinate 377,252,646 of CM053791.1, read as the reverse complement.
CTAACCATTTGAGCTCGATAGACTTTGTCTAATGACTGATATGACATTTGTGTAACATCAAAGACAATACACAATTAACAATTGTATCTAACAATCTCCCTCTTTGGCATTGATGACAACACAATATGTCATAGTAAAAATAAAATTTGAAAACAAGTCTTTTTCTTATATGGAAACACATGTCAACATAACAATTCTCTCTCTAAGATAGAAAACTCTCCCTCTTATAGTAATCTCCCTCTATGAAGGAATTACATAGAAAACTCTTTATATTTTGAACAAATTTCAGAGAGATATGACAATAAAACTCTCCCTCTTTGACAACACATGCTAAAGACAACTCAACTCAAATGAATTTCAGTGTACCTTTAGTACTGATTCATATGCAATATTTCTTGGTTATGCTGCATCAACTGATAGATCTTCAATCTGGTATGAGTTGATGCATCACTAAACTTTATTTTAGTGAACTTCAGATAGGGGAGTGACCCCTAACTTACCTCTTAGATATAGGAATGCATCTTTAGGTAATAGTTTTGTGAATATGTCAGCAATTTGTTCCTTTTTATAAACATATTCCAATCTAATCTCCTTATCTTGTACCAATTCTCTAACAAAATGATATTTTATTGCAATGTGCTTGGTTTTGGAATGCATCACTGGATTCTTAGATATGTTGATTGCACTTGTATTATCACAGAACATAACAACTGGTTCTTTGATTTCCATCTTCATGCCTTCCAACAACTATTTAAACCAAACAATATTAGAACAGTTTATTGTTGCAGCAACATACTCTGCCTCTACTGTAGATTGAGATGTACAATTCTGCTTTTTGCTTGTCCAAAAAACCAACCTCATTCCAAGAAAGAATGCACCTCCACTTGTACTTTTTCTATCATCAAGGTTTCCTGCCGAATTAGCATTAGTAAACACTTTCAAATCCAAATTACCTCCAAGCTTATACCATAAACCATACTCTTCAGTTCCTTTCAAATATCTCATTATTCTTTTGATTGCCATAATGTAATTTTCTCTTGGTTTTGCTGAAAATCTTGCTACAATACCAACTCCAAGGGCAATATCTAGCCTAGTATGAACTACATACTACAACATTCCAATCATAGATCTATACAATGTTTGATCTACTTCTTTTGATTCATCTTCCTTAGTAAGTTTTAATCCAGTGCACATAGGAGTTCCAACTGGTTTACAATCTTCCATTCCAAACTTTTTCAATATCTCCTTGATATATTTTGATTGAGTGATGTAGATACCATTTTTATTCTGTTGAATTTGAAGACCAACAAAGAATTTGATCTCACCAAACATAGACATTTCAAATTCCTTGTTCATTTGTTCTGAGAATTTTTTGCATAGATCATCATTCCCTATGAAAATAGTATCATCTACAAATATTTCTGCCAAGACAATCTTACTATCTGGTCCTTCCTTAATATACAAGCTATTGTTATCATTAGTTATTTGAAAACCAATCTGAATAAGATAGTTATGCAATCTTTCATACCATGCTCTAGGGGCTTGTTTTAGACCATACAATGCCTTGTGTAATTTGCAGACCATTTTCTTCTTATCTGGATCAACAAAACCTTCAGGTTGTTCAATGTAAACCTCTTCATCCAATATACCATTGAGGAATGTTGACTTGACATCCATGTGATAAACTTTGAATCCTTTGTGGGCAGCATATGCTAGTAAGGTTTTGACTCCTTCCAATCTTGCAATAGAAGCAAAAGTTTCTCCATAGTCTATTTCTTCTTCTTGAGCATATCCTTTGCATACTAGTCTAGCTTTGTTTCTTGATACCTTACCATCTTCATCCAACTTGTTTCTAAATACCCACTTGGTTCTAATCACATTTTTATCTTTAGGCCTGGGTACAAGAGTCCATGTCTTATTTTTCTCTATTTTCTCTATTTCTTCATTTATAGCCTCAATTCAACTATCATTTTCTAAAGCATCTTTGATATTTCTAGGTTCAAAATCAGCAAGTAAACAAGTACCTTTCAACTTACTTCTTGTCATGGTTACTTCAAATTTGTCTCCAATGATTTGATCTGTTGAATGATGTTTTCTGACATATTTAGCTAATATAGGTTCCTTGCCTTTTGAAGGGATTTCATTATTATCCCCTTGCATTTCAACTTCAAGTTCTGTCTGTTCTAGCTCGGTAGATGCTGGCTCGAGTCCTTCAGACTCTGTAGACACTTGCTCAGTATGCTGTGGCTCAATTTGAACTTCTTGTAACTCAGTTATAGATGACTCGAGAGTAGAAGATTCTTGATTCTCTGATGTAACTGGTACCATATCAGGTTCAATGAAGACAAACCTTTTATAATCTTCCAGTTCCCTTTTGCTTTCTTCTTCAATCCTTTCTGCAAACTCATCAAATTTCACATGTGCACTTTCTATGACTTTGTGAGTAGACAAGTTTAAACATCTATATGCCTTACTTTTGCATGAGTATCCAAAGAATATACCTTCATCACCTTTCACATCAAATTTGTCTTTTCTAGATTCTTTCAAAATGTAACATTTACTTTCAAATACTTTAAGGTAACTTACATTAGGTTTATAGCCATACCATAACTCATAGGGGGTTTTGAATGAGTCTTTCTTTAGCTATACTTGGTTCAAGGTATAAACTATAGTGCTGATAGTTTCCTTCTAGTATTTGATAGCAATGCTCTTTTCAATCATTAAAGTTCTTGCACAATCCATGATGGATCTATTTCTTCTTTCAGCATTCCATTTTGTTGGGGTGTTCTAGGGGCTAATACTTATCTTTTGATTCCTCTTTCAATGAAAAATTTATTAAACTCATGTGAAATGAATTCTCCACCTCTGTCTGACCTCAAGCATTTTAATCTTTTCCCTGTTTCCTTTTCTACTCTGGCCAAATACCATTTAAACTTTTCAAATGCTTCTGATTTGTTTCTTAGATACATGACTATCATCATTCTTGAGTAATCATCAACAAAAAGAATGAAGAACTTTTCTCCAGTATATCTTTCAATTCCAATGGGTCCACATAAATTGGTATGCACAATTTCTAATATATCTTCAGACTGATAGTTTTTACTTTTAAAACTAGTCTTTCCTATCTTTCCAATCTAACAATTTTTGCATAGACCGACCTCAAGTTTCTTTATGTTAGGAATGCCTCTTACTTTCTTGAATTTTCTTATCTTTACCAAATTATCAAAGTTTACATGACACAACCTTTTATGCCATAACCAACTTTCTTCAACTTGAGCAATGAAACATGAACATTCACCTAGTTCAAGATAGAACAAGTTACCTTTAGTTTGAGTACCCGATCTAATTAGCTTTCCTTTTCCATCCAGTAGTCTTGCTTTACTATGCATGAATTCTACTTTGAATCCATTACTGAGTAGTTGTGCCACACTTAACAAATTATGCTTTAGTCCTTCTACCCAATAGGCATTATCACATATAAGTTTTTGGGTTAGAGAGATTCTTCCTCTTCCTTTTATACAACAAGGTTCATTGTTACCAAATCTTACACTGCCACCATCGTAGTCTTCAAAGTATTCAAACTTAGTTTTGTCACCAGTCATGTGATGAGAACAACCACTATCTATGATCTATGTATCATTTTTGCTCATATGAGAAATGAGTGCCATTTCGTCATCATTATCAGATTCATCTTTCATAGCAATGTAGACAATTTCATCTTCTTCTTCATCATTAGAATCATTAGAATCTTTAGCCATAAAACATGTTTTCTTACCTTTATCCTTGAATTATTTGAAATCTGTCTTGCCATTCCATTTGTGATCTTTCTTTTCATCTTTATTCTTCTTTTTTGGACACCTAGCAGCAATATGACCAACTTCTTTACATGAAAAATAGATTAGGGGTACTTTACCTTTGTATTTTCCTCTGCCTCTAAAATATTTCCTTGCTAGAAGGGCTTCAATTACTTCAAGATCACTGTCTGAACTTTGGTTTGATTCATCTTCACTTTTTGACTGAGATTTCTTTTTGCCTTTCTCCTTGAGTGAAAGTTTGGCTTCAAATGCTGATTCAATGTTCTTGGAAGCTAGAACATAGTTATCAAAGTTGTCCAGTTCAAATGCAGTCAATCTTCCAACTATAGCCTCTAGATTTATCTTGTGATTTGCTTCACATCTTCTTTCTTGAATTGCAGTAACTCTGATTGCATAAATGGGAAGTAGAGTTCTAAGAACTTTACTTATAACTGTCTCTTCACTGATATCTCCTCTAGAAGCTTTGATTGCACTGACACATGCTTTAACTCTTTCAACATATTTTGCAATTTTTTCATCCTCTCTCATCCTCATTTGTTCAAATTGTCCTCTCAAACTTTCTACTTTGGCTCTTCTAACATTATCATCTCCTCCATAGATTTCTTTCAGCTTTTCCCACATTTTAAAAGCAGATTTGCAATCCTTTATATCATCAAATTATTTATAACTCAAAGAAGATGCTATATCTATCATCATAATCGTGTGAGTCTTCTTTTTAGCAATATCATTAACAAATAATGTACTAGCTAGTTCTGCATATTTTTCATCAAGGTATTTTAGTCCTGTGTCTCCAATAGAAGCTAGATGAAGTCTCATCAACCCTTTCCATGCAGAGAAGTTATTCCTGTTAAGTCTTAGAATTTCCCTCTTGTAAGACATTGTGATCTTTAGCTTAGATCCTTGAAATCTTTTCTGCAAGAACCAAAAGCTCTGATACCAATTGTTGGAAATAGAGATGGAGTAACTGAGAGGGGAGAGGTGAATCAGTTACCACAAAAATAAATCCATAGATCCTTAGATGTCTTAAAATATAGTTTTTGTTGATACTCAGTAACCACACAAATAAATGCTAAAACTTGATAGATTTTTTGTTAACTTATTAAGAATTTAAAGTGATTAATATGCATGCATAATGAAATAACATGAACACAAGAGACACCAGATTTAACGTCGAAACCCAATTTGGAAAAGACCACCAAGTAACTAGTTACCAATTTTCACTCTTCTGAAGTGAGCCCTGTTAGGAGCCAACCCTATTAAAGGTTACAAAACACACTGTTAGGTATGACCCTATTAGAGGATTTAATCACCCTATTAGAAGTGGCCTTGTTAGAGATCTTTAAAACAATTCAACTGAATTGTCACCTTGTTAGAGGATTTACAAAATGGCTATCAAACCAACTCTATTAAGAGATTTTGAATCACTGTTACAATAATTAGAAAGCAATAATGAAGTGATCTAAAATGTATGCAACTTATCTTTTCTAAATACAGATCTCTGTTTAGCTTCACTAGATCCTCACTGATCAAATACAACTTTGCAGCTCCATAAGCATATCTAATCCTTCTTCAACATTTGCTCATATATTTAATATTCGCTCATTGCATATCCATACATTCACACTTGTATGCATCCAAACTCTTACATCTTATGAATTCACAACTTGACCTTTCATATATACCTTACAGATTGTCAAGTCAGCTCAATTACAAGTTACAACAACTAAAAAACATTAAATCAGTCGGCTGGACAAAATAATTAAACTTAATTCTTTAGAACAATAAAATTATTCACTACCCGACCCAGCTCAGTGACCACTACTCCAGAATGGTTTCTCCAGTGTTAACCAAGTGAATCTCAGTAATCATTGCAAACCTTGCAACTTTTTTTGGAGATCGAGTTAACTCGGTAAACACTGACCTTCCTTCATTTATCAAGTGAGCTCGGTAAAAGCTAACTTTTTCTTCGATGACCAAGTGAACTCAGTAGTTATTGAATTTCCTTTTGTTAACCTTGGGAGCTTGGTTAACATTAACTTTCTGCTAAAAAATCCTTTGATGCTCGAGTGAGCTCGATAAGAGCTAACTTTCTATGTAATGTTTAGGAATGCTCGATAGCCACTATAAATTGCTTTGCTAACCATTTGAGCTCGGTAGACACTTTCTGATGATTGATATGAAATTTTTGTAACATCAAAGACAATACACAATTAACAATTGTATCCAACAACTTACTTTATTGTAAGTTGAAGTCCTTTGACTAGGTACACTTTTAGTTTATGATCAAACAATTGTAACCATCATTGGATATACTTTAAAAATACAGTAGTGAAGATTTGTGGAGGTCATCCCCACTCTAGTTTTACCTTCTCATTAGAGGGCTTCTTGGTAACAAATTTATTATGTTATGTGTTATTTGCTTCATGTTATGGATGAACATGTGTAGCTAGCTAATTTCAATTTACATGCAAATTATGAGATGGATGTATGGTGAATGTTTTTATGGTTAAAATTTTGAAGTGTTGATTCACACAACCCCCCCCCCCCCCCCCCCCCCTTAGAGTTTACTTTCCCATTATCAATTGGTATTAGAGCCTTGTTCTCTAAAAAAGAAAGCTTTGTAGGTTTGAGAAAAGATCTTGGTGATCAAAGTCTACAAGTTGGGAAAGACTATTGTGAAACAAAAGATTGAAATCCAGCTTACCCTACACCAACTCAATGAAGAAAGAGATGAGTTGTAGCACTCATTGAAGAGAAGGAAAGATATAACTATTGAGGAAAATGACATACATTACTAAGAGGAAGACACTACTAAATTTTTTCCACATGGAAAATCAAGTGAGTTTGATGCAGTAGGTACATATCTGATGGAAAAGAATGGTGCCTTAACTGAAGTGGTCAGAAATCTTAAGATAGAACAAGAAGTCCAATATGTATTGCTATGTGAGGTAACCGAGTAGAAAAAGAAAGTTGAGGAAGACAAAGCCATGATTGAAGATGACAAAAGAATACTAACCAGTAGATTGAGAAAGAAGACATCAGAGGTACAAAGGATTGCTAACATGCAACTAGATATAATGAATTAGTTCATGATTTCCAATCATGAATTGAATGGAAAAAAAATTGAGATCAGAACTCTGAATTATAGAATGTGCAACTAAGGAATGAACTAAGAAGAGAAATGGAATTTCTTGCGAAAGTTTCAAAAAACTGAGTGAAGCCATCAAATACTTTGTGATGTCCCTAGTTTTAGACTAGGTTTTAATAAGAGTTAAATAATAATATTGTATTAATTTAATATATTTATATAGATATATATATGATATTAAATCATCTAATACATTTTTTTGATATATTCAAATATAATGAGAATATATTAGCATTTACTAATGATAATATATCCTTAATTACTAATATAATAATATTACAATATATATCTACCAATATAAGAATCTTATGATATATATAATAATGATAATAAATAAAGGATGGTACTAAATGAATGATGAAAATATTATTATGTTATCTAAATGGCTTATATCATCCATAAGCCCAAGGATACACTAAAAATATGGAAATTTAAATAATTAATAAAGGTTATACATATATAATATATAATAATATATATTATTAAATATTTGTTAATAAATCACTATTAAACCTTAACCATAACAACTAGGTTAATTATTATTTGAAGGGATGCGACCATCCATGACCACTCACTAGTAATAAAATATATAAATAAGAGAACAAAAGATAGACTAAGGGATATCATATATGGATTATTATGAAGACATTAAAATAAGAATTAAAATAAGAAAAATGCCCTAAATGGGACATTACAAGTGGTATCAAAGCATCCTTCTTGCCAACTTGTGGAACAATAGCAATGAAGAAAATCATCATTCATGGAAGGATGATTTAAAATATATCAAACAAAGAAATGACAACACAAGCAGAAAAAAAAATATTATTACTTGTCCTATTAAATTAATGTGTTTTTGTGACCATATAACCTCTAGAAAATGCCTATCAACATTATGAAGTAGCTCCTGGGAATAGAAATAAAAGCCTGTCCATTCAATTCTGGGTATAACTGTTGTTTACAAAGTTCAATTAATATGTACCAGGTTGGTGTCAAGTTTATTTCTAGTTGAATGATATGCAAAAGAAGAAGGCCAGCTATGTTGGAGGTGAACTTTAGGTCTCTCCAGAAAATTATGTCTCAATTTATTATTGTTTATGATGCAGAAAATAAGAAAGCAAAATGCAAGCAAAATGTCAAAGCTTTAGAGTAAAATATTTTAGCAGAGAATAGGATTGAAGTAAATTATAATTATAATCATATGTTTCAAATAAATTTTGAATACATACTGGTGGATCTATGGATGCTAATAAGTTGGATGATTGATTATAATTAAACAAGTCTTTCTAATGCTTTACAAGTCTAATGTTTGGTGTCATCTCTATGATTCATACATTTAATTTTATCACTTCTACAAAAAGGTCATTGGCTGGTGGCGAATTAGGAAGAATTTGAAATATCCCACATTAATTTTTTCATATGCCATGATATGAACATTAACTCCAACTCAAGTGGCAAAAAAATGTGAACATATATATGGCTGAGTTTTGAAGATATGCATCTTAATTAGAAAGTTCTGAAGATGAAATGGACATTGTTAGAAAGATTTCATATAGTGACAACTCCACATACAAGAGGAACTAGATTATAAGTTTTGTTAATGAAACTTCCACCAAATCCAAACTATATAGATGAAAGAAACTTCAACCACAATGCAAAAGGATGAAAATATATCTAATTAAGGATCATGACAGGAAAACTATTAAATTGTCAAAGAAGAACTAAGAAACAGACAATAAGTAAGGCAAATATGTGATTAGAAATGATGACGAAGATCTATCACATATCCAACATGGACAATAGGTAATGGAAAATATAGAAATTACTAATAGTTGCAGCCTTAGATGAGGTGCCAATATCAGGAAAACACTCCCACCATGGATATGGATATTTAGATGGTGGAGGAGCATTTTTTATCCATTCTTAGTAGGTAGAGCATTGTCTATGATTTCAAAGATAGATACCAAAATGAAAAGATTTTGATTTTAAATTGAAACTGGATCATAACACATTCAAAATTAGAACAAAGTAAGAAATTAAAAATCAAACTATGTGCACATAACTGATTAAAGGGACAAGACCATTCATCCTACATTTTGGCAATTCTTTCTCTTGTTGGATAAATCAACAACTTGAATATATTCTCAATAGAGGTCATTGTTGTGGCATTCTACATTCCAATATTTGAAGCATGAGTTTAGTGATTGTTGAAGGACTCATAATCTAGCTTAAGATTCAACATATCTCTCTATGTTTGGACCCATTTGTGACAAGCTATTATTTAGACTCAAGCTTTGAGAAGGATAAGTAATAAAATAATAAAGTCTATAATGGCCTGCATAAATTTTCAACACATTTCTCTAAATAAAGATAAGTTCTATTTCCTAAATTATTTTACATTGAATATAAATATCTTTACTTAGAAGATATTATAATTCATATTTTAAGTTAGAGTTACCATTAAATTATTTCCAATCTTATTTGACAACATTATATAACTTATCACTAATATAAATTTTGCCAATAATATTGTGTTATTAGGCAGATCTTGATTGGAGGGAGTCATCTTGCCGTTAAATATGAAGGATGAAAATATCCAATCTTAAGGCATTTGATTCTCTAAGATAGTTGAGAAAATAAATAAATAATAAGAACATGTTCATTAGAACAAAAGAAGAAAAAAGAGGAAGAATAAAATATCAAACTAGAAAAGATATAAAGTGGTGAATCAGATTACCTCCTAAGTAGATCACCTTGATGGATGTCAAAGTGTTGTCATCAAGGCCAAGAGGGTCAAAGTTTCACTCTTGGGCTTAGGTAGGATATTTAAGAAGAATAAGATTACCATCTAAGTAGACCACCTTGATGGATGCCAAAGTGATGCCATCAAAGCCAAGAAGGCCACAGTTTTGCTCTTGGGCTTAGATTGGTCAAGTTAAGAAAATTTTGAAATCATTTCAACTTAATTTAGTTAACAATTTTCCAAGTAGACCACCTCATTAGATGACTGATGTCTTCAATTAAGGCCAAGGGGGCCAAAGTTTCGCTCTTGGGCTTGGTAGGATACTGGTTTAGAACCAATTTATCATGACTCATCTTTTCTCTAGAGCCATTATATGCATGTACATGCTAATAATTATTTGTGCATGTAGGATCCGTGATCAAAAAGCGTACTAATGAAGTATATTTTATAAATCATTCCCTTTACTCTACTTCATTGTGAAAAATAGACTATAGATAATTAATAAAAAAATATATGATGTGCCTGCATCATCTATGCTTCGTGTCTTCATCTATCTGCACTACATTTGCTTTGTGTTTTCATTCATTAAGATGTATATTTCATAAAAAAATTTAGGACGTTTCTATGCAAATATGTTTGTATCTATGAAGGACTTGTGTATAATGATTTTTCTTGAGGACAAGAAAATTTTGAGAGGGGAGGACTATGATGTCCCCAATTTTAGACTAGGTTTTAATAAGAGTTAAATAATAATATTGTATTAATTTAATATATTTATATAGATAAATATATGATATTAAATCATCTAATACATTTTTTTGATATATCCAAATATAATGATAATATATTAGCATTTACTAATGATAATATATCCCTATTTACTAATATAATAATATTACAATATATGTATGTACCAATATAAGAATTTTATGATATATATAATAATGATAATAAATAAAGGATGGTACTAAATGAATGATGACAACATTATTATGTCATCTAAATGGCTTATATCATCCATAAGCCCAAGGATACACTAAAATATAGAAATTTAAATAATTAATAAAGATTATACATATAATATATAATAATGTATATTATTAAATATATGTTAATAAATCACTATTAAACCTTAACCATAACAACTAGGTTAATTATTATTTAAAGAGATGCAACCATCCATGACCACTCACTAGTAATAATATATATAAATAGGAGAAAAAAAGATAGACCAAGGGATATCATATATGGATTATTATGAAGACATATAAAATAAGAAGGTGAATAAGAAAAATGCCCTAAATGGGACATTACATAATTTGAGAAATTAATGAGATCTCCTAGATCTAACAATGATACTTTTGGATTTAGATATACACTAGCACCAAGGAAGGAGAATCATCTAAAAGTGGTGAAAAAAGAAACAACATAGGTAAGAATGATAAACCTACTTGTCATAATTGTGGAAAGTTAGGTCATACAACAAATGTTTGTAGGAGCAAAAATGCAAATCAGAACCCTAAGCAGAAATTCAAGGGTTACTATCATAAGTGAAACAAGAAATAACATTAGGCACATGAATACAAGACTAAGACCTCAAGCATAAAAATATTTGAAGGATATTGCCATAATTGTTAAAAGTATGGACATAAAGCATATAAATGCAGATCTAATTCCAAGTAGACATCAAACAAGTAGACAAAGGTAAAACACAATGAAAAATCCTACAATTGGGATTACAATACAAGGTATAGTTGTCACTATTGTCAAGATTATAAACATGTTCTTAAGAATTTCATTAGAACACTTTCCATAAGTGATTATAGTAGATGGTCAAGTCAAACTACATGTTTTAGATATTTAAAAATTGGTCATATCAGTAAAAATTGTCCAACAAGGTCAAAGGAACCTAGCAGTGAATTCAATAAAGGCAAAGAGAAGGTTGATGTTGAGAAAGTCAAATTGTAGATGAACAAAAAATGGAAGAAGAAGGAAGATTGTAGCACATCAAGTTTAGATGAGGTCACTTCATCTAATGGATCAGGTGATCACATCACCCTCAACTAGGCAATCAAAAGGTATGTGTTGGACTAATATCCCAATGATATATTTTACATTAGTTCCAAGAATCTAAGTTCTAAAAAGATTATATATGCATGAATTAATGTGTGATGGAATAATTAGAACTTGGAAGAAATCTATATATTTGTTAGTTTTCATGTTGTTGCCGAGCATTAAATGTTTCATAGTTATTGTCAAGCATGAATGGAATTTCAGTTGATGTCAAGTTGTGAAGTTATCGTAGTATTGGTTGAGCATACTATGTGAACTGAACATAGTAGAAGTTATATGTAAGTCAAGTGAGTTGGAAACCCAATATTGACTGAGCTTACAACTATGTATTAAGCATTTATTGAATTTTTTTACAGGTAATATAGTTGTTTCTTGACTCATTTACATTCATTCAAGATTGAAGAGAGCACAAAGAGCATGAAGGTGAATTGCAATAGGATATTCCTACATTTTTGAACCAAATCCAACTATAACTCAACATATTCATCAGATTGGAAAGGTATTCTACCAGTGTCGAGTTTCACTGTTTGAGTTTTTGTAAACCCTAGGTATCAAATATGGTAGCAAGTTCTTCTACAAGTGTTAGGAAAGAGGGAAAGTAATTGTTGAATGTGCAATTAATTAGTAATGAGATTACTCACCCACCTTTTTGGGAAATACCTAAAATTGCATATGAAGGAGACTCATTTGGTGCACTATGAATGATACCACTGAAAGTTTTAATGATTTAGGATGTTAAGTGTTGTTACATATGCAAAGATAGAAGTATAGGTGACAACAACATATTATTGGGGTAGATTATTCCTCCATGCCTACCCTACCCTATCAATTCTATGGCCCCCCAGCAACAAATTATTTGGGGAAGTAATAGACCATAGAATTTGAGGGCCTCTGCGCTAACCTTAGAAGCTGCCCCAAATAGATCCTTAGAATAGTAGGGGCCACCCAACCCAATCTATATCCTCCCACCCAGGCAAGACTCCACCATCCCCCCTACTATTCTAAGGGGGATAAGGGAATTTACAGTCAACTTTGTGATGATAAATTTTTAAGGGAAGAGAATAAAATCATAGAAAGAAAATGGTTGACCCATGCCCTAGATTTCCCTAATGTATTCAAGACAAAATGGATCAAGATTGTGCTCAATAGAATACATGAAGAATTCATTTGGCTAGAAGATGGACCCATCAAGATCACTAAAAGGATCATTAGTTGAGTGTCATGGTATCCTACCCTAGACTAACCCAAGAGCATGCGAAGTGACTCAAAAGAGATATTTGAGAAGAACATAGGTATAGTATGGAATAAAAGGGGAATGTCTATAGATACTATCTCAAATACCCTAGTTTCTTTTTCTATGAGAGTGATAGATCACAAATTATTTTAATCTAGTAGATTGAATAGTGTGTCATGCATGGCTATAGATTTGGGATACAAAATAGTAAAGAGAGACCACACCCATGACCTTGCCAAGTTGCAACTTCAACAACTATCTAAAAACTTGTAGGCCATAAGGAAAACTAAGAGTGCATCTTACAAATTTGGCTCTTTATTAGTTTGTATATTATTTTATGTGAAGAAAACATCTCCCTCATTTGGTAAAGTTTCTTGGAAGACCAAAAGGTCTATTGCAGTTTATATTGGAGAATTCATAGAGCAACTTGGGGATGACTGTGAAGCAAAGACTAAGGATTCCAATGTCACTAGTTGAGATACATTATGATGATGTTTTCTTTCTAGTTGATATTGATCATACATATGTGTAGGCAGTCCTACCCAGGGTTAATGGCTTAAGCCCTTGACATATAAATATCTATGAGGCATCAACAACTATAACAACTTTACTAGAAGAGGAAATAGATAAAAGTGCCACCTCATTTGGTAATTATGAGGAAGCCAAGTCAAGAATAACAATAGACTTGAAGACAACTTTTGTGGTAAGAAAGAAGAATAAAATTGTAAATTGGCTAAAAGAAAGATTTGGCAAAGGGGGAGATGAGGAAGAAAATGAAGATGAAGAAGAGGAATAAAAAGTCCAAGCCCCTTTGGAAATTACTCAAGGACAAGGAGAAGATGAGGGGTCTTATGAAGAAGGTGATGAGGGAGAAGAATTTGAGGAAGCACCCAAGCCTATTGAAAAGAAAAGAAAGTCTAAGGAGCCCAAAGTGGAGAAACCCAAGAAGAAGATTGTGAAATTGTCACAACAGAAGCCAACAATTCATGTTACTAGGGCTAACATAAAGGCAACCACTAAGAAAGTCAAGGTTGCAAAGAAAACTAAAGGTAAAAGGACTATTGCTTTAGCAGAGCTGAGCCAACCAATAAAGAACACATATGAAAAGAGAATATATGTAGCTCTTGTTGAGTCAGATGAGGAGAAGACTAAATCTAGTGGCATGAGTCAATTCAAGGTGGTAAGCCACAATCCCTCCTCAGATTTAGATAATTTGTGTAAAAGTATAAAATCAAATACATATTTGTTTGGTTTTGCACATCTAGATTTTGATAAGATAGGAAAAGTTTTTAAAAACACTATAGAGGAAGTCATATATGTGATGATGGTTACATTCAAATCAACTCCTATTGAGATTTCCAACTCATTACCTAAGATTCTTTATGAATGAGTTGAGTAGAAATGGAAATACAACCTACAAACAGAAAAGAAAATCAAGAAATCAAATTTAACCCAAGTAATTCCAAAATTGGATAAAAGATAGATTACCAAGGCTATGGAAAAGCACAAAACTAAATTTTCCCTTAAATATAGAGTTTTCCATATACTGAATAAGAAAATTGAGGATGTGGTTAAAAAAAGAACAATTATTTGGAGATCTATTTATAAGTTAACCACTCTAGAAATCACAAAGAAAGGTGAGAAAGCATTGAAAGAACCTAAGCAAACTAAGAAAGAGACAACAGAACAAGCATCACAGATTGCAAAAGATGAGTTAGTCAAAGATGGTATTGTGGGAGGAACGGAGGAAGTAGTAGAAGAAAATGGTGCAGGAGCACATTAAATACAAGAACATGAGAAAGTTAAGATTCATTATTTGTGATATTAAATACATTTGAGTCATTTATATTGTATTTGGGTCAAGTTGTAAAGGCTATGAAGCCATTTTTGTCAAAAAATGTAAAAGTTGCGTAAAAAGTTGTAAAATGCAATATTGAGAAAGTTGCTAATAATAGAAAAATGATGTAAAAAGGTATATGGTTGGTCTTGGGGGTAGTTAGGAAGGTTTATAACTATAAAATGGATATAAAAACCATTTTATGGTCGAACCAAATCAATTTGGAGAAGAGGAAATACTTTGATACATTTTTGGTGCATTTTATTGTTGTGGTTTTGATTGGTTTTTTTAATTTTAGAGTAGTTTCCAGGACTTGTACGGACATGTACAGCCTAGAAACCATGTAATATAGTAATGGATATATAGTATGATGAATCCTTCTTCTCATGCTTTTGGTTTGGTTCAATTTTATGAAGAAATGAATAAGTTATGGGTATTTTGGTGAAAGTGGATGTTGTAATCTTTGAGATGTTCTTGGTTCCTTGAGGGTGTACCATCCTATTGTGAATCCCTTGAGTTGAACTAAGATTCCTTGAAGATAAATACAGAGGGTTCTACATCAGATTGGTATTAGAGCTTGAATATCTTGAGTGTGTGGGTAGAGCGCCGAGGGAGGCAATCCACACCAGGACCTTGAAGAATTGGTATTTGCTTTGTTGATGAGTTTTGGTTGTAGGTGCTTATGCATCTTGTTGCATATGAAGGTCAAGATGTATGGGTAGACAAGAGAAGGTCTATCATAACCATTCTCCAATGGAGATAAAGCTAGGTAGAAGGTGCATGGTACAAAGAAGGTGAGGCATCTTCCAGGATCTACTATTGGGTAAGAGGAATGGTCAAGGGCCAAGGATTGGTCTAGTTGATTGCCAAGAGACTAGAGAGAGAGGAAAAGAGGAGGACTCCTAGGTGAGGCATAGGGGAGATTTTTTTATGGTGAGTTTGAAGTAGCAATGGTAAAGATGGATCTCTTACTGATAAGGCACTATGGAAGTTGCAGCCACTAATGCTCCACTAACAGGAGTATTTGAGAAGATAATTTTGAGGACAGTCATGTGTCCTTAAGGAAAAAGATGATGGTAATAAAGGCATGAAGAGGAAAATTCAAATGAAGGTGAAGATGAAGATTTTTTTCATTATTGTTATTTTTTTTTTGCAGGTTTCCAAGAGACTTGGGAACTTTTCAAGTTTGGGAGTATGGTGCAGGAGCACATTAAATACAAGAACATGAGAAAGTTAAGATTCATTATTTGTGATATTAAATAAATTTGAGTCATTTATATTGTATTCGGGTCAAGTTGTAAAGGCTATGAAGCCATTTTTGTCAAAAATGTAAAAATTGCGTAAAAAGTTGTAAAATGCAACATTGAGAAAGTTGCTAATAATAGAAAAATGATGTAAAAAGGTATATGGTTGGTCTTGGGGGTATTTAGGAAGGTTTATAACTGTCAAATGGATATAAAAACCATTTTATGGTTGAACCAAATCAATTTGGAGAAGAGGAAATACTTTGATACATTTTTGGTGCATTTTATTGTTGTGGTTTTGATTGGTTTTTTAATATTTTAGAGTAGTTTCCAGACCTTGTACGGCCATGTACAGCCTAGAAACCATGTAATATAGTAATGGATATATAGTATGATGAATCCTTCTTCTCATGCTTTTAGTTTGGTTCAATTCTATGAAGAAATGAATAAGTTATGGGTATTTTGGTGAAAGTGGATGTTTGCAGATTTGAGATTCACTAAATATAGTCATGTTGCAGCATGTGGTGCGGACATATTTTGGAGACTCAGGATCTCTAATGATATTCATTGGAAATATATGTGAAATAAATTTAATTTACAACTAGTTTGAATCATTTTCATTTATATTTGAGAAAGTTATGAAAATTTGAGTGAAAACTGGTTTTTAAATGCCTTCAATGGTGTTGCAGAAAAAGATTTGATATTATACAATGATTTATGAATGAGAAAAGAAAATAACTCATATATTTGGAAACTAGACTTAGAAATGGATACTATGGAATTGGTTTGGTATTGTTTAAATTTATTTTGAGAAATTTATTGATTCCCTAGGAAGGGTTAATGGTTTGGCTCCTGATTTATGACAGAAAATATGGGTCTTGGTTCAGAGTACATAATTTATAATCTGCTTATTGGATTGGTTTCAGATTTGGATATGTTTTAGAATTACTAATTTGGAACAATTTCTCCAAAGGGTTTTTCAAGAAGATATTTAGAACTGAAGTTATGAATAATGCAATCAGACATAGCAATCTGATTGTGTGAGTGAAGATGTTGTCTTTATTGGTGTATAATGTTAGGGTTCTTTGTTGTAATCTTTGAGATGTTCTTGGTTCCTTGAGGGTGTACCAGCCTATTGTGAATCCCTTGAGTTGAACTAAGATTCATTGAAGATAAATATGGAGGGCTCTGCATCAAAAAAGGATACAACTAAAGAAGAGTAGAAATATGATCAAAGTGTACCTGAGGTACAAGTGTCAAGCAATAGTCCACCACATATAGACCAAGTGAGTCAGCATGACTCAATAAAAATCAAGGTGACACATCCAGTGTGCCCCCAAATGTAAACATTATAGAAGCACAAAGTTCAAGCACTGAACAACAAGGTGTTATTACAACACTAGTTGCATTACCTCTAGTTTCATTTGTTTCTCACAAAAAAGTCTTAATAATGTTAGAATAAGATGGAACAAAAGTTAGATTAGGTTAGGAAGAAATTCCTATACCTACACCATAGACACAAGGTGAAGAGAAGAAAGAGGATAGTTAGATGGACAAGCCTAAAAAATTAAAGGTGACTAATATTCCAAAGGAACAAATTTCTATCTAGACTTTGGTTACCTTACCAGTTTCTGTGACTCCTACTAGTAGTCAAGTTTTTTAGAGGCCAAGCACTCAAGCCACACCATTATAGATTTCTAGGCCAAGTGCAGAGACATCAAGAAGCTCATAAGACATATCTTATGGAGATGTGAGTCTTGATGAGGTGATTGAACTACCCAAGTTTGATCTAACCACAATCACCATTGAGTAGGTGAGTATTCTATAGGAATCTCTACATAGGAAGAAACAAAAAGAGTTTCTAAGAAGAGAGAACAAGCATAAGCAAGTTCTTCATGAAATAAAAGACATATTTCTTGATGCCTTTAGCCTCCCATCCCTTAATGTAGAGAAACCTATTCTTGAGAAACTAGTAAATATTGTTGACAAGATAAGTGATGAAGACCTAGATGCAAGCATCAAACTATTGGAATGGTCTAAAAGAAAGTTTCACTCAAAAGTACTTGAAAAGATATCTAGTGCTATTGCACTAAGATAGGTTGAATTAGAAACCAAGATAGAGGATGAAAAAAAGATGTTAGAGAATATATTTTCTCTATACACTAAGCTTTTTTATGTAAATTTATTCACACAAGAAGTATAAATGTCTATTGATTGGCTACATGGAGAGCTAAAGACTACAGGTAATATCTTACAACTATCTTCAGGTCAAACCCAAACTCATTTTCAAAGATTACTCTCTTCTCAAGGTCATCTAGAAGCACTACAAGCACACGGTGCTAACATTTGTGCTACCTTGATCAACATCCAAGCCATGTTGACCCCACATATGGAAGTGTTAAATAAAGGACTGGCCTTTATTGAAACATTAATGAAAAAAAATTCTCATATTTCCACTCATGATGGCTTAGTTAACCTTACTTCTGAGCTAGACATCTACTGTCAATCTCTAGAGGTAGCGTGTAACAATTGGAATACAACATTAAAGATAATCATAGAGGTCAACAAATTTTTTTTGGACAAACACACTATAAGTGTACCACCCAAATGACGTAAGTGTCAAAAATGGAGGATAGTAGCTATAAGGAGATATAGTGAACAAAAGGGGGATTATAAGATTTTTTACAAGGGGAATACAATTTTGAGATAGAAATAGGGGACAAGAATAGTACAACACATTTACTCATCAAGAGCTATAAAAATTTAGATACAGAAAATGACACTCAACTCAGAGGGAGTTATGGAATCTTGAATAGGTATGACTGTTCAAGTCATCAGTTTTGCAAAATTTTGAAGTTTTGAAATTTTGTATGAGAACCAAGTAAAGTATATATGTTGTTTGAGTTATGTTCATATTTAAGATGTATATGCATGAAAATGTATTTTTGCCACTCATGTCAAAGGGGGAGATTTTTAATCTCATATTGGTTTTGACAAATGAGTGACAACACACTTAGTCATAGTCATAGTGTATGCCAAGTGATCAGAGAAAAATGATTAATCAGTGTGAGCCGAGGGATCAAAGCATGTTGAGCATTAGTTTCTAGATAATACATGCCGAGTAATATACATAGTTAGTGCTATGTACTAGTATGTGTTGTGCAACTAGTAAGTGTTGAATCACTCGTGAGCTAAGTAAATAGTAATTGTTGAGTCATTTAGGAGACAAGTTACAACATTGAAGAAGTAATGGATGCCAAGCATCAAAGGCTTCAAGTGTCGATTAAATAGTTTTGGACATAGTTGTTTGTAATGGCACAAACTCTTATGTAAACCATTTTTTGGCTAACTTAAGGATTTTTTTTTATGATTGTAGAAGATATATATGAAGGTATATTGAGAAACCCTATGTAGAGCATGCAACCTGTTAGATTAAGTGATGTTCTAAGAAAAAATAATAATGAATCACAATCATCGATTCCTACCTAACCCTAGCTCACCTAAGTCTTATTAAGGAGAGAAAACCCTAAAGAGTTTGCAATGTGCAGATGAGGAGAGAAGGGAGAATGCTAAGTATAGAGAGAGCATTCATGGTGTCTATGGAGGTTATGATCATGTTATGAATTATAGAATTAGTTAGAGAGAATGGATCAGAGAAGTTAAGGGACATAAGAGTTACATCCAATCAAAAGCATCAAGTTCACACTAGGAAAGATAAGATCTAACATCTAGAAACATAGTGCTAACTGAAGGATCAAGGCTGAAACATTCTAACATGTGAATTAGTAAAACTTTCTTAAGTGAGTAGTCTTAACAAGATTTTATAAATCTTATAACAGGGTGCTTAATTTATTGTAAATTGAAATCCTTTAACTAGACATACTTTTAGCAAGGTGTTGAATTACTTTAATAGGGTAAGATTTAATAGTCTTTGTAAGCCTTTAATAGGGTAGACCTTTAACAGAGTAGATCATAGTTTATGATCAAACAATTGTAACCTTCATTGGATACACTTTACAACTATAGTAGTGAAGATTTTTTAGTGTCATCCCCACTCCAGTTTTACCTTCTCATTGGAGGGTTTATGGGTAACAAATTTATTATGTTCTGTGTTATTTGCTTCGTGCTATGGATGAACATGTGCAAGTAGCTAATTTCAATTTACATGCAAATTATGAGATGGATGTGTGGTGAATGTTTTTATGGTTAAAATTTTGAAGTGTTGATTCACCCCCCTCTTAGAGTTTACTTTCTCATTGTTAATTCCAACACTACCTAACCCATTTATCCCACATTTAATATTGGGCATTTAATCATTTCTTCCCAATATTAAATAATTACATCAAATATTATCACAATATTACAATACAAATCATCAAGTATATCCCATGGGAATCTTTCCATGTTCCATGTCCATCTAGGTACTCCTATGTGCAATATTGTACATAATAAAATAAATAATACAATATAAGAAATATTATGCAATGTGTGAAACACCCATAATCTCAACAAAGAATTCATAATAGGATCAATATAAGAAGAAATTCTAGAGATAGGTATAGAAATAAGCAAAATAGGCTCAAGAGTAGAAATAAGTGGAGTCATCCTTGCTTCATAAGAAAATTCATTTAAATGCATAAAATGAGTATGGAAAAGGCCACACAAAATATTAACACCATGTTCATCATTACAGGTCACTTTCTTAAGCTCATCAAAAGTAACAATAGTTTTAGTATTGTGATTTTCTTGTAAAACCCAATCATGCATTTTATCAATCTCAGTTGCAAGTTTATCAATTTGTTTAAGAGAAACCCTTAAAGCCTCATCCTCATCATGATATGAGTGAGAAGATTCATGCTCCATATAAGGATTAGAATCAAGAAAATCCACAGGGTAACTAAGGTTTTGAAGAAGAGGAGAAGATGAATCTGGATCAAAGAGAGCCAAGAGTCTATGACTTCTCCTAACAGGAATGCTATAAGCATGACTAAAAGTAGTAAAGCTCATATTCTAAACAAGGCAAGAAGACACAAGAGATATGACCTTATGATACAAACTTAAATCTACTATTATGTAAAGCAAGATATGGATCATGCAAAGGTAGATCAAAAATATAATAAAATACCAAGATCTAAACTTTGAAATAAGAATTCTAACACCAAATTAGAAGTGGAAATGTCATAATTCGAGTTCACCAATAAATGTGATGGTGGAAATTTGAGTAAAGGATGAAAAATTAAGTTCATCACATTAAAAATATGCATATACAAATAGAGGAAGGGAAATCAAGGAGAAGAGTCCTTTCAATCCCAATTCTAGAGGACTAGGTCTAAAAAGATTAGTTTTAACCAAATAAGCAAGGAGCATTAATGTAAACTAGGTCTAGGAAAAATAGGGAAAAGGTATTAAAATCCTTGAAAAACTTAGATGAATGAAGGCAGTTAGAGCTAGATATACGTAAATGTGTTGAAAATACAAAGAGAGGTAAAGAAAACACCTTTAAATTCTATTTTACGCTTGTTTTTTTTATCAAAATGAATGGAAATTGTTGGATCTAGGCATGAAATTGCATAGTGGACAAAACCTAGAAATCTCTCAATGATCTATTAGGGATGAAATCAATCTTCAAGGAAAAAACAATGAATCATTAGGGGTACAATTTTCCCCTAAATGACTACGTACTATGGTGATTCTGATTTTGTAGTTTTGAAGAAAGATGAAAAGGGTACCTAGATTTGCAACCTGTTTGCAAATCTAAGATCCACAAACTACAATAAAAAAGGGTTTTTATTGTTTTGGGGGGTTTTCCTTTGTCAAATTCTAGTTTAGGAATTAACCTTGAATTTAAATAATTGAAACAGAATGAATGTAAAGTAAATGTATGAATTCACCTTATAGTAGTCAGATCTCTTGAATCGAATGCAATGTGCTTACTTCACCAATTGATTTGGAGCAAGAAGATGAAGATGGATGGATGTATATGAACAAAGAATCTTGAATGTAGTGAATAATATATTAAAGATAAACTCCTTCAATTGCTTAAATTCTTGAATCCTTGATCTTTAATGAAAGAATGCTTGAATTGATGTTTTAAAATTTAAAGGCTTGAATGCTAGAATGCTTGAAAGCTTGAGTTTGTGGATTCTAGAACACTTGAGAATAAGATGATTGGATGAGAAATGGAGAGAATGAAGTGTTTATATAAAGATAAAAATTGACTAACTCCCATAGGCTAACTATATTTTAATTAATAGCCTGAACATTCTCAAACACGAGACCCAAAGAAGAGACTAAAAATAGGTCCCAATCAAGGGTGCATTGCACTCCTAATTGGTTAGGGGTGCATTGTTCCCTTGACAACCAAGTCTAAATATCTTCAAGATCCTTTTTGGATCCCAAAATAGGTCCTAAATCTCTAGAATTAGGTGTAGAGTCCAAGATATAGCAGTTACAATGCAAAGAGTAGATTGAAAGTGGATAGATGAATGAAAGGGAGGATCTAGGAGGAATAGACCCTACCTAAATATTCACTCTATGAAAATAGGATTTTTAAACTAGTTCTATTAGGTTTTACCCCAATTCTACCTAGGATAAAGGATAGAAAAGGGAAGAAGAGATGAAAGCCACAAGGAGAATGGTGACCTTACGTTAAATAGGTATTAAACCTTCATTAAATTGGAGTCCATACAATTTAAAATTGTATAGTCTCCTTGATTATGATAATATTATCTTATGCTTTGTGCTTTTCTTAAACAAGAGTCTTGATCAAGTCCACACTCTTTCTAAAGTAGGGGCTAGATGTATTGTCTTAAATTGGAAAAACTTCAATTCAATGATGGTTTAGAATTTATTCAATGTGAGATCATCATATCCTTGCATTCCTCCTCCTTTCTTCCCCTTTCTTCTCCTTTCTCCTAGGTGGAATTGGGGTAAGGCCTAATTGATCCTTTTTAAAGCTCCTCTTTTCATGGCATAAAGCTTGAGCTAGGATCTAACCACCTAGGTCCTCCCTTTCCCTCATCCAGTCACTTAAAATCTATTTTCCACACTATAAAATTCATATCCCTTAAATTATACCTAATTTTTGGGATCCAGGACCTATTTTAGGACCCCAAAGGAGTTCTTAGGGTTTTGGGCCCTTTTTGGTAGGGGCATAGTGCATCCCTACCCTTTCTAGGGATACAGTGCATCCCTTATAAGCCCATAAAGGAAGTATTGTATCCCTCATAGGCCCATAAAGAATGTAGTGCATTCCTTCTTGGGCCCTATCTTGGGTCCCCTTCTTGGATCCCAAGTCTGAGTTTACCTATAATGCATAATTAGAGGTGTGTCACCCCACAATAGAAAATTAATTCTAAGCCCTTTATTAACCCCTCCATTTCCTCCATTTTTTCATCCACCATGCTCATGGTCAAGAATTCATGTACACTAGAATTCAAATCTTCAAGATCCTTCAAGAAAATTCCTCCATTAAATATCAAGGATTCAAAAAATTGAAAGAGTTTATATTCAAGATCTCTCTCAATCCATTCAAGGTCCTTTATGTTAGTTTGTGGTGACTGATCAGAAAAGTATTGTACATACTTCAAAAATTATTTGGGGCTTGGGGCATCTCCCTAAAAAAAAATTATGCCCTATTTTATCAGGATTTTGGGCTAACCTGTAATTATTAAGTATGACCCTAAAGCGGTAAAAATACTTGTATAAAAGGGCTTAGGGTTAGGGATTGTATCATTCTGGCGATGCAAAAATTGGTTCTTGTAGTAATATTAAGATGTAAGGGATTATGGATTGTAATCAAGTTGTAATCACTAGATCGTAATAATATTGAACTTGTTGTTTGGTGGACATAGCTTAGGGATTGGGTGAACCACATTAAATCTTGATGTCTTGTGTTCTTTTCTATGTGATCTATTATTTTTTGATATTGTTTAGATTTTCATGTAATTTTTATTTCTATCCATGTTTTAATCCTAACACTTTATTTCATCTTCTAAATACATTCATCCATATCCTTGATCTAATCCAATTGGTAAAGAGAGCTTATTGCATTCTATTCAAGAAATCCTACTTTTGTAAGGTGAGTATGTACATTTAATTTATAAACATGTTATTCAATTATTTAAATTCAAGATTTATTCCTAAATTTGGGTTTGACCAAGGAATACCTACTATCAACCAACAAAATATCTTTTTATTGCAGGTTTTGAATCTTAGATTGACAAATAATTTAAAAGATTTAGATAATTTTTGTCATTTTATAGAACTATAAAATCAAAATTAGGTATAGACATAGTTTATCAAGGATGCACTTCTCTCCTACTTTAGGAGAAAGTTGTCCTTTTGCAAAAGTCACCCCCACTAGATCACCAAAAAATTTGTGTGTTTTGTAGATTCTATAGTTTTAGGCCTACATCTAGTGTTATTTCTAAGTTTGGAACAACACAAGAAGCATAAAATTAAGATCCAAAAGGTGAGTCTTCTAATTCCCTTCATCATTTCATCATATCTACTTATTATATCTACATGTATTATCCCATCTATCATTATATCTAGGTTTTTCAAGGACTTTTGCATCTTTTTCCTTATTTTATTCACTAGATCCTATCTTTGCATTAGTGCTTCTTTATCACTTGGCTAGCACTATTTCTAGATCTAGTCTTTTAGAATTGGGATTGAAAGGGACAATTTCCTTGACTCCCTCTTTCAGTTGTATAAGCATGGTTATGTGATGAAGTTAGGTTTACTCTCCCTTATTCACATTCCCCCCCTTAACAACTTATACAAAGTCAAATAATGATCATGAGGAAGAAAAATGTGAATAATATTGTGAGGAAGAACATTATAAGATGAGGATAGGAAGGGAAAAAGCTCAGGTGGTATGGAGGAATTGGTGGATTTGATCAAAGATCTCATAGCTTATTTGGTACCTATACATGATGAATCACAATTTGAGGGGTCATAGGGAGTATATTCTTGAATATCAAAGCAAGGAGAAGAGAGGAGAGATAATGATTTTTCTCATACACAAAAAGGTTTTAGAGAAGTACATAAGAGAGGTAGAACTATGGATTAATATGATACCTCTCATTTGGACATAATGATAGACATTATGTGGTCTTGACCACTATCCTTTGATGGAAGTGGAGGTTGTAGTAAGGCCAATACATAAAGGATCTTGAAAATTGATTGACTATGTATTTATATGCAAGAAACCTAATAGCCCATTATAGGGTCATGTACCTAAAAGACAATGCTTCCACTTGATGGAATATAGAGGAGACTAAGATCTAGATCAATCTTGTAGATATCACCTAGGAGATATTTGAGAAGTAGTTCAAAGAGAAGTTTTTATCTTCTTAGTATAAATGGTCTTGTATGGATGATTTTTATGAGATTGGGGGGGGGGGGTATTGTGACACTAGACTATTATGAGATGAGGTTATTTAACTTGCAGTAGAATTCCATCTACAACCATGATGAGGTCCTCTTAACTCCTCACTTTATTTAGAGCCTTAATCATCATATTATTAGAGACATTTGTATGCACCAGCCTATGATACTTTCACTTGATATCAAGAATGTGAGGATTACTGAAAGAAATGAGGAGATACAATTTAGTAGAAAATTTGGTACATAAAAAATGTTGCACAACCTACAGAGTCAACTCCACCATCTACTCAAACATATTCTATTGGGTTAGCTCATGCTCAATTGATACTTCAAGGGGTGTCACCCTTATTTCAATAAATACTATTCTTAAAGTTGCTAGAGTTTCCAGGGTTTAAGTACCCCATGAAAGAAGGGGTAAGGTTAATAATAAGGAACATAGATACAACCTATTTGACTAGCTCAAAATGTGTAGTCAAACCCTAGTGGGGGGATTTTTTAGTAGTCATGTGCTACTCATGGGGGATGAGGGTTGTGATTATGGGGTAGGCTTCTCTTCTCGCTAGTAGGGTCACAAGTTAGAAACATATCATTAATAATTATTAGAAGGATCAAACATGGTTGCAAGCATATCAAAGCTTATATTTGGAGATGCAAGTAGATCCCATACAATATTTAAAATAGTCCATAATTATTAAACTGGGCATTAGGATACCATAGTCTAGAGTATAGGTGTGTTAAATGATAATTCTACCTATATTTTATTTTATTATGATACTTAAGATTATTTTATTTAACCCTCTCTTTTTCAAAAAAAATGGTCTAGTACCAATACCTATGTATATAGGTGGTAGGTTGAGTTGGTCATGGGATCCAAAGTGATCATGGATTCCCTTATTTTTGGTTGTGTATTATACTTGAGCACTTTTGCAATCAATGTCAATATTCACATCTTGCCCTTAAGATCATATGGCATTGTATTGGGTATGGACTAGTTAAACCCTAACAAGGAGAGTATTGATTGTCAATATAAGTTGGTATAATGTATCAATGAAATAGGTCAAAGAGTAGAGCTCATAACAGTCCATAGACCAGTCTCAAGATGATCTTAGCTAAGCATTTAAACTATAGTGTGAGATAAGGATGTAATATGTTTGGTCTCTATTAGTGACCTAAATAGATTCAAAAGCAGAGAAGTAATTCTTGATAATCACCCACTCCTCTATCAGTATGTTGATGTGTTTCTAGATGAGATACCATGTATGCCACCACAACAAAACATTGATTTTTGCATTGAATTCATCCCTATAGTTGATCCTATTTCTTAGGAACTTTATCGCACAAGATTTGAGTGATCTTCAATTGTAGTTGGAATAATTATTGGACAATATCCATATTCATATTAGCATATCCCCATCAGGTACATCAATCATCTTCATCAAGATTTTGTGCATTCACTACTAGTAGTTGAATAAGTTATCTATGAAGATCCAATATCTCTTACTAAGCATTAATGACTTGTTTGGTCATATGAAGGGACTAAGAGTGTTCCAAATATTGATCTTAAATCAAGATATCATCAACTTTGTATCTGGAAGGTCGATATTCATCATATTTCTTTCCATACTTATTATGGACATTATGAGTTTACAGTTGTACTTTTTAGGTTGACCAATGCATCATTAATGTCAATGAGTTTGATGAAAGGGATGTTCCACAAATACCTCAATTTTTTTCTTTTTATTTTCCTTGATAACATGTTGATCTACATTGAAACCATAAAGAAGCATGAGCCCCACTTAAACAAATAATTGTAGTTCCTTTGTGGTTAATCATTAAATGGAAACTTAGGCAAGTGTGAGTTCACCCAAATTGATGTAAAGTATTTGTGGCATGTAACACCCCACTAGAGAACGCAAAAGAAAATAATTTAAAGTTTCATTAAGTTTGTCAAACATTTTTTTTTGAAAGATAATAAACAACAATAGATATAATATAGCAGAATTTAATAATAACAAGAGATAAAATAGCGGAAGCAATAACTCACATACATATAACCATCATAAACATATTACATCTCCTAAGGGTTCCATGATGTTGAATCACTTTTAAGTTTCATTAATACTAAATTCACCATCAAAGAATAATCACAAGTACAAATCCATTTAAATAAATATGCAATAACATAAGTTGCCACTTGGCATAACTAGAATGCACAATCATCCACTATACAAGTCACAAGGTTTGAAAGGCTGGAAGATTATACATCATCGCATAAGATCTATGATAAATCAAGTATAGTATAATAAGGTATAACCATCCAACATAAATACAAGATTATAAAGAAAGGAATAACTACACAAACACATCTAGCAACAACATCCAACGATTAGATCTCAATAGTATAAGAAAATGCACTACCGCCCAACCTTGTGGAACCTAAATGGCCCACTCCCATCATGTTGAGGAGATAAAATCAAGTCCCAAACAAGTATCAATTCACAAGTCATAACCAACAACTAGGTCAAGGAAATCCTAATAGAAAACTATCTCAAAGAGTACCAAGACAAAAGTATCATCTAAAGACAGAGGCAACAAAGACACATAGGAAATCTACTATGTAAGTGGGCAAGTGTCATAGAATGAGCCAACTCTAAGGTTACCCTGACATCCTCTCTAGAATTTGGCCCCTAGTGTCTCTATGTCACATCAGTATCCTTTCATACAGACAAGGCATACTAATGAGTCAACTCTAAGGTTACCTTGGTAGTCTCTCAGGACTTTGACCCCCTAGAGACTTTATGTGGCACTAATATCTTATTAATTTCATTTTAAACTCATTTAATGAAATTTTATCACTTATTAAAACAACCTAAAATGGGTTACCCAAGTAGCCACTTAGGGCTCCAGTATGCAAGCCACTTCCCAATGTAAACATAGATCATCTACCCTAGGCTCATAAAAGTACAACTCATAAATCACATTTTTTACCTCAATACTTTACAAGAACCTAGAAAGCACCAAAAGACAAATCATAATAATCAACTTAGTCATATACAAGCAACTAGAAAGTATCCAAAAGACAATTGATCAAAAACTCAAAGCTTACATCATGAAAAATCAACATAATCACCTCAGTTCTATACAAGCAACTAGAAAGAACTAGAAGATAACCGATCAAAAGCTCAAAGGTTACAATAAGAAAAGTCACATCATTCACCCTAGTTCTATACAAGCAACTGGAAAGCATAACAAGCACTGATCAAACTCATCATAAAAGACATGTGACCTAGGTTAGGTATAAAAGATCATGTACATAACATCATCACATAACAAAACCCCCAAGCCTCTGGTAAACATCTTGATTTGGTCAGAAAACTAAGTCAACCTGAACCCAACATTCATAAATCACACATCACATAAAGTACATGCAAAAGTAGGTTTCATAATTCATTAGGTTTTGAAAACACTAAAGTTCAATTTTCACTAAAGGTTTCCAAGTTTCCATTTTCATTTTCAAGTATTATAGTTGATAATGTTTTCGATTTCAATCAGAGTTTCAATTTCCATTTCTCTAGATGTCAGATTCACTAAGGTTTTCAAGTTCACAAGAACCTCAAAAGATTCAACAATCTATAAAAAAATCATTTAAAAATAAACTCCATTTTTAATTATCAAATTTATTTTCCAGTATGTCTTAATAATAAAATTCTTCAATTTACATAATTAAGACTCACAATAACAATCAATGAACTATTGATGATAATAATTATTTATAAAGTAATTATTATTAATAAAATAATTTTTAATTAAATTATTAATAAAATAATTACTTATCTATTAATAAAGTAATTATTATTATTATTATTGATATTTATAACATTAAATAATTAATAATAAAATATTTAACATTTAATACTATTTAATATTAAAAAAAACTATTTTAAAATTTATATATATTAGACTATTAAATAAAATTTAAAACTAAATAAAAAACTAACCATTGTCTCAATGTTTCAAGCCTGTCGGTTGTCATAGGGTGTCACAGTAGCCCTATTGCTACAATAGTAGGTCTGCATTAGCAATACCTGCTATGTCGGCATCAGGCCTGCCATGCGTAACCTTAACTGCCTCCTACAAGGGAGAGATAAGGGGAAAGGTGGGTGGGGGGTGGTGGCCCCCACCAACCATAATATTATTTTTATTTTTATTTTATTTTATTAAAACAAAGTACATGCCCCCCATTAAAATGAAACTACTCAATTGATTTTATTTTTATTAATTTTTATTTTTATAATTATCACAATAACCATAAATTACTATGGTAATTATTTAAATATATATTTTTTGATAATTTTCCAATCCATATCTGATTGAGAAAATACAAACGATCAATCGAATATGTAAATAATGTTATTGATTTCTTTATTGTTCAAACTCTTTTGGAAACAAAAATACAAATCTCTAAACTTACAAAACAAGGGTTTCAAAATCATCAATTTGTTTAGAGAGGTTTCTGAATGAAGAAAAAAAAATTCAAACAAGCTTTTCAAATTTAAATTATAGACAATTCAATAATGGAAATCAATTTTCTCAAATGAGGGTTTCAACCCAAATGAATCTTGAAATATAGATCTACAGTAAACATAGAGAAGATAGGGAATTTAATAGATGAACTATTGCACAAAACTCACGAGATCCTTCTTGGATCTAATGCTAAACAAAGAATGCACAAAATGCACAAGAATTTTCCTTCTCTTTCAAAACCCCTCTTCCCGAAAATTGGCTCCTCCAAACCTGTGTATGGAGAAATGAACTCTACTTTCCTAATAAAGAGGTTTTCCCCAATTTAGGGCTTCGATTGTGCAATCACGTGAAACCCCTTTTTTTCTTTATTACTTTATTATATTTTAATTTTCATGCACAAACTTTTTGCAATTATCTAAAATAATCTTTACTAATCAATTCATTTTTCTCTCCTCTTAAAGTCATGAAACAATTTAGTAATATATTTATTAATCTAACTAATAATATTATTTCTAATTTATTATTAAAATAAAACTCCTAAATAATAATTATTAAATTAAATAAATATAATTACGCCAAAATTAGAACTTTAACTAAAACTTTAAATTTAATTCTTTTATTTTATTAATTTCTCAATTAATTAAATATAATTAAATAATGAGTTCTCCTTATAACATTTTCATTAAATTAAATTATTAAATTATCTTTTAATTTGATTTAATTATAACTAAAAACCACAATAGACCCACAAGACTAATTATGACAACTAAACTAAAGATAGAACATATCAATCTCTATGGTCAAAATTGGGAATTCATGTGACTTGATGAATTTAGATGGAAAAATAACTCAGATACTTGTCCTACTTTTTAGGAAAATTGGCTTAGATTGGAATTTGGACTCAAGAATTATCTTCCCACTTATACCATTGAGATATTACGATAGGGTACTCTCATCCTGGCAATTCACGAAAGTTGATACCTGGTGCATGTAATCTACATAGAATCCATGCATGTACATACTCATATATTCTAAACTAAATAGGCAATGGTAGGTAGTAGTGCATCATGTGGATCCCAACTAGCAGCTCTCTACTACTCCCTCTCTCAACCATCTCAAAAACATCAATCATAAAGTAAAACATACACGTGCACCATACACATGTAAGTATGGGGTAAGTAACCATAGAACTGCATATAAATCATTCATCTAACTAACATCATGAAATAAATAAAATCACTATATGAACATTCATGTATCATCATCAAAATAATCCTAAACACATGAAATAACTAAGTAACTCCTCACATAAATGAAATGACTATGAGATAATATTTAATCAAATCTAGTAACCAAGTACTGATAATCATAAAATATAACCATCAAATTCACCTAAAAGAATTTGACAATACAATCTAAGAAGTCAACTAGGGGTAGGCATTACATCCACCCCTTAGACTTAGGCTTAATCCTGGAAGCCTAAAAGAAAGATAAACTCTAACACTCACTATGTAGGTCCCATTAAACCCTTTCCCCCTATAGGAGGATAAGACTCCACTAAAAACACCCAAGCAAGAATAACAAAAATATTGACAAAGTCAATCAAAGGCATACCACCATAAGGCACAAACATAAGAAAACATGTTTTAAATCCAACTCAATAGTTATTCAAGTTTAAGTTTTCAAGTGTTCGAGTTACAAAAGATACATAACATTGTTTAAGCTTCATTTTAATTTAACTAGTTCAAGTGTTCAAGTTTGTAATAGATACATATAACAATTCAAGTTTTATTTTCAGTTAACTAGTTTGAGTGTTCAAGTTTGTAATAGATACATATAATAGTTCTAGTTTTTTTTTTAGTTAAATAGTTGACAACTACTAGCATTCCAATATACTCAAAGCTCCCAAAGTAAAAACCTAGTTCTCATTCTAGATGTAACATGCCACTAGTGAATCCAAAAGAAAATAACCAAAAGTTTCCCTAAGTTTTTGAATTTTTTTTTTTTGAAAGATAATAAACAACAATAGATATAATATAACAAAAGAAATAATAACAAAAGATAAAATAGCGAAAGCAATCACTCGCATACATATAAGCATCATACACAGATTACATCTCCTAAGGGTTCCATGATGTTGAATCACATTTAAGTTTAATAAATACTAATTCCAATATATAAAAAATACACCATCAAAGAATAATCACAAGTATGAATATATTTTTTAAAAATATACAATTATATAAGCTACCACTTGGCATAACCAAAATGTACAATCATCCACTGTACAATTCATAGGGTATGAAACACTAAAATATTATACATCATAAATAAAATACATTATCTTATAAGATCTTTTATAAATCAAGTATAGTATAATAGGATAACCATCCAATAGAAATATAAGATAAAAAAGAAAGGAACAACTGCAAAAACACATTAAGCAATGACATCCAATAGTGGGATCTCAATGGTATAAGAAAATGCACTATCACCCAACCTCATGGAACCTAAATGGCCCACTCCCACCACATTGAGGAGATAAACTCAAGTCCCAAATAGATATTAATCCACAAGTCATAACCAACATCTAGGTCAAGGAAATCATAATAGCAAACTATCTCAAAGGGCACCAAGACAAAAGTATCATGAAAACCCAAAGGCAACAAAGACACATAGGAAATCTACTATGTAAGTGGGCAAGTGTCATTGCATGAGCCAACTCTAAGGTTACCCTATTAGCCTCTCTAGACTTTGGCCCCCTAGTGTATCTATGTGGCACTGATATCCTTTCATATAGACAAGGCATAATAACAAGTCAACTCTAAGGTCACCTTGGAAGTCTCTAAGGACTACGATCCCCTAGTGACTTTATGTGGCATTGATATCTTATTAATTCATTTTAAACCCATTTAATAAAATATTATCACTTATCAAAACAAGCTACAATGGGTTACCCAACTAGCCACCTAGGGCTCAGGCCTCCATTGCAAGCCACTTCCCAACGTACACATAGATTACCTACCCTAGGCTCATAAAATCACAATTTTCACCCCAATCCTTTACAAGTGACTGGAAAGCATCAAAAGAAAAATCATAATAATCAACTTAGTCCTATACAATCAATTGGAAAGTATCCAAAAGATAATTGATCAAAAGCTCAAAGGTTACATCAGAAAAATTCACCATAATCACCTCAGTTCTATATGAGAAACTAGAAAGTGCTAGGAGATAAACAATCGAAAGCTTAAAGGTTACAACAAGAAAAGTCACACCATTCACCCCAGTTATGTACAAGAAACTAGAATGTATAAAAGCACTAATCAAACTCATCCTAAAAGACATGTGACACATCACCGTGGTTAGGTATAAAAGATTATGTACATAACATCATCACATAACAAAACTCCCAAGCCTCTGGTAAACATCCTAATTTGGTCAAAGAACTAAGTAAACCCAAACCCAACATTAGTAAATCACACGTCACATAAAGTACATACAAAAGTTGTTTTCATAATTTATTACATTTTGAAAACACTAAATTTTAATTTTCAATAAAGGTTTCCAAGTTTCCATTTTTGTTTTCAAGTATTACAGTTGATAATGTTTTTTATTCCAATCAGAGTTTTAGTTTCCATGCCAAATTCACTAAGGTTTTTGAGTTCACAAGAACCTCATAAGATTCAACAATCCATTAAAAAAAATCATTTAAAAATAAACCCCATTTTCAATTATCAAATTTATTCTCCAATATGTCTTAATAGTAAAATTCTTCAATTTACATATGATTAAGACTCACAATAACAATCAATAGACTATTGATAATGATAATTATTTATAAAATAATTATTATTAATAGAATAATTTTCAATTAAATTATTAATAAAATAATTTATTATATTTTGATAATAAAATATTTAACGTTTAATACAATTTAATATATATCAAATAAAATTATTTTAAAATTTATATATATTAAAATATTAAATAAAATTTAGAACTAAATAAAAAACCAACCCTTACCTCAATGTTTAAAGCTTGCCAACTGTCATAAGGTGTCATGGTAGCCCTGTTGCCATAGCAACAAGTCTATGTTGATAGTAGGCTTGTCGTGCACAACCTTAACTACCACCAGTAGGGGAGAGATAATGAGGAAGGTGGGTAGGGCGTAGTGGCTCCTGCCTACCACAATATAATTTTTTTTATTAAAAAAAAATACATGCCCCCCATTAAAATGAAACTACTCAATCTATTTCAATTTTATTAATTTTTTTTTAATATAATTATCACGGTGAGTATAAATTAATGTTGTAATTATTTAAATTTTTTTGATAATTTTCCAATCCAAATATGATAGAATAAATATGAACCATCAATCAAATATGTAAATAACATTCTTGATTTCTTTATTGTTCAAACCCTACCCGAAACAAAAATACAAATCTCTAAACTTACAAAACAAGGCCTTCAAAATCATCAATTTGCTTATAGAGGTTTTTGAAAGAAGAACAAACAAATTCAAACAAGATTTTCAAATTTAAGTCACAGACAATTCAATAATGGAAATCAATTTTCTCAAACGAGGGCTTCAACCCAAATGGATTTTGAAATATAGATCTATACTAAACACGGAGAAGATAGGAAATTTCACAGATGAACTATTGCACAAAACTCACAAGATCCTACTTGGATCTAATGCTAAACAATGAATGCACAAAACACGCAATATTTTTCCTTTTCTTTCCAAACCCCTCTTCCCAAAAATTGGCTCCTCCAAACTTGTGTATGGAAAAGTGAACTCTAATTTCCTAGTAAAGAGATTTTCCCCAATTTAGGGCTTGGATTGCGCAATCACGTGAAACCCCTTTTTTCCTTTCTTATTTTATTATATTTTAATTTTCATGCACAAACTTTTTACAATTAATTATATTAATTTTTCATAATCAATTCATTGTTCTCTCTTATTAAAATCACGAGATGTTTTAATAATATATTTATTAATTTAACTAATAATATTATTTCAAGTTTATTACCAAAATCAAACATCTAAATTATTATTATTAAATTAAATTAATATAATTATGCCAAAACTAGAACTTTAAATAAATCTTTAAATTTAATTCTTTTTTTTTTTAATTTCTCAATTAATTAAATATAATTAAATGTTGCATTCTTTTTATAACATTTTCATTAAATTATATTTTAATTAGACTTAATTATAACTAAAAATCACAATAGACCCACAAGACTAAATATGACAACTCAATTGAAGACAAAGAACATATCAAACTCTGGGTTAGAATTGTGAATTCATGTGACTTGACAAATTTGAACAGGTAAACAACTCAGATACTTGTCCTACTTTCTAAGACAATTGGTTTAGGTTAGAAGATGGACTCAAGAACTATCTCCCCACTTATACCATTGAGATATTGCGATAGGGTATGTTCCTCTTGGCAATTTAGGGAAGATGATACATGTACTTGCAATCTGCATAGAATCTACGCATGTATATACTCATATTCTAAACTAAACAGACAATGGTGGGAAGTGGTGCATTGTGCAGATTCCAACTAGCAAGTGACTACAACTCCCTCCCCCAACCATATCAAAAATGTCAATCAGAAAGTAAAACATAAACATACACCATACACATGCAAGTATGGGGTAAGTAACCATAGAACTACATATAAATTAGTCATCTAACTAAAATCATGAAATAACTAAAATCACTATATGAACATACATGTATGATCATCAAAATAATCCTAAACATGTGAAATAACTAACTCATCACATAAATGAACTGAGTATGAAATAACATTTCATGAAATCTAGTAACCAAGTACCAATAATCAAAAAACATAAACATCAAACTGGCCTAAAAGAATTTGACAATATAGTCTAAAAAGTCAACTAGGAGTAGGCATTACATCCACCCTCCTAGACTTGGGCTTACTCCTGGAAGTCTATAAGAAAGATAAACTCTAGCACTCACTATGCAAATTCCATTGAACCCTTTTCCCCCGTAGGAGGATAAGACTCCACAAAAAACACCCAAGCAAGAATTAAAAAAATGCTCACAAAGTCAATCAAAGGCATACTACTATAAGGCACAATCATAAGAAAACATGTCTAAAATCCAACTCAATAGTTATTCAAGTTTAAGTTTTCAAGTGTTCAAGTTACAAAAGATACATAACACTATTTAAGTTTCATTTCAGTTTAACTAGTTTGAGTGTTCAAGTTTGTAATAAATACATATAATAGTTCAAGTTTTATTTTCAATTAACTAGTTCAAGTGTTCAAGTTTTTAATAGGTACATATAACAGTTCTAGTTTTGTTTTTAGTTAACTAGTTGACAACTAGTGGCGTTCCAATAAACCTAGAGCTCCCAATGTACAAACCTAGCTTTCATACCATATGTAACATCCCACTAGGGAATCCAAAAGAAAATAATCAAAAGTTTCACTAAGTTTGTGAATTTTTTTTTGAAAGATAATAAACAACAATAGATATAATATAGCAAAAGCAATAATAACAAGAGATAAAAATAGTGGAATCAATAACTCACATTCATACAACCATCATAAAGAGATTACATCTCCTAAGGGTTCCATGACGTTGAATCACATATAAGTTTAATTAATACTGAATCTAATATTTAACAAATCCATCATCAAAGAATAATCACAAGTATGAATCTATTTAAATCAATATATAATTACATAAGCTAACACTTGGCATACCCAGATGCACAATCATGCACTGTACAAGTCACAAGATATGAAAGGCTGAAAGATTATACATCATAAATAAAAATACATCATCTCATAAGATCTATGATAAATAAAGTACAGTATAATAGGATAACCATCCAACATAAATATAAGATCAAAAAGAAAGGAACAACTGCACAAACACATCAAGCAATGACATTCAATTGTCAGATCTCAATGGTATAAGAAAATGCACTACCACCCGACCTTGTGGAAACTAAATGGCCCACTCCCACTACAGTGAGGAGATAAACTCAATTCCCAAATAGATATAAATCCACAAGTCATAACCAACATCTAGGTCAAGGAAATCTTGAAAGCAAACTGTCTCAAAGGGTACCAAGATAAAAGTATCATCTAAACCCAAAGCTGACAAAGACACGTAGGAAAACTACTATGTAAGTGGACAAGTTTCATTGCATGAGCCAACTCTAAGGTTACCTTGTCAGCCTCTCTAGAGTCTGATCCCCTAGTGTCTCTATGAGGCATCTGTATCCTTTCATATAGACAAGGCATACTAGTGAGTCAACTCTAAGGTTACCTTGGAAGTCTCTTAGGAATTTGATCCCCTAGTGACTTTATGGGGCCCTAATATCTTGTTAATTCATTTTAAACCCATTTAATGAAATGTTATCACTTATTAAAACAACCTACAATGGCTTACCCAAGCAGCCACTTAAGGTTCTAACCTCCATTGGAAGCCACTTCCCAATGTACACATAGATTACCCACTCTAGGCTCATAAAATTACAACTCATAAATTCACAATTTTCATCTCAATCCTTTACAAGTGACTGGAAAGAATCAAAAGACAATTTATAATAATCAACTCAGTTCAATACAAGCAACCAGAAAGTATCCTAAAGATAACTTATTGAAAGCTCAAAGGTTACATTAGGAAAATCCACCATAATCACCTCAGTTCTATATAAGAAACTAGAAAGCACTAGAAGATAACTGATCAAAAGCTCAAAGGTTACAACAAGAAAAGTCACACCATTCACCCTAGTTCTATACAAGAAACTAGAAAGCATAACAAGTACTAATCAAACTCATCATAAAGACATGTTACACATCACCATAGTCAGGTATAAAAGATCATGTACATAACATCATCACATAACAAAACCCCCAAGCTTTTGGTAAACATCTTGATTTGGTCAACGAATTAAGTCAACCCGAACCCAACATCAATAAATCACATGTCACATAAAGTACATACAAAAGTTTGTTTAATAATTCATTAGGTTTTGAAAACACCAAAGTTCAATTTTCACTAAAGGTTTCCAAGTTTCCATTTTCATTTTCAAGCATTATAGTTGATAATATTTTTTATTTCAATCAGAGTTTCAGTTTCCATTTCTTTTGATGCCAAATTCTCTAAGGTTTCCAAGTCCACAAGAACCTCAAAAGATTCAACAATCCATAAAAGAAATCATTTAATAATAAATACCATTTTCAATTATCAAATTTATTTTCAAATATGTCTTAATAATAAAATTCTTCAATATACATATGATTAAGACTCATAATAACAATCAATAAACTATTGATGATAATAATTATTTATAAAGTAATTATTAATAAAATAATTTTCAATTAAATTATTAATAAAATAATTTCTTATCTATTAATAAAGTAATGATTATTTATTATTCTTATTTATAACATTAAATAATTAATAATAAAATATTTAACTTTTAATACTATTTACTATATATAAAATAAAACTATTTTAAAATTTATATATATATTATAGTATTAAATAAAATTTAAAACTAAATAAAAATCCAACCCTTACCTAAACATTTAAAGTCCACCAACTGTCATAGGGTGTAGTGGTAGCCCTGGTGCTATAGCAACAAGTCTACATCAGCAATACCTACTATGTTGGTAGCATGCATGTCATGCACAAACTTAACTGTTGTCGACGAGGGAGAGATAAGGAGGAAGGTGGGTAGGGGATGGTGGCACCTGCCCACTACAATATTATTTTTATATTTATTTTATTTTATTAAAACAAAATGCATGCCCCTCATTAAAATGAAACTACTCAATCGATTTTATTTGTATTAATTTATTTTTTATAATTATCATAGTAATTATAAATTAATTGGTAATTATTTAAATATATATTTCTTTTTGATAATTTTCCAATCCAGATCTAATAGAACAAATATGAATCATCAATCGAATCTATAAATAACATTCTTGATTTCTTTATTATTCAAACCCTACCCGAAACAAAAATAAAAATCTCGAAACTTACAAAATGATGGTGTTCAAAATCATGAATTTATTTGCAGAGGTTTTTGAATGAAGAACAAAAAATTCTCAAGCAAGGTTTTCAAATTTACATCACAGAGAATTCAATAACAGAAATCAATTTTCTCAAATGAAGGTTCCAACCCAAATGGATTTTAAAATATAGATCTACAGTACACACAGAGAAGATAGGAAATTTCACAGATGAACTATTGCACAAAACTCATGAGATCCTACTTGGATCTAATGCTAAACAATGTATGCACAAAACACGCAAGAATTTCCCTTTTCTTTCCGAGCACATCTTCCCAAAAATCGGCTCCTCCAAACCTATGTATGGAGAAATGAACTATAATTTCCTAATAAAGATTTTTTCCCCAATTTAGGGATTCAATTGTGTAATCATACGAAACCCCTTTTTTTATTTATTACTTTATTATATTTTAATTTTCATGCACAAACTTTTTGCAATTAATTAAAATAATCTTTACTAATCAATTCATTTTTGTCTCTTATTAAAATCACAAGACATTTTAATAATATATTTATTAATTTAACTAATAATATTATTGCTAGTTTATTATTATAATGAAACTCCTAAGTAATAATTATTAAATTAAATAAATATAATTATGCCAAAATTAGAACTTTAACTAAATCTAAATAAATTTAATTCTTTTATTTTATTAATTTCTCAATTAATTAAATATAATCAAATATTGAGTTCTCTTTATAACATTTTCATTAAATTAAATCATTAAATTATCTTTTAATTTGATTTAATTATAACTAAAAATCGCAATAGACCCACAAGACTAAATACAACAACTCAACTGAAGACAAAGAACATATCAAACTCTAGGTTTAGAATCAAGAATTCACATGACTTGACAAAATTTGGACAGGTAAACAACTCAGATACTTGTCCTACTTTCTAGGACAATTGGCTTAGGTGAGGATTTGGACTCAAGAATTATCTCCCCACTTATACCATTGAGATACTATGATAGAGTACACTCATCCTAAAAATTCAGGGAAGTCGATACCCAATACCTATAATCTACATAAAATCCACGCATATACATACTCATATATTCTAAAGATTGTGCATGTGCTAGTGCTCTAGGTCCTCTCCTCACTCTCTCAAGGTTAGATATTTTTAGCATGAATGTTGATGATATTCCTATGGTGGGGTATCCTAGCATTGTTGGAGCATTGGAGAGATTGACAACATGACTGTGTGTTGTATTCATAACTATGTTTGATATTGATGTCAACATACTAAGAAGATTGGTAGAGTAGAAGACAAATAATGGGGTTGTATAGATCAAGTATTGAAGATGAGGTCAATAATAGTTGGGGGCATGTTTTATAGTGTGTCCTAATTTTGTGGTTAAGTGCACATTCAAAAAGTCAAAGATATGTGAGAGTTATTTGTGATTCATAGAAAAAAATTTGTAGAAAAAATTTCTAAAAGGTGGTTTTGGTAATTGGATTATATCATTTAATAGGGATAGAATCTAGTTAAGAACATTAGACATAGATAGAAGATAGCCTGGTAATTATGGCATCTAGTGTGCGAAGTCCAAGGTCACACGTGTAAGAAGTTGTGAATATTGTAAACTGACAGTGTCTTGTAATTATGAAAAGATGTAATATATTATATTATCTTAATGAGGTCCTATTATATTATATTTGGGAAAGACTCAAAGTCAACTCAATGAATTACTTTGAGGACATGGTATAAATGAAAGTCATTTTTCTTGTGATGAATTATGAATGTATGTAAGTGAATTGTATTAGATTTATGAAGATTGGTAAATATGAGTAAGTGATCATAGGGATCATTGTGATACAAAGTTGAAGATTTGGTATTGAGATCTAAGAAGTACTTTAGTTTGTAGAGACATGGTAAGAGAATGGACCAAGAGTTTGAATTGTTGAGATTAGTTGTATTTCTATTATTCTAAAAGGAATAATACATAGGCAAGGTGGATAGTGAGTTCGATGGTCTTTCCCCTAAAGTTGTTTAGATAGTGGGTCCATCTATCTTCCACAACTCCTAATAGGGTTGGCATGACTCCTAACAAGGTTGCAATCTCCTAACAGGGATTCAAAGTATCCTAGTATGGAATAATATGAACTGAATGTATTTCATTGGATCCTAACAAAGTCCATACTCTTACAAGGAACTTGAATATTAGTACATCATTTTCTGGTTACCATCCCCATCAAAGTTTTCTCTAGTTAACATATATGGTGTTATTGTGAATGTGTATCTTCTTATGGTTGTTTTTCTATTGATTACATGTTTAAGGTTTAATAAGGTTGATAAAATTTATATTAATAAGATAACCGATTCACCCCCCCTCCCCCCATCCTAGTTATCTTCATGGGCTTTAATTTCTAACAATTAGTATCATAACATCAAGTCCTTGAAGGAAAATATTACTAGCTTAAGGAGATCAATGGTAGGTTATTTCAAAAAAGAAAGTCCAAAGTTTGACGAAGTTAACTATGACATGTGGAAAGAAAAGATGAAGACACATATGCTAATCATGGGTCTAGGATATTAGTTTATTACAAATAATGAGAAGAATATTTTGGAAGAAAGCAAAATTAAAGAATGTACAGAAGTTGAAAGAGATTTTTTCACATGTAACATGCTTACCAAAGAAGCACTTTTGTTAGCTTTTCCTCAAAATGAGTGTAGTTGGGTAAAATATTTATCTTTATCTAGTGAAATTTGGAAAGCTTTGGAATCTACTTTTGAAGGTGATAAGCATGCTAAGAGAATCATATTACAAAGCTAGATATGTTTATTTCAAGAAGCTAAAATGATGGAAGATGAATCTGTAAGAAGTTATATTAGGAGAATATCAATAATTGTTGTAGGAATCAAATCTTTTTATGAAACTAAAGATGAGGATGAGATCATATGGAAGATCTTGAAGACTTTGACACCACCATTTAAGTAGATAGTGTAGATGATTGATCAAGTGATAACCTATATTGAGAAATTT
This sequence comes from Cupressus sempervirens, assembly GCA_028749045.1. NCBI lineage: Eukaryota > Viridiplantae > Streptophyta > Pinopsida > Cupressales > Cupressaceae > Cupressus > Cupressus sempervirens. Next base: position 377,210,570 of record CM053791.1, on the reverse strand, counting down.
TCTAGAGAGACTCTTCTTGGAAGATTGGAAGTAGTAGAAGTAAGTTTGAAATAGTCTATAGATTTTCCTAGAGTGGAGACTATCTTTAGTGCATTAAGCATTCGTCCTTCCTTATCAATGAGTGCAAGAGCTAGTGAAGACTATGCTAGTAACAATAGATCAAGATCTGAAGAAGACATAAAGACTAAAGAAGGAATTTCCTTACTTGTGAATAGAGAACTAGATGGTAAGAAAATATGTGAATGTTAGCCTTGTAATGAGTTTGGTCATTGTGCTTCTAAATGTCCTAAAAGAGTAAAGAAATACAAAAATAATTTCAAGTCTAGAAGGCCTAGAGAATGTTTGTATGAAAATGATGATTATGAATCTAAGAAAAAGAGTGAAAGTGATGATGAGCTAGGATTTTCTGCTATAAAAGAAGAAAATCATGAAAAAGAAGTTAGAGAAGAGAAAGCCCTAGTATTACAGATTGAGAAGAAACATGATTGGATCATTGATAGTGGTTGTTAACATCATATGACTCGTGATATGAATAAATTTGTTGAGTTCAATAGTTTTTATGGAGGAATTTTTAGAGATGGTAACAATGCAGCTTGTCACATTAATAGGATAGGTTATATTACTCTTGAGGCTAAAACTAACATTGATGATGTTTACTTTGCAGTGATTTATTTCTAGATTTGATTGTGTTAATATTTTTACCATCTATGTTTCAAATTACACTACATGATCCATCATCAAGATGAAGAGCAAGAGATGCAAACCAAAGTGATTTATAGATGTTAACTAACCCAAAAGATAAAGGGACTAGGACAAGAGACATTGCACACACACCAAGGTTGAAAAATACTAGAATAATAGAGTAGATGGTTGGACAAGGGACCACAAGAATCACACTCCAAGGACAAAATAGAAAAGAAAAAGAAACTTAAAATGAGAAAAAATTAAATAAAATGTTGGAAATAAGGAGAGGATAAGAAATACCATAGAAATATGTCATGAGACACATCTAAATAAGACAAAATCACAAAATAAGAAAAGAGGTAGTAAAAAGCTAACTATCTAATAAGGAAAACAAACATAATCACTATATGGAAAGTATTCCATGTATAAATATTGTATGTAAACATATAATATATGATGTATATTAAATATTTTTGTATAAAGTGTTTATAATATTTAAACATACTAATGCATATAGTATGTATATTGTATTTTTATCACATGATAATCTCAATATTATATATGAACATATAATATATTACATAACCAAAAATATGCATTGTGTTATATATGAACAAGAAATATCAAATATATTAAAAAAAATCATATATATAGGTAAAAAATATATAATAAACATACATGATACACACACACACACACACACACACACACACACACACACACACACACACACACACACACACACACACACACACACACACACACACACACATACATCATATATTTATATTTATATATTTTATTAATAATACACATACTATATATGCTTATGTGTTGATATTTTATAAACTTTGATAAGTGGTACATTTGTTGTGAGAGATTTACCAAAAAATGTAAAGCCTACTAATGTTGTGTGCAAGGAATGTGTTGTGGCTAAGCAAAAGAAAACTTATTTTCCTAACAAGAAGTTCAAAGTGTATCAGATGGATGTAAAGTTTGCATTTCTTAAAAGAGAACTTGAAGAAGTCTACATTAAGCATCTTGAAAGGTTTCCTTTGACAAAAGAAGTAGATATGGTATTCAAGATGAAGAAAGAATTGTATGGACTAAAGAAAGCACCTAAAACCTAGTATGTGAGGTGAGATAAGCATTTGGAAAAATTGGGATTTGCTAAAATTACTACAAATAGTAACTTGTATTTAAAAGAAATTGAGAATGGCTTATTGATTATTGTGATATTTGTGGATGATATAATCTTTGGAGGTGATGATGAAGCAAGTGATAAATTTGTTGATGAAGTGAAGAATGTAATTAAGATGAGCATGATTGGTGTGATGATATATTTCTTGGGTTTATAGATTGTGCAGAACAATGATGATATTTTCCAATCACATACTAAGTACTTGAAAGACTTTTTGAAGAGACTTGGCTTGGAAAGTTCTAAGCCTATTGGTAAACCTATGATAACTAGTCACAAGTTATCTAGCAAAGATGAGATACCTATAGTTGAGCAGAAGAAGTATAAATCTATCATTAGAGGTTTGCAATATTTGACTCATATAACATCAGATGTAGAAAATGCAATTGGTATAGTAGCAAGATTTCAAGCTAATCCTAAGGAATCACACTATGCAACAGTAAAAAGGATATTCAAATATTTGAAGGGTGAACCTAATTTTGGGTTGTGGTATCATATCTCAAATGACTTTAGTCTATGTTCATATACTAGTGCCAAATGGGAAGGCAGTATGGATGACAAAAAGAGTACAAGTGGTGGAGAATTTTTCCTTTGAGGAATATTGGTTTCTTGGCTAATCAAGAAATAGGATTGTATTTCATAGAGTACAACAGAATCAAAGTATGTAGTAGTCATTCATTGTGATCATGTGAGTATAGTATGTCTAAGAATCTTGTGTTACATTCTAAGACAAAGCACATATTGATTAAGTATCATGTTTTGAGAGGGAAAGTTGTAGAGAAACATATCATATTGGAGTTTGTTAATGAAAAGGAGTAGATTAAAGATATATTTATGAAGCCTTTTCCTCAGGATACATTTGAGTATTTGTGAGGTATGCTTGGGGTTATGCCCCTTCCTACTTTAGAGTAGATGATGAAAAAATTACATCAGTCTAGTGGTACATGCACTATTATTTATTTGGATTGAATGGTGATGCTTCCTTTATGGGGAATTATTTTTGTTTGATTAGAGTCATAAAGGACTCTTGGTAGCTAGTATTGAATAGTGTCATTGGACACTTTAGCTGGTTGAAGATATTTGAGTAACAAATTGATATAATGATTTTTTCATTGATGTCAATGGAGGAGAAGTAGCACATGAAAAATATCTCTTATAAATGGGGAGAAGTGATTGCATATTAGAGAATCTCCTAAACATTGGGCTATAAAATGCATGGAAAGATAAGTATATATAATGGGGGAGAGTTGTACATAAATAGAGTATTGATGTCAATGGCAAGTATATCAATGAGGAAACAAAAATACTAATGAATAACTATTCTTGAGAGATTGAGATTTGATTGATGAAGAGGATTTGAAAAAATGAGAGAGACAACAGAAGAGCAATATGTTTGGTATTCTTGGAACTTAGATGTTTTTAATCTATGTTGCCATGAATGCCAAAGGGGGAGATTGTTAGCATGCATATTGATGATATTCCTATGGGAGAGTATTTAAACATTATTGGAGCATTGGAGAGATTGAAAATATGACTGTGTGTTACATTTGTGACTATGTTTGTCATTGATGTCAACATACTGAGAAGATTGGTAGAGTAACAAATAGAGAATGATGTTGTATGGATTGAGTATTGAAGATGAGGTCAAGTGCAGTTGGGGACATGTTCTACAATGTGTATTTATTCTATATTTAATTGAATGTGTAGAAATTCAAATACTTGTGAGAGTTATTTGTGATAAATAGTTTGCAAACAAAGTTCCTAAAAAGTGGTTTCTAGTAATTGGATTATATCTCTTAATAGGGATAGAATTTGTTTAAGTAAAGTTAGACAAAGATATAAGACAACTTGATGATGATTTCAATAAGTGTGTCAAGTTTGAGGTTACATGTGTGAGAAATTATAAAGATTGTGAGTCAATGGTGTGTTATAAATATGAAAAGATCTAATGTATTGTATTTTGGAAAACCTCAAGACTCACTCAATGAATTACTTTGAAGACATGGTATAAAGAAAATGCATTTTCCTTGTGATGAATTGTGAATGTATATAAGTGAATGTATCGGGTTTATGAATATTGGTAAATGTGAGTAAGTGGTTAAAGGGATCATTGTGATACAAAGTTCAATATCTGGTATTGAGATTTGACAAGTGTTTTGCTGTAGTAGAGGAATGGTAAGAGGGTAGATCAAGAGTTTGAGTTGTTGAGATTAGTTGTATTTCTATTATTTTGAAAGAAATAATATAGAGGCTAGTTGGACAATAAGTTTGGTGGTCTTTCCCTTGAAGTTTTTTGGACAGTGGGGCAATCTGCCTCCCACAACTCTTAACAAGGTTGGCACAACTCCTAACAATGTTGGAATCTCCTAACATGGATTCAAAGTCTCCTAATATGGATTGATATATATTGAATGTATTTTATTGGATCCTAATGGAGTATATCCTTTTATAAGGAACTTATATATTAGTACATCATTTTGTGGCTACCATCCCCACCAGGGTTTTCCCTCTGATCAAGGGTTTCCCTAGTTAACATATATGGCATTACTATGTATGTGTATCTTCTTATGGTTGATGTTGTTATTGATCACATTTTTAGGTTAATTAAGGTTGATAAAAGTTGTAATAATTGGATAACTGATCCACACCACCACCCCCCCCCCCCCCCCCCCCCCGCTATCTTGGTGGACTTTACTTTCTAAAAAATATCTCATACTTGCACTATAGTGTTATGTTGTCATAATGTATTTTCACTAAATTTTCTTTACTTGAATTTTAGCTTACTTGCATTATTAGTTTAGATTTCCTTTATGCATTATCTTATCTCACATAGTCTAAATAGGGGTTTGTAACTCTCTCATCCTTGTTAGTTTAATCTTGCATTTCTTGTTAGCTTTTTCTTAGATATTGCATTGTATACTTGTGATTCTTAGATATTGGCACTCTTACCTCTATTCATTTGAATCTTTAATTATATGGTACAGCTTTCAATGGTTTCTTAACTAGGTTCATTTGAGATCCACAATACTGCTTTGAATCCTTGCAAATCATAGATAAGAAGTTATAGGCTCCCTCTTAGTATGTTCTTCACCATGGGTTGGCCTATGAGCATCTACATACTTCTTCTTCTAATCATGGGAAGTAACCATATGATATCTAATAAGAACAACCTAATACTCTATATCTTTAAGTATCTTAGGACCCAAAACTACTTTGTCCTCTAATTGATCTCAACTTAAAGGTGTATACCAAGGTCTATAATGCAAGGCCTGAAAGAGAGACATACAAAGAAAACTATGGTACCTATTATTAAAGAAAACTCAACCAAGTACAAAGATTATTTTGGCAAGTGCAAAAAGTTTGAGATCTCATGTATGATAATTTGTAAATATTATGAGTTGATGATGTGTTGTAATTATGAAAAGATGTAATGTATTGCATTTGGAAAAGCCTCAAGACTGACTCAATGAATTACTTTGAAGACATGGTATAAAGGAAAGGCATTTTCCTTGTGAAGAATTGCGAATGTATATAAGTGAAATGTATTTTATTTATAAAGATTGGTAAATATGAGTAAGCAGTTAAAGGGATCATTGTGATAAAAAGTTGAAGATCTAGTATTGAGATCTAAGAAGTGTTTTGGTGTGGTAGAGGAATGGTAAGAGGGTAGAGACAGAGTTTAAGTTTTTGAGATTAGTTACATTTTTATTATTCTAAAAGGAATAATATAGAGGCCAATTGGATAATGAGTTTAGTAGTCATTCCCCTAAAGTTTTTTGGATAGTGGGGCAATCATCTACCGTCCACAACTCCTAATAATGTTGGAATCTCCTAATAGAGATTCAAAGTCTCCTAATAGGGACTGATATGTATTGAATGTATTTGATTGGCTCCTAATAGAGTCTATCCTCTTACAAGTAACTTATACATTAGTACATCATTTTGTGGCTACCATCCCCACCAGGGTTTTCCCTCTGATCAAGGGTTTCCCTAGTTAACATATCTGGTGTTATTATGTATTTGTATCTTCTTATGGTTGATGTTGTTATTGATCACATGTTTAAGTTAATAAGGTTGATAAAAGTTGTATTGATCAGATAACTAATCCACCCCACCCCACCCCCTTCTTAGTTATCTTGGTGGACTTTACTTTCTAACAAATATCTCATACTTGTACTCTAGTGTTATGTTCTTGTTTTGTATTTTCACTAAATTTTCTTTACTTGATTTTTAGCTTACTTGAATTATTAGTTTAAATTTCCTTTATGAATTATCTTACCTCACATAGTCTAAATAGGGGTTTGTAACTCCCTCATCCTTGTTAGTTTAATCTTTCATTTCTTGTTAGATTTTTCTTGCATCTTGCATTGCATACTTGTGATTCTTAGATATTGGCACTCTTACCTCTACTCCTTTGAATATTTAATTATATGGTACACCTTTCAAGGGTTTCTTAACTAGGTTCATTTGAGATCCACCATACTACTTTGAATCCTTGTACATCATAGATAAGAAGTTATAGACTGTGTGTTAGGATGCTCTTTACTATGGGTTTTCTCAAGTATAATGGTATATAGATGTTTTTTCACCTTTTGAGAATATAGGAGGACCATTTGTACTTGTTTGAGTTTTCCTTTAATAATGGGTACCATAGTTCTCTTGCTATGTCTCTCTTTCAGACCCTGTATAATAGACCTTGTTGTACACCTTTGAGTTGAGATCGATTACAGGACAAAGTAGTTTTGGGTCCTCAGATACTTCAAGATATAGAGTATTAGGTTTTTCACATTAGATAACATATGGTTAATTCACATGATCAAAAGAAGAAGTATACAGATGCTCATAGGTTGGACTATCACTTTTTTATTAGTGACAGAGTATTTTTAAGATTGTTTCAATCAAAGAGCCCCACCATTATGGGAAAGGCTCTAAGTTATTGTAAGGAAATTTAGGTGTAGAAATAGCTTCCTACACTAATCTATTAAGAGAAGTATGGTGCAAATCCTATTAAAATCTTTTACACTTACAAATTCAATATCATGTAAACAACAATATTTCAGCAAGCCAAGCATAAAGAAAATAGATAAAGAAAGAAACACATAACAGAAAGATTTGGCGATGGGGAAAAACCTTTCGATAAAATAACCCCACCCTCCAGAACCTTCACAATGTATTATCTTCAACACAAGGTTACAATACACTTGCAATGCAAGTTCAACAAGGACAACAGAAGACTCCAGTAGCAACTCGCAGTACCAACAATACACTTTCTCACATACTACCTCTTTGTAACCCTAAAAATGCTTATAACATGTGCTTCACTTTAGGGTTACTCCCAAAGGTAACCATATTAGGGTTTTACCATTCTCCAAGAAAATAGGAACCCTAAACAAATTTTTGGGGGAACCCCACTATTGGGGTAGAGTGTATAGTTGTCAAATTTATCAGTTGCCACATGTCTTCACCTGTCATTGAATCTTCCTGACATAGATCTTACGTCTCATAGGAATCCATCATAACCGTTTTAGAAATGATCTCCTTATACATAATTCAAGATGCTGACACATCAACATTATTTGCAAGAAATACATATTACAAAACAAATAATAAGAATAGGAATTATCCAAGGTTGAGACACCTTATTCCTAAAAGTTATCACCGAGTTTGGTTGGACCTTTTGAGATTTTAGAGAGGATTGGTCATGTTTCTTATCTCTTTGTGTTTCCACCTAGCCCATCATGCATCCCTGATTTTTTTCATGTTTCATTTTTCATATTGTATATTCCTGAAGTGACCCATGTACTTGATTGGGATGCTTTATACTTGTAGAAAATGTGAAACTTTCTTTCAATCTCATCTACATAATACAACATCAGAGGTTGACCCTCAAATGTTGGGATATAGAGTAAGTAAGGTTATAATGATACCAAAATTATGAGATCTTTTTCTACATGGGAGGATGCCACACAATTAAGAGATGGATACCCATATCTTTTTGTAGACTTCCATAAGTAAGCATGTACAAATTGGGGGAGGATGTAGCATCTATCATGTTTGTATTTTGTTCCATGCTTATTTTTACCCAAGAGATGATTGGATTATTAGTAGCTGTTTATTTTCATATAGATATACTTTGATGACTTTGCATAATTTATTATTAATAGTATCATAATTGTTAGATGCTAGATTATGTTATTATTTAGTTTGATCATATCTGCATGATGATGATAGTGATGTGACATGATTTTTTATGATGATACCTAGTTTATTTTCTAGTCAAACTTGGAATATGATTTATATTTTATCAGATGGATTTTATTGGACTCATTACTCGTGCACTTTAATAGTGTATAAATCATTTACCTTCAGTGGATATATATGATCACATGCTTAAGAATGATTATTTAAATGCTTTATCATATGATTATATGTTTTTATATTGTACTACACCATTTCTATTCATCATTTCCCATTGGTGCTAGTATGAAGTGGGAACATAGCCATAGGTAATTTCTTGTAATGTCTCATTATCCTTCAATGTGACTATGTGTATTTTTGTGCTTCATATATTTATATATTGAGCATCTACATTTGATGTTTTCTTGTTTACTAAATAGGTACCAAGTATATTAACCCTAAAAGTAGGATCTGAGTGTGTACCTACATCCCTAGTAGTGGAACTAGGAGATAGTGACTTTAATCTTTTGTTGACCCAATTTGTCTTATATGGTCATTGTATATTAATCATCTTGTTACTGTATTAAATTTGGATTCATAATACATTATGTGTTTAGAATTTTAAGTGTTTCTTTGTGTTTATAGTTCTATAGTTCTCATGGAAAATATTTTTAAAAATATTTGATTTAATTGAATGTCATAGGTTTTTACATAAATATTAAGTTATTTTATTTACCAACTAATTTTTTACAGTTGAGTTCCAAATATCTATAATAAACTTACTTAATTTGAGAAAGGGGTCAATTAGTCTTTTAAGTAATTTAATATTCTAAATCATTTAATAAAAGTTCTTATATTAGACAAAAATAGAGTTTTTACTCTCACTTTTTATTATTGAATGGAGAATTTGGATTTTTTGCTCCAAAACCCTCTTCAGGGATTTTATTTAGTTCCTTGATGTTTGAGATTGTCTTATCATATTTTCATGAGGATAGGATTGGTGGATTAAAAATGGGATTCTCCTTATTTTTTGAGGTTTTCATCATCTTTAGAGTCTTCTTTATTTCTTTCTTGTGTTTTTGAGTTTCAAGATTTTGGTGAGAGGTAGAGCTCTCATGTTTTAATTATTTAACTTAGTTTGTTCTCTTTTTTTAATTGCTAAATTATTGGAGGTTGAGAACATGTGTTTCCCTCTATTTTCATGTGATTGCATAGCCTAGTTGGTTGATTATGTTTACTTATGGAGTTTGGGTTATGAAGGTTTTGATAATGTTATGTCGTTTGATTTTGTGTAAGTTTTATTAGGTTTTGGGGAGTTTGAGTATATTTTAGAACAAGGTTTTTTATTTCTTAAAATTTTGAGATGGTTGGTTTTTGGTCATTTTTCTCATGCCTTTTTTTGTGTGTTGCCTATATTTGAACAAGGATTTTGTGACATAAGTTTGAATGATAGAAATGTACTTTCCTTCACATTTTTGTTCATCCTATATTTTCACTTTATGTATTTTGGATTCTTTGGTAAATCCATACTCTTGAAAAAGTACCAAATTTAATGCATTTTCATACTTGGATCTTTCAATTGTATTTCTTGAATCCAACCCTTTCTTATGATTTTATTATTGTTTCATGTGGAGTTGATTTTTCCCACCAAGGTGCTTATGCATGTCCTATGGAAGGATCGTGTTATACTTGAACTCCTAGATTTAGGCCAATTGAGTGTTTGTTTAGTTGGGTTTGGAACTTTCACTTCCTTATGGAACTTATCATTTAATAAGAAAGTTTATGTAGGATAGTAGGGTGGGCTGGCCTCTCATGGGTACCTTGACTCAATAGTGGATGAGAAGATAACATGAGGAGATTATAAAAAGTGATAACCAAATTTAAATGTATCGGTGCTAAAACTTAATTAAGATAAGTAATCTATACACACTTGTACGATCATTGAACATCCTAACAAAGACAACATGAGGGTGTGGTGTTTGTATGGTCACTAGTCTTTGGAAAATTTTGGCATGAGGACATGGTACAAGGCCTCCAGAGGAAGTTGAGTGACCATACCACTATATAGATTAGGTGAGTAGGAGCCAATTGATTACACCCCTCTAGAATCCCTATATAGTTATCCTATAGTAGGTGTTCTTACTAGTCACCTAATGTATTGCATTGGATTCATGATCATATGTGTACTTGTGTTATACATTATTTGGTGTGTATGTAAGCCTTAAATTCTTTTGTATTTGGTGATTCTAGTAAGTTTATTATCTCCATCAGCATAACAAGGTGAGCCTGTGGATACCACATGGTTGGGATGCATTTCTACCTTAAAAAATAGGGACAACTATCTTCTAGGTTGAAGATTATGTTGACTTATCCCTCGTATTTTACTCTTGACTTTTGTATTATACTTATACTCTTGGTCCATATTCTCTCTTGTACCAAAAAAATTGTATATCTTATTATCTAGATGATTTAGATGGGTAACTGATATATATTTAGTAATGTACAATTGGTTTCTTGCCTCCTTGATTCATGTGTATATGGAACTCCTCAATGTCGATGTTTCCTTTCTCATGTAGAATTTGTTCCTTTTCCTATGGCTAGTTGATACTTTTATTATAAAATGAAGCATTTCATCATATAATAATTGTCTTTCATCATACTTGGGAGTTTCATTGTACTTATTATAGTGTTTAATTTTGATATTTTTATGTACTAAATCATTCTAATGTTTCATTGCACTAGATTATCATGTCTAGGAGAAAGTTTTACCATACAGTATTGTACATAGTTTTATCATTCCTTGGATAGTGAGTACTTTTAGACACATTTGGAAAATGTGAGTTGGTGTTTTGGATACCCATTTGAGAGATGTATCCTCCAAACTCAAAAAATATCGACTATTAATCACTTTCATGATAGTTAGAAGCTTCTCCACATTATCTTTGTTTTTAAAATTAAAATAAACTTGAATGGCTAGTCACATAGGAACTTGTACTTGGGCAATAAAATGAATATCAGATCAAATGAAAATAAATTAATCAAAATGAACCTTCTATTTTAACCAACTAGGTGGAAAATGGAAACATATGAGCGTAATGATAGCATTGGAAATCTTTGGATTGTTTTTATAGTCTTATGATTTCTATTGTTCATGCATGATGTATTGACACTTGTGAGATTATTTCAAAAAAAAAAATATGTTAGTTTATGTTTTAATCCTTGTTTGCAAGGATTCTCGAGTGGGGCATTATAAGTTGGAAATATAAGGGGATTCATATCTTGTGATTACTGCTATCAAGAAAATGAATACTGACAATTGGAAGTTGAATAGTTTAGTTAAATAAGAAATTAGCATTTTGGGTTGTTTTAGACATTTTATTACCAACCATATTTACAGAGAGGGTAATAGACAAGGTAAGGATTAGATGTGGTTGAGTCATTCAAATAGAAGCCTCTTAAGCCCTTACTAATATAATCCTTCAATACAGGTAAAGGTAAAATATCCACACATTGAAATATATATATATATATCAAATTGGATGCAAATATTGCAATCAAAATGAACCTTTAAAAAACTATGTGGAAAATGAAAATATATAAATGTAATGATAGAATTGGAAATTGTTGGATTATTATTATAGTCTTATGTTTTCTATTGTTCATGTATGATGTATGGACACTTATATGTTTATTTAACAAAAAACAAATACTTTAGTTTATGTGTTAATCATTGTTTTCAAATATTCCTAAGTGGGATATTATAAGTTAGCAATATAAGGGGATTCAACTCTTGTGGTTTATGCTATCAAAAAAATGGATGCTCTCAATTAGTAGTTGAATGGTTTAGTTAAACAAGAAATTAGAATTTTGGATTTTTTTAGACATTTTATTACCAACCATATTTACAAAGAGGGTGATAGATGAGGTAATGATTGGATGTGATTGAATCATTAAAATAGAAGCCTCCTTTTAAGCCCTTACTCATATAACCTGTTGAGCTATCATTTTGCACGATGCTTAATAGCAGGAATCCTTTCAAACTCCTCTCTTGAAAAGTTGATTTGGGATCAATTCCAAGGTTCTAGGCAATCATGTGACCTGAAGATAAATGTGTTTGTTTATGAGGAGGCATTTTTTAGTTTGAACCAATTTCAGATCAAATCATCAATTTGCTTGTTGTTTCAAAATTAACCACAAAAGAGATATGGTTTTTGGTATTTTCTATTTTATGATGAATGCAATCTAATAATGCAACTATATGAATTCCTAATTTAACCAAGGGGTTAGTAAAGCAAATAACAAAGATAGGGTAACAAGAAATTTTTTAAAATAACATGAAAGGGAAATTCCTAACAAACATAAGCCATAGAAACAATGCATCTGTGAGTTAAGCTTTCAAAAAGATTGGCAGGTAACCAATGAAAATAAGAGCAGTACTTCCTTAATTCCCTAATGCAATCATCCATGGTAATTCAATAATCGTAAGATGTTTCACTTTTCATCAAATTGCAAGGCCATCAAAAGTGCAGTCATGCGAGACAAAAAGCTATGCAGGAACAATATGATGATCTCTTCTTGAACTAAGTACATCTTGAAATTTTGTAGACCCATAGAAAACATCAAATTTAAAAGATCACGCAACTAGAAACAATGCAATAAAACTTTTGGCTCAATTACATTCATGAACATACATCCACAAAATATAACATACTTAGGCAAGAATCACTACACTCTAAATGCGAGCACCAAAAACATATATTATTGCAAAATAATGGCAGCATGGGATACATATTACATTCCTAAATTTATAAGAAACCATCTCCTTAATTTGTGTTGAGAGTGAGAGATATCTTTATGTAATCATGTGCTTCTAAACTAATAAAAAAAATCTAATTATGTACAAACTACCTATCTAACTGATGCTAAGTAGGACTCCATCCATTTTATATCATTAATTCGATGCATAAGCCTTTGTCTTAAAACAAAGAAAGTATGAAAAATAAGAAAGAGAAAGCCTTCAGATGATGTAGAAGTGGGTGGAAGTCTCAAAAATAGAATTTCAACCTTCATTGGGCATCTATCAGAATTAAACTACTGTTAGAATGTGTTTCCAATGCATGAAAAGCTCTAATTTTGGAACTAGCAATTAACTGTGGGCATACCTCTAGAAAAGTACACCTTGGAAGAAGCACACCTAGCGCACTTGCAGACCTCAGACTTATCCAAAATTCTTCCAATACATTGTTGCCAAAAAGTGCACTACCACACCTGGCGCACCAACGTACCAGTGCACCTCAAAGGCCCAAAAAATGCAAAACTTCATCAAGTGTCAAAAATGAAATTTTGGTTTCTAGATTTTGTTCCCCTTTATACCAGAGCTATGTTTGGATATTTTCCCTTGGGTATGTGCAGGATCATGGTGTGTCAAAAAGTGGCGATGTGAAAAAAATAGAGTTTGAAAATGTCTAAAAGCACTTCAAAATCCACTCAGACTTTTTTTCACCTATCTAGGTACCAAACCTAGAAAGTAAGGCCCAACCCTAATCAAATATTTGATTTGATATTGGATACCCGATAATGAGTACTTAAAAATATATAATATGAAATATATATAAAGTAATATGAAATAATAAATTAGTTATTACATTATATAATTATAAAATTATAAATATATATTATATTATTTATGAAGATTAATATTTTTATATTTCAAAAATCATTCACAAATATTAATATGAGTAAAATATAATATAATATGATATAATATTATAATATAATATAATAGTATAGTATACTATAATACATTACTAATATAGTATTATAATATAATAGTATAATATATTGTATTATATTATATAATATAATAGTATAATATATTATACTATAATATAATATTATTATTATTATTATATAATAATAATAAATTTTTACTTTTTTTTGGCAAAAGTGGATGAGCCACTAGATATATTTAATATATTAAGTAAAAATTGGTTCAAGAGCTCAACTAGGAAAGAACCAAAAAGAAAACCCAGCATCGTCGTCATATTTACAATTGACTTAACATCGATACTTACAATCTAACTGTATCAATGAACAACCTATCAAACTTCAAAGTTTTTCAAATTTAACAAAATTTCATCACATAGCAAGCATGATGGACTCAAAATTAGTTAGAACAAGAATTTCAACATTCTAAAAAACATGCTAGAAGTGAGGAGAAGAAAGCCCAGCAAGACAAGAAGATACCACTAAGCTATCTTTCATCCATATCTTCGTTGGGAGTAGCCATTGCAAAGAAATCCCATCTCAAATCTGGACATGATGCAGGGGCAACATCCCAACCTGAGCTCAAGTCCTTAGCAACAACAACATCCCAACTCAAACTCAAGCCCTCAGTAACAACATTTGAAGGCGCATCCCAACCACTAGGTATAGTGACATCTGGGTGCAAAGGCCGAGTGGTTTCTACTGAAGCAAGGTGACTGAGACCAGGTTCTTTGGAAGTCAAGAACAAATAGGCACCAGGTTCCCTGATCGAGGGTGTCTTCATATGAGCAGTTTTTTCTCAAGTATCAAAAATTGGGATTCCCAAAATGTCAATTAGAGAAAAAGTAATTTTCTTCACCTCTTCAGTCAACTGGAAATCTAGAGCATGAGTAGTGAATTGCAGGGTTTGAGTAGGAACCAAGTGTTGTGCTTTTCAAATTTTTTTTGCATTGCATCAAAGGTCATCATGGCCTCATGGTTTTTCATGAGTATTATTCTTGAAAAAATGCCACCAACTAGGGCATTACTGGTCCACAAGTCAGAATTCTACATCGCACGTTTTAGTTTATTGTCTACCCAAAATTTTGGCCAAACCACCTTGATGGCAATAATTTCCAGTCTTGACGAAGATTGAAGAAGGTCCATGGCATTGGAGAGAAAGAAGGAGACCAAGGTTGAAGGAAATAAAACATTCCTTGCAGATGTAGAGAAAAGATCTTCCCCAATTATGGTTCAAATTGCACGCCTAATGTTATATGAGTGTACAATGAACATACTATCTAGAATTGCATCCTCCAGAGGATGAGAAATTGCATCTTCATCCAATGCTGGTTGAAGCTTGATTCTAAAGTTTTTGGGCAAGATGTTGTGATGAAATTGATGGCAAGAATCGCATTTCACACAAACATCTTGTGGGGATGACATGTTGGAAGAAGTTTGAATGGAAAACACAATAGACTAGATAAATATTTTAGATTGAGATCCATTCTACTTCTTAAATTAAGTCCCTCAACATACACACATAGAAAGTGGAGTACCTACACTCTTGTGTGAAAAATAAAGTACCATTAAATCAAAAATTAGTTGCGAGTTGAGGAGGGCAAAGTACAAATTTGACGTGCCCAAAATTGAAGATTGAGCAATTTGATCTGCAGTCATGTATGTTGAAATTAATTTTTCCAAGTGTAAAATGCCACATGACCAAACTAAAATAATGTCGTACTCAATTAGCATCATCATTCTTTTTAATGATAAATATTTTTCATGGTTTTTCCTTAATCTCGCACATGAGGGCCAAATTTATGAAAGCTTCAATAAATGTTTTATGTCCAATTTGGATAGTGTGCAATGACCATGGGATGACATCAAACTATCCACTATGGCATACTCAGCACAAATGATGATATGGTTTACTTGACATCAACCATAATATAACACATGAAATACTCTCAGCTCATGGAACACATTTGGCATCTAAATCATCTCAGCACCCTTGGCACTAGAAACCCACTCAACCCCAGAAACACACTTAGCATCTAAAACAACTTGACAAAAATGATAATTCTAACTCGGCACTAGTAATAACTTGGCACACAAAGTGTATTAGCTTAATCAACTGGCTCGGCAGCACCTAAGGTCATTGGCTTAGCAGGTGTCACCCATGACTTGAAATATGACATAATGTCTACTATAGTGTACTCAGCACATATTACTCAGCACCAAAGGTTGCATCATTCACCATTCAGTGCATGAAAAACACTCAGCATCTGAGTTGTACTTAGCACCTAAAGTAGTTTTGTACACTTCGCACATGAAGCATGCTCGACATTTGAAGCATCTTGGTACACATAAGGATCGCTTAGCCCTTGAAGACCCTATCAAACCCAACATCAGCTATGTCATAGCACATATTGATCACTCAGCACATGAATCACATTTGGAAACATTCTAGTTTGCATAGCATCATCCCAAGTTTAGCACATGAAAAACACTCAGCATCTGAGACACACTCAGCACCTAAAGTAGTTATGCACAGTAAACACATGAAGCACACTTATCTTATGAAGCAATTCAACACACATAAAGATTGCTTAGCCCTTGAAGACCCTGTCAAATCTAGCATCAACTATGTCACAATGCATATTGATCACTCAGCACATGGATCTCATTTGGCACCTCACATATAAGAATTACTCAGCACATAAAGGCCACTCAACCCTAGAAGTCCCTACCATGCCCAGTCTCATATATGACTTGGTGCATAATGAGTGCTCGGTTCCTATAGTCTCTCGACACCCAAAGGAAAATAGCTCAGTACAAACAATAAACTCCTCTTCTTAAGTTCAGTGACCATTAGTTCCTACAATTCTTTATGATACTCTATGATTGAAGAAGGGTTAAGTGTAGAAATTGTATTCCCATTGCATCCTAAATTGGAAAGATAATCTGCCATTTTTTTGCCCTCTCAGTATGTGTGTGAAACTCTAATCTCCTAAAATTGATCGATAATGTTCCAAATTTTCTAGAGCACATTTTTGAGTTTCCAGGAAGATGATTTTCTCTTGATACAAGTAGAGATTATAACTTGAGAATCACCTTCAATTTGTACTTGTTGAAAGTTCCTTTTCTTCGCTAGCATTAGTCCTGACAACAATGACTGAGCCTTGGCCATATTTTTAGTTCCAACAGGAAGGGAAGCCATTATAATTGCTAGGACATTACTAGTACAATCTCTAATGCATGCTCACAATCCTAATTGTCTTGGGTTACCTCTAGATGCTCCATCAAAGTTTAGTTTAACAAAGCCAGACGAAGGGGGTTGCCATTTAACTATAGACCTGTCTGTATGAATTTGTAACTTTGAAGAAGTGACAATGCCAAATGGGATGAAAATTGATTTCCATTCCCAAATGATACTTCTATCCCAGGAAGTGATAACTGGATTAAATCTGCATCTACTAACACTTACATTAGTAACTTTTGATATCGATTTTTCGATGATTTGGAGCACTTTCTCTAAAGATGATACTTCTTTTCTAAAGATCCTCTTGTTTCTTTCCCACTAGATAGCCTTATTACTATAATATAATAATATTATTATATTATAATAGTATAATATATTATATAATATTATAGTATAATAGTATAATATAATATAATACATTACCTAATATGTTGACCTGTGGGGTGTTTCAAAAAAGAGAACCCATAAGTTGATGTGTCAAATATCAGATACTCGATATCTATCAGTGTTTATGAAAAAAAAAAAAAAAAGACAACCTGCGAGTTGTTTTCATAGGCTTATCTAGCATTTAGCGGCTCAGATATTGGGTTTAAAATTAGATACACGATATCAGGTATTAAATTTTTATTTATTTTTATCAATTTTAATATAAATTTAATAGATTTTATCATGAATTTGTTAGTTTTAGTTGAATTTAGGGTTTTTTGATAGAAATTTCTATAATTAAGATTTTTTTAAATATATATTATGTTTTGCAAATTAATAGGAATGGCTGATCAAAATGATGACACTAAGGCAAGGAATAATATTCCTCATAACCTCCCACCAAATGATCTAGTGCCCCCACAAAATCATCCACCAAATGATCCTTTACCCCCTCAAAACCCTCCTCGAATCGAGGATTTGATAATTGAAAATCTCACCCAATTGAGGACTTTCCAAAGAACATATAATAATGTACTCGCATTGGCTCCTATGTTATCCATGTCAAACACCATAGTGGATAACATTGAAACCCCTACCAACCAACAAAATCTTGCTCTTCATTGGCATGATGAAATGCATGAGATTTTTGATGATGGCTTGGACTATAATGAGGTTGTGGCCCTCAATATAACCAAAGAGGATTTGGATAGCATTTTTGCAAACCCAAAAACTAATATACCAGTCGATAAAAAAAACCCAAACTATCAATTAAATGGTGCAAAAATGACGCCATACATTCAAACTTTTGGGATCATTGGTGGATGGTTTTTGATATCCCTCCACAGTAATTTAGAGGTGCCATTTTATTTCCTTAGAAAATTATATGCAAAATTTGTGTTGAAACTCAAAGTGAACTATTGGAGCATAAAGCCCAACATGGGTGTAGGACTAGGAGCTTCTCAGGATAGACCCTCTTCCTAGCAAAAGAAAGCTGGCACTTTTTTCCCTCCCATTGATATCTCCCCCACTCCTCAAGTGCAGCATCTTGATATTATGGTAGAGGCTAACTCTCAGACCATCAGATCCATTCATAGGCTGAATAGCTTGTTGATATCTCAAGCTAGGTCAGTCCTACCTCCCCATGTTGATGATGCTAGTGCCAGTTCATCATTGGCTAGATCATCACATGTTTGTGTGCCTCACACTTGCATTACATACAAGAATATTTTCCTGGGTCCCATAGGTGATCTTCCTGAGCATTATTTTGTATTAGACAAGGATACACCAGAGACACATGTAGAGGCTACAAACCCTGATGTGAGAGAGGAGGGGAATGCAAAGGCATGGACTCCTTCTATTTTGGTATGTGTATACATTTTTTTGTTCTGACATATGTGATTTAAAGTTAATTTTTATAATAGAGTAATTTTAATTTTTAAGCCATACTGACTTATACATATATGTGATCTTCATTCATGTTTAGTTGATGATCAAGGAGGAGCTCAGACAGATTGATGATGCCATTCTCTCGGCCATTTCATTTGGCCTTGAGACATCTATGATACATTTTGTTGTTTTCTCATTATTTTTTCTATTTTATATTGTAGCATATATGGTTGCTAATCTTTATTTTATCTTGTAGGTACCACCTGTCCCAACAGGAAAAAGTGTAGGGGATGAGCTAGCACCGATTAACAAAGGAAACGTAATTAGGTGCTTTCTATTTGATTAAATATTGATGCATTCTTGTAAAATGTTTGTGGTAATGAAATTTAATTATATTCTTTATTGTATATAGGGTGTGGATACTAGCGATGAGCTCGTATAGATTCTGCATTGTAGACATTCAGGCATTTCCATTTGCACTGAGAGCCCCATTGTATGTATAAGTATCATTTATTTGTTATTTTTCTTATCTTCATAAATAAATTCAAAACTAATTTTTGTGATATTAAAAACTACTATTTTGTATCTCATATGAGACTCCTAGTGCACATGAGGTTCAACGGAAGAGTTATGTAAATTTGATGATGTAGCTACTATATCCTAAGGAGAAGCCTACACTAGTAAGTTGTAGTTTGAATTCATGATTAAATATGTTATAAATTTAGCATGCTATGAATTATAATGTTATAGTTTAAGTTTTAGATTCATCTAACAAACATACTTGAACATACACAACCCATAATCAGCGAGGTATAGGCATTGCCGAGGGCATACGAAAGGACTCCTGACCAGTGCAGGAGGTCAATGAGAGAGGTATTTATTATGAAATTTTAATAGTATAAATCTTCATTACAAAAAATATCATTATGCATTTGAGTAATTCAATGTTAGATACAAAGAATCATATAATTTAGTAGTCTAACTTTGGGTTTTCCTTTTTTGTTTATGTAGGAGGCATCTGATCCACCTAGTGCAGTGAAGAGGCTGCATTTTGATCATCCACCAGCACCCTAGGATAGTATAGTTGTTGTAGGATGTGTCATGAGACATTTTGAGATGGCATATGCCACATTGTTTACAGAAACATTGATATTATACACATTCCGATGGCATGATCAACCACATTTTGTATATGGATCTATGTATTTTGATATATATTTGTGTACTTTGTCTATGGATACATGATCTTTGATATATAGTTATGTAATTTGTCTATGGATACATGTATTTTGATATTTATATTTTTCATTTATGTGCACAATGATATACATATTAATTTAGTATCTAGTATCATTCAATTTATCATGGATCATGTGTATTGCTCATGTTTATGGAATATCATTAATTTTGATTATGTTTGTTATATTCAATTCAAATGTAATAATTTGTGATTAACATTTTAACAACCTTTATTATCAAATTTTGATGCAATATTTAATTTGAAGTGCTATCATGACATAAACACACTTTTGAACCTCCTACACAAGATTCACATAACCCTAAATCTGATTTTAAACTCCACCTTTAACCTTGAAACTAACTCTTGGCTTCAAATCTAATCTCAACACAATTAAGGACTCCACTCCTCAACCATGGATTCTATTCCCAATCATGAACTCATTCCTAGACTCATAATATTTAATAACTAGCACTTCACTTTGTTACTATCCTCATACTACAACTTTTCAATTTCAACATAACCTCAAAATATCCCAACTTAAGAGACTGAATTGGATCAAACCTTTTTAACTTGGTTCCCCAATACCATATCCATATAAATAACATCTATACATTTCTCACATTGATCAAATTACCCATACTAATCCACTTAACAAAATTGGCTTCATTAATGCATGTTATCATTTCACACCTTATATAGGTGTTTCCAACCTTGTATGGTCATGCTCAAACCCCTAAATAACTCTTTGCACTCATTTTCACTTTCAAAGAAAAATTTATAGCTCATTTTCCTATAGCATTTGATGGTTCATCGATAGCCCTCATGAGCTCCAAGTTACGGCCCTTGGAAGATCGACCTCAAAATGCACTTAGAGCACCTTGGAGTCTCCTTGATACAAGGTGGCCATGGATGATGAATGGTCTCCACAAATAGAATAAGGGTGTCACTAGGGTTCACACACCCATCTGAAGCTAATGACCCTAATGATTTGATCTCAAGATCAACAGTTTCAGAGTTACATTGTGGTGCACCTATGAACTAAGGCACACTACGAGTTTTGGCATTGAGCGAGATTACTGTGCCGAATCTAAATAGAATGTGACCTCTCACAAATGAGATGGGTTATTTTAGGCCTTGGCATCTCCATCCTATATAATTTTACATTTCATTGATAGCCCTCACGAACTTTGAGTTACAACCCTTGGAAGATCGACCTTGAAATGCACTTACAGCACCTTGGAGACTCCTCGGTATAGGGTGGCCGCGGACAATGAAGGGTCTCCATGGCTAGAACAAGGGTGTCAACAAGGGTGTCACTAGGGTTCACCCACCCATTCAGAGCTAATGACACTGATGATTCGATGCCAAGATCAACGGTTTCAAAGTTATGCTACGGTGATCATTTAATGTTGTAGAATGTTATTTTTATGCACTTTTATGGATGTGTATTTGGAAATTGAATAAATTTTGAAAAATGATTGATAGGGACATCAAAAAAAAACTAAAATATTATAAATAAATAGGCCAACTTATCAATGCAAAAATTTCACCCTTCAACCATTTGGTTTTGTACTACACATGGAAAATTAGAAAAATGCATTGGAAACAGTAAGTTCTTTATTGATTTGAGAGCAAGTACAATGTGTTTCTTCAATCTATCTCCTTCTTTGAATGCTCAAAGCCTATATAGGCTATTTACAACTGATTCAACCAACCTATGGATAGTTCTAGCTATTAGGAGTTACATTTTGAAAAGTTGTCAAGAAAATTGCAAAAGTTGCTAAGCAACTTTTTGCAATTTTTGCGCTAAGACAAGTTTTATTGCAAATTTGTTTGCAAATGGACTCTTTAAACTCCTAGGGACACTACTAATGTTCATTAATGTTATTGGACTAAGAACCAATTTTCCTCTCAGTTGGAAGGGTGGGCCTAAGGGTTCAACACTAATGGGTGATGTTGAACCACCTTGGTAATGACTAGTTCTTTTGGGGAGGCTTGAGACTGCATGCAAAGGGATTCTTGTCAATTTTACTCTTATTTCAAGGGGTGGGCCTAAGAGCTCAACATGTATTGGTGATGTTAAATCACCATATTAATGAATATCTCATTTGAATATGGTATCTAACCAAAGCTTAGAAGATTATTTTTATAGTATTGTAAAAGTTTTTTTTGAGAACCTTGCTACTGAAAATTTAGAGTATATGCATTTTTCCTAATGATTCTAAGCATGAATGCAATATGGATCCATTTCTCAAGAGCATTCAATAGGTTGATAGTTTTGATGAACTTTGAGCTACCTTAACAAAAGGAGGGGACTCCTTGACCATGGATGATGCAGAGATAGCACAATGGAAGCAAGGATCGAGCCAACTCCTGCACAACCTTCAAGGTTTTCAAAAGGATTTAACAAAAGACTTGGTCTACTTCCTTAAATGGAAACTCATCCTAATAGACACTAAAAAAGGTTTCTAGACTTACCTTCCACAAGTAACACCCAAAACCACATGCACCCAATTCAATGCAAATATGACAACCTCCCTCAAAATGGGCAATTTGAGGATTTTGTTGTTCTAGGAAAAATCATTGATAGCGACTTCAAACCAAAACTAAGAAGATGATTATGGAGAGGATCAAATGCAACATGTTGATTCAGTTCCAAATGTTGACAATATACAAGGGTTTAACTTTGACAATATACAAGATCACGTTATTAGAATAAAACTCACACCATAAAAAAAAATGAAATGCATTGATAAGACTTGTAGTAAAAGGCTTACACAATATTAGCATCATAAAATCACTTCTTGTTTCAGTGCCTCATTGCGAATGAGTATTCAAACTTATTGACAACTACCCCAAATTATTTTTTAAGAAATCAAGTATTCTAATTGTTCATCTATATTTTATAGATTTGTCTTATTTGATTAGTTTGATAAAAATGATTTGAATAATCATAATGCCATCTCTATGTCAAATAATAAAAAATCCAAACTTGTAATAAGATATTGGCAAGCAATTATCTTTCATTGTCTCCTTGCTTCAATACTCATATAGTTATAAATTCTCTTAAAATTGTCCTTATAGCCTTGTATCACATGCAAATATTATTTGCAAGAACTTGTTCAATATCTTCCTCTTATAATTCCTTACAAAGAATCTAAAAAAATTAAAATTAAAATGTGTAACTAATTTAACCTATCTTTTTCATTATTACAAAAACCGTATACAAAAAAACTTCACATTTAACATCATAATACATCATAAATCTTAGGAATTCTCCCCAACACCCCCCCCCCCCCCTCCCCCCCCCACTCTTCATGATGTACCTACATTCCAATATCATAAAAAAATTAGTAACTTATTATATTAAAAAAGATAAACATCGGTTCACTAAATCATTATGAAGAAAATAACATAAGAAGTAAATATATCTAGTCGAGTGTTCTAGTAGGGTCCTCTCTCTGTTTTAGGGTCTCCAATAGGGCTTCATGATCAGCATTAGTAATAGTAAAAAAAAAATTTACTTTTGGTCTTCTTGATGCTTCAACAACTTTATAGTTGTTGCTATTATAAGATGCAATTATATGAGAATTATTTTGTGCTTCTGATTGTCTTTGAATGCAGGAATTCTATTCCTTCTAAGCATGTATGTCTGCAGCCATGTTTTAGTGACAACCACTAAATCAATAGGATATGTAAATCTATCATCATCTGCAATCAGTTGTGCAATCTTTTTTTTACCTCTTACACAATGTGCTAACCAATAATCAAATTTCTCATCATTCCCCTATGGTGCAACCAATGTAAAGATATGTCCTAGCTAAAGAAGATCTGATAGATGGTTATGCTCAAGTGAACTTTCCATGTCATCATTTCTGATAGAGGGTATGATAGACAATGGAGTAAGATAATGTGGATCCCATGTGTCCACCCACTCACTTGACTCACAATGATCCCAATCACATTGAAAACAACTAGGACAAAAGCAAGCTAATTGTCATGTCCAAATGGTCCATGTACTAGAATCAAAGCTCTAGAATGAATGCATTTTTAATGAGTCTCTCATTGTAGCAAAATCTGATCTATCACCTATGGACCCTTCCCCAACCAACCAAAAGAACCTATGTACCACTGAATCAAGAGTCCCCCCCCTTTGATAATGCTAAACTACACCAATCAACAATGTTACGAGTATCAAGAAGCTTTGCTACTGAAATCTTCAATTTCTCCTTAACTAGAGCTCCCTACACATATGCCCCTACTCTATCATGTTCCCCTTTCCCATGTCCAAACTCAAAAAACTCCAAATATGAGGCACCCCCCTCTCTACGTGAATCCTACACAACCAATAAAACATGCAAGCATTCTTGAATTGACCTTTACAATTATCTAACCAAATGATATGTCTATCCATAGCAATTGCATGCTCATGTAAGAAATCAAAATAATTCTCGAAAGAATGTTGCAAATACTTGTGAGAGTGAGATCTATCATCACTCATATGAAAATGATACTCTCTAATAATATTTTGATTATCTTTTGCACTATCAAGGGCATGTCTATATGTTATGTGGATGAAAATAGCAATCTAAGTGGAGTTGTAATACTAATATTGTGTCTCATTTTGAGGTTGCAATGTGTGGTCCGCAGAAAAATCAACAACTGATATAATAGTGCCAATTGGAAAAGTCTCCTTACACATTCTAAATTGTTGATCCAACCACTGAGACCTGTGACTATGTCTTGCATACTTGTAGAAAAAATTTTCCTTGAAATCTAAAATAAAACTAGCCACACTAATTTATTTTCCAACCAATTCAAATCTAGAGCCCTCACCCTCACTCTCAATGTCTATTTCACAATTTCATATACCTTTTTTTTTACTATTGTCTTTCCAAGATCTTGTTCGCACCCCTCATGGAAACATGTGTCAAGCTTGGATAAGCCACCACATTCTAAACACTTCTCATTTAAGCAAGCATTTCTATAAAAGAAACAACCATCAACTCTACGACATTAAAATTGATCTAGCAAGTCTCTTGATGATTTTGGAAGCCCACTAGCACCACAATTCTCCAGCATTTCTTTACTATGCAAAGTAGAATGGATGGAGTGTAATAGTTCATGGTGCATAGAAAACTTGACATGATATTTGCAACAACATGTATTTCAAATTTTAAGTGGCACACAATAAAATGGCTTTAAAGATTCAAGAGCTTGTTGTGATATATGAAGACTTGGATGAATCTCTCTAAATTGTTTGAACAACATAGTTTGACTTACCTCCAAATAGTATTTAGGATGTGGCGTGCAGTCTTTGATACCAATTATCAACTTTAACATGTCTTCAACATTGGGCGATACTCATAAGCTAGAGTGCCAAAATTGTGTAATTTATTCCTTCACATCATTGGATAGCTTCTTATCAAAATTTGAAAGTCTCCCACCAAATGCCCATGTTTCATTTTGAAGAGGATCATCAATTCTCTCTCATCGACTAAGTGCTCTTCTCAAAGTAGTACAATTTAGGTTAATCAATATAACTTTGTCTCATATATCTACCCTTTCTCAAATGATGACTTACCAAAGAGGTTGTAATAACCCTTCGAGTAGCTTTGTTATCCTTCTCCTTGCTATTTTTTCCAATGCTATTGAGAGCACTGAAAAGATTCTTCACAATAATGGCATTTCTTTCCAACTTTTTATCGACACGAATCTTAAATTTGGAAAGAATAGGTCTCATCTTTTGCATCTTTAATAAGTACATAAAAATTCAACTTTGCTCCACCACTGTCTTATTGCCGAAAAACATCTTATATAGTCTTCAAGCCCATAATCGAATGGTTCTTTCTGATTTTTTCTCTTCCAAATTGGTAATAATCATTTCATCAATTTCAATTATCCATTTTGGTGTTTTAGAACATTCATCACAATTATAATTAGGAGATATGTAACATTTCAGTGCATTAGGTTCATGTGCATTGTCATGTTCGACATGGTTAATTGTGCAATTTACATTATGACTTGGTAGCATTTCCTCCTCGAAATTTTTATCCTCTAAATTTTCAATTCTAGCGTTATCATTTTCAATTGGTAAATTTTCATTCCCCAACTACACATATTCATTATTTGACTCTATGATTTCACCTTCGACTAATTCATCATCAACTTGACTAACATTTAACATACCTTTTCTTTTCTTTCGGTGTTCTATTTTGTCTCGTTCCCTATATGTTGCAATGTCTTCATGGGATACCTTCCTTTTATGTTTAGCCTTTTGACAACTATTACTCCCCATTCAAATGACAATATCAGACACCTAGGGATATATTATCAAACTTTTTTCAATTGGTTGGGCCCGAAAATGTGACTTTTCCTAAAACCCGTGAAAAAGACCCACAAAAAGCAATGTTGTCGAGTCTGCAATGACAAGGAATATTTTTGAAAAATCATGCCAGTAAAATCAAATATCTGATTTCAAATTGGATATTCGATATTGGCCCGCACCAAAATATTGGAGGGAAAAATGAATTTATGAGTTATGACTATTGAGTTATGAAATATATAAATATAATATATATTATTATATTATATTATTATTTTTACTATATTATTATTAAATATAATAACATAATATATTATACATATGTTATTAATATATATTATTATTATTATTATTTATAAATATAATGTATATATTAATATATATATATATATGATTATTATACTATATTATTATATTTTTACTATATTATTTGTATTTGTTACTATAACAACATATAATAATTGTTTATATGGGTCAAAAGGGGCCATAGGATGACCTATGACCACTTTCAGCACATTCCACGATGACATATGTCTTTAGGGGTCCTAGGACCCCTAGAAAAATATAAGAATCATTTATATGGGTTGAAAGGGTCAATAGGATGACCTATGACCCCTTTCGACACATTCCATGATGGTAGGGGTCCTAGGACCCCTAGGGACATATTATAATCATTTATATGGGTCGAAAGGGACCATAGAATGACCTTTGACCCCTTTCGATACATTCCATGATGACATATGTCTCTAAGGGTCCTAGGACTCCTAGGGACATATTATAATCATTTATATGGGTCGAAAGGGGCCATAGGATGACCTATGACCCCTTTTGACACATTTCATGATGACATATGTCTCTAAAGGTCCTAGGACCCCTAGGGACATATTATAACCATTCATATGGGTCAAAATGGGTCATAGGATGATCTATGACCCCTTTCGACACATTCCATGATGACATATGTCTCTAGGGGTCCTAGGACACCTAGGGACATATTATAATTGTTCATATGGATTGAAAGAGGTCATAGGATGACCTATGACCTTTTTTGACACATTCCATGATGACATATATCTCTAGGAGTCTTAGGACCCCTAAGAACATATTATAATTATTTATATGGGTTGAAATGGGTCATAGGATGACCTATGACACTTTTTGACACATTTTATGATGGCATATTGTAGGGCCCATTTGTCATTGCACCAAAAGCCATGATTGTTAGTGAACATGGAACACCACATAATTAACCACCTGTGGGCAGGGGAGCGTGTCGCATCACCCAACAATCTCCCCCTCGACGTGCATACCAGGTACTTACGCAGGTCAGGAAGGCACCGGGGAGAATTGAACCCATGGCCAAGCCAAAACTAGGCTCTGATACCACTTGTAAGGAAACTTGGCAAGAAAGAATATAACCACCATTTCCACATAACCCATAATAGATCTGAAATAAACACAGAATTAAAATCCACATGCAAGAGAATAGACAACATACCCATAAAATATGACACAAGATATACCCTAGGAAACCCTCATTGAGGGAAAAAACCCAGCCTCCAAAAGCATCCATCACCATGTATTATTCAGCAAAAAATACCATTGCCATACAACCATGGAAGCCTTCATGGCCATAGCCACAACCGAGCAAACTATGTGAATAAGCATGAATCCACACATCCCATGTCATTCTTTCAACCTTCACAAATGCTTCCTTGGTTAACCTGTCAAGCCTTGTCCCGCTCGACTCTTGCCTTTTGTCTTCTCTTTATCACTCTACAAAAACTACCCTTGTGGCTGCTTATATAGTAGCAAGTCCTACAAAACCACTAAGTGGTATTACATAAACCATGTGCTAAAACCATGTGCTACCTAACCCACTTACCCCACATTTAATATTGGGCATTTAATTCTTTTCCCCAATATTAAATAATTACATAAAATATTATCACAATGTTACAATACAACTCATCAAGAATATTCCATGAGAATCTTTACATGTTGCACATCCATCTAGGTACAACATTACATAATAATAATAAAATAATAAAATAACAATATTATGCAATGTGTGCAACACCCATTATCAACAATCTCCCACTTGTTGTATACATTGCATAGGGTCAATACGTAGCCACATAAATGAACAAGGGAACAAGCCCTCCCAACACATCCATCATCATGGATTAAAATACACCAAGTGATCCATCTTGGTACCCGCAACAAAATCAAAGTATCCAGCATCTCGAACATGAATGATCTCACCTCCTATTATGCCACTCCCACTGGACATACATAGAAGCCATCCAAAGAGAAAACCACCCAACCTGTCGCATTAGAAGATCATAAAATCCTGTACCAACTGAAATTCCAAGCACAAAAACCTGATCCAAAGATAATCACATGTATCCGTAGTTGTCAAAATATCCATAGCTTAAATAGCACCCATAGCAAAGTGCCAACCCATCCAACTATCCATACCTCAAAGGTATAACAAGTGAATCTCATATCACCAACATATCCAATCTGCAACCTGCAATCACAACCCTCAAGAGCAATACCTGCCACATATATACCAAGAAACTCCCACAGCAAAAGATAATGTCAAATCTATAACCAATCCACTCACAACATCTCAAAGAAGTGAATCCATGTAGTATCAAGGACATCCACAATACATAAACTGATATCCTACAAGAAATATTCTCATAACAAGTCTCCAATGCTCTCCCAAGTTCTCTACAACCAATAGAGGAAAGAGATAAAGGAATAACCATGTCATCTCTCACATGACATGCATGAGCACAAACCAGTGATCACAATCTCCAACCAATCTCAAATCCAATGTAGGCAAAACTGAACATCCAAGAAGATAACCAAGACCAGAGAAACCATGCAAATCATAACCTGTATCATGTCCTTCTACACACACCTCTAGATGTAAAGTGTGCAAGTATGATCTCCTCCATAAAACCCCAACAAGAAGCCTCAACAACACTCAAACTATACCATATAACTAATCATGGATGTAAGCCTCTCACAAGAAGATCAAACTCAATAAAACCATTCCTAAATCAAATAATATGCCCAATATAAAACCATCTCCAAAACTCAACCAGCATAACAACATATGCACATGGAGATAACCAATGCTAAACCATCTCTCAAATAAACCCTCTAGAACTAACTCATGTACCATAGCTCAAGATCCATATCCATGAAAGACAAGCATAAATATAATGCAAATGAGAGAAAATAATGGGATATACCTCTCAAGTAGCAAACCGCCAAGTAGACCAAGAGTGGGGAATGAGAATGCTCATCAAGATACCCAAGTCTCCAACCAAGACTCATCTAAGAAAAATCTCCTCTCAAGTCCATATCAAGTGACTGCCCCTCGGACTTCCTGCTAAAACCATCAACTGTTCCAACAAATACTTCTCTAATGCAAGAGAAATCAGCGTCACCACCATCTCTAAGTATCCATGAGCACCTGTAACCAATCAATCCATGCCAACTCCAAATGCAACATAGCAATATCATGAAGTATCTAGCTTATGATCAGTGTACTCAATACTAAGAAACTAAACCAAGATCAATGTGAAAAATTCCAACCATAGCCTCAGGAACATAAACATGACAACATGATCTTACCATCTCAACTAAAAGAGATAACATGCTCCATATGAACACACCATAACATGTCACAACTCTAAACGTGTATCAAGAGTATACCATGACATAATAAAGAAACCATCCTCATACCAAGGATAACATGCCAAATAAAAGATATAAACCACACCTTTGCCAAGAACCCTATGAGTCCTCAAGATGCAACCATCTCCATACACCATGAAGAAAACCATCTCCACATACTAGGAAGAACCATCTCCACAAACCATGAAGATAACCAAGAACTCCATGAGTCCTCAAGATCTAACCATCTTCACACCATGAAGATAACAAGTGCACCATGCAAATGTCAAAGATGCTTCTGTAGCAACAAGATCTAAGACAAACCTCCAACATCTGCAAACACTCAATAAATATATCAATTCCAACAACTCCCACTCAACTGTGGTACCAAGTCACCTATGGCATCATAGAATCCATCCTCTCCAAACCAAGAAGATATAAACCAAACCAGGAACTAATCCTGCACTGTCACCCCATCACTGTCACAAGCTCCCACTAAACTGTGTATCCAAGCTATCCATGACATAATGATGAAAAACCATCTTCTAACCATGAGATTCAATCAAGGCATCAAACCATCAAAGAACTCAAAGTGCACATCATGAGCTCCTCAAAATAATCCAAATAACCATGATCCTCAACCAAGAAGATATACCACCATAACTATATCAGAAATCCAAGCTAATGAACCTCAAAGATGTACCTGTATAACCAATCATGTCATGCCAAAAATTCATGGCACCATGATCACATCCATGAACCGAGCATCTACCTCTCAAAGTGTCCAACCTGTCAGCATAAAATAGTCAACCACAATCCTCCACCATAATTGTCCCTGGTAACAACATCTCATCCCTTATACATGAAAAAAATAGTAAATCATGTGACTTAGGGCATAGACAACCCAAATCAAAGCCACCAATCTGAATATGCATCAATAATGAAAGATCAATGGGCAAAGACAACCCATAACCAAGCTATAAATGCAACCTATAAGTATAGACCGCTTACAACACTGCACAACTTGTAGACCCAACAAGTCATCATGCATATCCAAACCAAACACTGATAACCATATCATCATGAGACCAATTTGAAATATGAACTGAGTATACAATGACATCAAATCTTAAATCTCCAATGCCATAAACTCACAATGTTACCATAGTCAAAATATATCTATAAACTATTCAGATCAATATATTAATGAATAAATCATGCCAAACCTATACCAAATTTAAACCAATGTGTAGAGCTCTCCAAGATCTTTCTGTTGACTACTCGAAGTCCAAAATCCAACTTTATATGCCCAAGTTATGCCCTAATCCGTGCTCAAAATAAACAACATCTGACTTTAGAGCTCTTGAAACCTGACAAAATTTTGAAATCATAGAACCAAACCTACACCATGTTGTAGTGCTCTGAATTAGCTTTCCAATGCCTATAAGAACTCTAAAATCTGATATTCTAAGAGAAAGTTATGGCCATTTTACTAAGACAGTCTTTTTACCATTTTTAGTAAAATTTTTCATTTTTAATTTTATTTTCAGTGACAAAAATTCTGACGGGATTAAATTTGAAGGCCATCATGGGCTGAAACCAAAAAACTCTTTCATTTCCTCTGAACATGGCCAAACTAGGACATATTATATATCAAAATTTATGGAAATATCGACCCAGATCCAATGGTAAGGTTTGTTTTTACCCAGGAGGTCATTTTTGCAAGCTACCCCCCAAAACCCTCATTTAAATGAAACATCCAAAAAAAGTCCTTTTCTCCAACAATTTCACATGCCCAAATATTTTAACATCCCATCAAAATAGAAAATCCAAAACCCTCAGATCTGCAATAAAATATTCATATATCTTGCCCTTTCTTTTTTATCCTCTCATGCATTCCCATGGATTCAATCTAGGGTTACAATAATAAAACCATAGCTCTGATACCACTTGTAGGGCCCATTTTCCATTGCACCAAAAGCCGTCATGTTAGTGAACATGGAACACCACATAATTAACCACCTGTGGGCAGGGGAGCGCGTCGCATCACCCAACACATATGTCTCTAGGGGTCCTAGGACTCCTAGGGACATATTATAATTGATTACATGGGTCGATAGGGGTCATAGGATGACCTATGACCTATTTAGACATATTTTCATGACAACATATGTCTCTAAGGGTCCTAGGACCCCTAGGGACATATTAGAATCATTTATATGAGTCAAAAGGGGGCATAGAATGACATATCACCCCTTTCGACACATTTAATTACAACATATGTCTCGAGGGGCCCTAGGACTCCTAGGGACATATTAGAATCATTTATATGAGTCAAAAGGGGCCATAAGATGACCTATGACCACTTTCAACACATTCCATGATGACATATGTCTCTAGGGGTCCTAGCACCACTGGAGACATATTATAATCATTTATATGAGTCGAAAGGGGCCACAAGATGACCTATGACACCTTTCAACATATTCCATGACAACATATGTCTCTAGGGGTCCTAGGACCCCTAGGGACATATTAGAATCATTTATATGAGTCAAAAAGGGCCATAGGATGACCTATGACCCCTTTCAACATATTCCATGATGACATATGTCTCTAGGGGTCCTAGGACCCCTGGGGACATATGAGAATCATCTATATGGGTTGAAAGGGGCCATATGATGACCTATGACCCCTTTCGACACATTCCATGACAACATATGTCTCTAGGGGTCCTAGGACCCCTAGAGACATATTATAATTGTTTATATGGATTTTGACATATTCCATGACAACATATGTCTCTAGGGGTCTCAGGACCCCTAGGGACATATTATAATTGTTTATATGGGATGAAAGGGGTCATAGGATGACCTGTGACCCCTTTCAACACATTCCATGACAACATATGTCTTTAGGCATCCCAAGACCTCTAGGGACATATTATAATTATTTACATGGGTCGAAAGGGGTCATAGGATGACCTATGACCACTTTCGACACAGTTTATTGCAACATATGTCTCTAGAGGCCCTAGGACCCCTAAGGATATATTATAATCATTTATATGGGTCAAAAAGAGCCATAGGATGACCTATGACCCCTTTCAACACATTCTATGATGACATGTGTCTCTAGGGGTCCTAGGACCCCTAAGAACATATTATAATCATTTATATGGGTCAAAAGGGGTCATAAGATGACCTATGACCCCTTTCGACACATTTTATTACAACATATGTCTCTAGAGGTCCTAGGACCCCTAGGGACATATTATAATTGTTTATATGGGTCAACACAGTCCATGATGACATATGTCTCTAGGGGTCCTAGGACCCCTAGGGACATATTATAATCATTTATATGGGTTGAAAGTGACCATAGTATAACCTATGACCCCTTTTGACACATTCCATAATGCCATATGTCTCTAGGGGTCCTAAGACCCCTAGGGACATATTATAATTGTTTATATGGGTCAAAGGGTCATAGAATGACTTACAACTCCTTTTGACACATTTTATTACAACATATGTCTCGAAGGGCCCTAGGACCCTAACGGACATATTACAATCATGTATATGGGTCGAAAGGGGCCATAAGATGACCTATAACACCTTTCAACACATTCCATGATGACATATGTCTCTGGTGGTCCTAGGTCTACTAGGGACATATTATAATCATTTATATGGGTCGAAAGGGGTCATAGGATGACCTATGACCCCTTTCGACACATTTTATTACAACATATGTCTCTAGGGGCCCTAGACCCCTAAAGACATATTATAATTGTTTATATGGATCGAAAGGGATCATAGGATGACCTATGACCCCTTTTGAGACATTTCATGACAACATATGTCTCTAGGGGTCATAGGACTCCTAAGAACATATTATAATCATTCATATGGGTCAAAAGGGACCATAGGATGACCTATTGCCCCTCCCTATGCATTTCATCACAACCTATGTCCCTAGGGGTCCTAGAACCCCTAAGGATGCATTTAGTTGGTTCGAATGTGTCGAGAGGGGTCATAGGTTAACCTATGACCCCTTTTGATGCATTTTATGACAATATTATATTTAATAATAAAATAATATTGTGTATTTTAATATAATAATAATATATTATTAGGTTATATAACAGTAATAATCATATATGTTACTAGATTACAGATTTAATAATAATAATAACTATATATATTATTATAAATAATAATAGTAATATAATATTACTATATATATTTAATAATAATAATATTTATCATATATATTACTATATTATATTTAGTTATAATTATTATTATTATATTTATAACTATATTATATTTAATAATAATAATCATACATATTACTATAATATAATAATAATTATAATCATATATAATAATAATAATGTCAATAATAATATCAATAATAACAATATCAATGTCCACACTTCCCCCAAACAAAATTTTCCTCTAAAACACTCTAAAGTGTCCCTCTTAAATTTATTTCCTCTCAAATTTCCCTCCCTCCAAAATTAACATTGGAAAATCTCTCCTCTCAAATTTCCCTCCAAATTTCAATTGAAAAATCTTGAACCTAATCGGATACCCGATTTCAAATCAGGTATCTGATTTGAAATCAAATACCCAATTTGAATTCAAGTATCTGATTAGCCTTGGTATTTACCAAGCGTATTCAACCAACCCAAAAAATGTGTTTGAGAAGGGTTTCACTGACACTCAAACTTCGAGTAGCCATCCGACAATGTTATTTTCATCGAAATTGAATGAAATGAAAAGAATTTTTTTGTAACTCTCTCAAGATTCCATCGATATAATTGTTGTCAAATTTTGAGTTCAATAAATATTTATTAGTTAATTTTCAATGAAGATGATTATAAAGTGTTGATTGACATACTGATTGAAAAATAGCTATAACTTTCAAACGATATAACATTTTTTCAATCCAAAAGTTGTGTCACATTCTATGCTTTACCTAGTATAATAAAAATAAAATAAAAATTAAATTTGGTAAATTTTTCTATTAGTTAAGGTGGTCAGACATAGGAGGTTCTTTTTTCGCAAATGTTTTAGTAGAAAATTCATATTTAATTATTTATTTGGAATAAAAATACCCAAAAATATGCATCACAACCAGGCATGAGTCTACTTTTTATATCTATAATTATATTAAAAAAATATTATCATTTGATTTTGATTAAGGTGGTCAAACATACACCTACTTTTTATTTTCGTCCTAAAATTTTTGTAGTACTATATTAAAATCCAAAAGTTTGACCAATCAATTTTTCTTCCTCCAGATAAGGCCTAGTACTTTAGAAACTACATTCAATTTCTTACAAATTATTTTCTTACAAATTTTTGATATAAATTCAAAAACCACTTTAAAATTATGTGTCAAGTTGACATAACCCTGATTTGCTGGTTTTTCACTGCCACTTAAGGCCATAGTTTGGTTGACCAAGATCCTGCACATACCCCCTTGAATTTCTCAATTATCTCAGTAACCTACATCACATCCAATAAATCTAAGGCATTATATTTTTCTTCACTTTTTGCCTGTAGTTGCCAACTTCAACATGAGTTTCTGTAAAATCTTTGAGTTTTACATCAAGCTCCAATAAAGCTTCTTCTATTTTGAATGCCTGTCTGATATCCTCATCATTAGAAACTTCTTCAAAATCTAAAGTACACCAGGGCACCTTTGAACCCTTCAAAATCTTCCAAAACAACATTGAAAAAGTGTAGTAGTGCACCAACACACCTGAAAAGAAGCACACCTAGCGCACCAACACACCTGCGCACCAGCATGAAATTTGTGCAAGGTGCTCAATTTGCCAAAAAATAAAAGTTCTCAGTTTTGAAAATGGTTTTTGAGTTTTGCTCAAATGGGGTTTTACATCAGTTTCGTGTACTTACATTCCCCCTTTTGATGATTTATATCGTCTTTATAGCAAAAAACTTTCATACATTTGAACTCCTACTTCTTCTATCTAAAATCCCAAGGAACCTGTTTTGAATCTTGTCATTAATATTTGCGTAATATGAGGAACCTTTTCTAGTTATGTTTCCAATCTCTATATCTTTGATCCTTTTCTTCTCTCCAACTACCCTACCCTTCCCAGTGAGAGACCAAGTGATCTAGATTATCCAAAAGGATCAAATGTTTGAAACTTTTTTCACAAGATTTTCTTGGCATTTCTAACTAGCTTTTTCGGAGGTCTTCTACTCAAAATTTCAAGTCAACTTTCATTGATCCCTTAAATTGGGCAACTGAAGGCTCACTATTTTAGGGATTGAAATTAGATTTTTTGTTCCCCTTTCCAACGATGTAAACGGTTCTAAATTTTGAGCTCTAGGACAAAAATTATGACCCCAAAAAGTTAAGGATGCCTTTTTTATCTGCAAAAAGAAGCAAACATTAATTTGAAAAGTTGAAAAAAAATCAGTTAATTCAAACCCTAATGATGACACAAACAAAACCCAAAAAACCTAGTTGCTTAAAAACACCCAAAAACTTAATTTTATGCCTCAGAATGCAAATAATATGCCCACTTGGTGCACCTCTAAGGTGCACTAGGTATGCCTATTCTTTGTTAGGTTCTGAAAATATAAGGTGCACAACAACACATCTCACAAGGTGCGCATCATGATCCTTTGGCATTAAAAGGTTAAAGTTTTCCTCCTTATGTTTTTATGGGTACATAGCAGTGCACCTAATTATGTGCACTATTGTGCACCCTAAATGACTATTTATGTTTAAGTTTTTTAAGCTTTTTTTTGTTTCATTGTAAAAAATGTGTAGTAGCACACCTAATTCGGTGTGCAGGTTATTTTAATAATTGTTTATGAGTAATTGATTGTAAGTGGGAAAGCAGAGTGAGGAGCAAAGGAAGAACACACCAATTGAGGTGCAGAGCTGCACCTTGAAACTTTAGTGAAGACAAAGTTAAAGAAGTGGGAAGAAAAAGGGGAGGTGTGTACCTACATTGATATACACCTACCTTTGTGAGTATTTTCTTGATGGATTTTGGAACACTAGTGCACCTATTGAGGTGTGTTGTGTGCCTTTTTATTTTACAAAAAGACCTCTTCTCTCAAAAACTTGATTTTCAAAGATTGGGTTTTCAATCTAGGACTCTAATTAGGTCA
Organism: Cupressus sempervirens; assembly: GCA_028749045.1. Taxonomy (NCBI): domain Eukaryota; kingdom Viridiplantae; phylum Streptophyta; class Pinopsida; order Cupressales; family Cupressaceae; genus Cupressus; species Cupressus sempervirens. The sequence continues at coordinate 377,173,265 of CM053791.1, read as the reverse complement.
AAAAAAACTAGAAAAAGACTCAGACCCCAGACTATAGATCCAAAAAGCCAAAAATAAAGTAGGGGGTCCCCATTTCTAAGTTAAATGGAGTGTGCATTATGAAACCGCAACAAATAACCCCTATAAAAAAGGAAGAAATGACAAAGGCATTTCTGCATCAGCAAACATTCCTCTGATATGTGTTAAACACCAAATGAATCTTGAACACTTCCAAGCATATTTTGAATCACTTTTTAGTCAAAACCTCAAAATCTTGAATCTCCAAGTTCAATGTGTGTTTAATGTATTCATTTCCTTCAACATCTTAGGATGTAGTCTATCAAGAATTTTTGACAACTTGGAAACAATCTTCCACCCCATCTGGCCCATTCATCAAGAATCTTCACAAAAGTTGTTTATCAATCATTTTTCTAACTAGATGAGGGAATACATTTTGAGGGCTCTTAGCGAGCTATCACTTTTCACTTTGATTTGAAGTCCTAGCCAATCTTTTGAATATTTTCTGCGCATAGCTCATAATGTCACCATTTGATTTTTTCAATGAAGCAATGGTTTTGAAACTAGATAGCTCATTTAAAGTGTTTACCCCTATAGTCAAATCACCTTTCTCATACTTTGTAGAATCCTTCATTCTTAACACCTTTTTTTTTTGTATCCTAATCGTGCTTAGACTGTATGGCCAAGACATTAGTTTCATTTCTTGGTTTTGATCTTTAGTGAACATCCCTTGCATTCCTCTTTCAAAATATTTTTAGAAACTCTCATGCCAAACAATGATCTTAGCAATTTTTTCAAGAACATCCTTCTATTTGAACTAGTGAGGTTTGGACTATCCCTTGCTTCTTTCATCCTTGGTTTTAAAACACCTAAGAAAATCAATCTTTAAAGTTTCAAAGTGTTGAGAACTTGTCGATCTATAATTCTAAATTCAAGATTGAAAGTCCCCTACTACTACAAGTAACATCCATTCCTCAGTTGGTATAAGAAAAAAAATCATTAAAAAAAATTGACAAAGAAATACCTCTTCCCAAAAGTTGAAACTAAAAAAGTGGTTTAATGAGATATGTGAAGATAAAATCTTGAGTGCACCTAACCCTTGGACTGATGCAACTTTGAAGAAAAAAGAAACGAAACCCAAACAAAAAGACTTGACTCAAAGCTAACTAACACTAACTAGAAAGACTAAGAAAGACTAAGAAAAACAAAAAAAAAACAAAAAAAAATCTACATAAAAGTTGGAATAATAAGAATGTGGGGTGGTTGTTAGTAGATTTCTCATTATGTACAATAGTAATGAACCACCCCATATTATTCTAGAAAATAATGACTTGTCTTTGTACTCAGAAAAATAAAAATTGAACAATTTTGATTCAAATTCCAAGCACAAATCACACAAAATTAGAAGTTGTGGTAACTCTCCATGACCATGATTAATCCAGAAACAAGTTCTCTTACCTTTAGCATCATATTCAAATTGAAAATCATCAAACTAAGAGGTATAATGGAAAAATATCACCTAATCCAGTGAGTCTCCTACCATAGGGGTACACTCACACATTGTAATCTCTCCTTCTGGTGGTCTTATATGATGGTACACAACTTCATGCACACATGGAAACACTTTAGGTTCCTTCAGACTAAAAAAATCAATCATCAACCTTCCTTTTGAATTACAAGATTCATTAATATCATCAATCAAGATGTCTTCTGCCTCATATCCCAAAGAGGTTTTTCCAAAATCATACTTTCCCTCCATTGCAATCTCCCAAGCTAACAAGAAATCAAGACAACTTTCTTCTGAATGGAATCCAAATGGATGGATTTTAAATGGCTTGATTATTGCATGGTTTGATATATGTGTAGAATACCCATAAATAAGCATTTCGTCAATCAAGCTTGAGACCAAATTGAGCATTCTATCCATCTCTTTTAATGACATATCTTGTTTTGAAGGAGATATCTTGTCATTATCCAATGGGGAATCAATATCACAGTAGGAAGAATTGGTATCTTGATAACTTTCTGATTCAAAAATCTCACCAACCTCCAGATCTTCTACATTTTCAACACTTTTTTATAACTTCATGGAGTTTTGAAACTTCAAAAAATTTTGCATCCTCAAAATTTCTTGGCATATTCACACTTATTGAAACATCAACACTTGGAAGAATTTCTTCATTGAATGGGAACGCAAACTCCTCTTGATCATCTTCATCATTTTGTCCTCCTATAGATTTATCACATGATTCAAACACCATTTCACTAAACTGTAAAGGTTGCTCCTCTATGATTTGGGGAGGTTGATCCAAAACATCATTGTACCCTTTTCCATTTTCACTTGGGCTCATACATGTAATACCATTATTCTCATTGTTGATGTTCCTGTAAAGGCCAAAATTTCCGCTCTAATTTTGAGAATGATTATTTTGGGCAACAAGTTGTCATGGATGATCACCTTGATTTCTTGAGGAATTCAACTTTATTTGTATGAGTTCATTGGATAAAAGAGACATCATCTCCTTCATGGCCTTAAACTCTCTAGCCATAGTGTTTTTTCTTCAGTGGATGCAGCTACCTTCTGTTCAAAGAAAGCAGTCTTTTGAGACTCATACCCTGAATATGTAATTGTTGGCATTGGAGCAAAATTAACCTACTTCATGAATTCAATAGCCTCTTTGAAGACCTTTTCAATGATATCTATGTCTCTGGGTGGGAGCCTTCTTAGAAAAATAGAAGTTAATGAATCCATTGTCCCAAAATAGATATGGATGGCAGCCTCTTATGGTACAGTGTATGGAAACTCCATTCTTTGATACATACCAATGATTAAACTATGAAATAGTCTCATGGGGATCCCTCTTAATTGAGATGAACTAATGATGTAGGAGAGCTAGATTGATATAGATCTTGAATTGTTCCAAAAAATTGCTCTCAAAAGAGTTCCAATCCCTTATTGATGAGGGTGGTAGATTGAGTCACCAATTGAATGCCATTTCCCCCAAAGTGTAAGGAAAAAGGTACCATATCATGTCCATATGTTGAATCTAGTTTTGATTACAAATCTCCTTGAAGAATTTAATATGATCTTCTCCTATTCATCATTCTCCATAGATGAACTATGGGAAATTTTTTTTAGGATTTTTGGGTAATTCATGCAATGGACCAATTAGATTCAAAGGTAAAGTAGAATGTAAAGGGAACAATGATGATGGAATGTGTAATGTGAATGGGTCGATTTCTTAGAATCCCTTTATTGCTAATATTATTTTGAAAGTTATTGAGTTCTAGGAACTTGTGTTTATTTCAAAAAATTATAGCTCTGAAGAAGGACACTTTCTCAAAATAGCGCACCTAGCACAGCAGTGCACCTGCCCACCTATTGAAAATTCGCAAACTTAGATTTTTTGTTTTTTTTAACTTCTGAAAATTGTAAAATTTTCAAATAGTAACTTAGATTTTTTGAGCCAAATGGTTTTCAGGCCCTCCTTCTAGCTTGACTTCTATTAAGTTGTCATTTTGCACAATGCTTAGCGACAAGAACTCTTTCGAACTCCTCTCTTGAAAAGTTGATATAGGATCAACTCCAAGGTTCTGAGTGATCTTGTGACCTATTGGAATCAACTCAGTTGAAGATAAATGTGTTTGTTCATGAGGAGACCTTTGTTGGTTCAAACCAATTTTGGATCAAATGATCAATCTGCTTGTTATTTCAAAATTAACCACGAAAGAGATATGCTTTTTGGTATTTTTTGTTTTATAATGAATGCAATCTAACAATGCAACTATATGAATTCCTAATTAAACCAATGGGATTAGTAAAGAAAATAACAAATATAGGGTAACACAAAATTTAAGAAAATAATTATGAAAGGTAAATTTCTAATGGACATAAGCCACGAAAATAATGCATTTGCAAGTTAAGCTTTCAAAAAGATTGGTAGGTAACCAATGAAAATAGGAGCAACACTTCCTCAAGTCCACTAATGCAATCATCAATTTGAATTAAATAACCATAAGCTTTTTCACTTTTCATCAAATCGCAAGGCCACAGAAAGTGCGCTCATGCCAGACAAAAAGCTATGCAGGAACAATATGACGATCTCTTCTCAAAATAAGTACATCAACAGAATTTGTAGACCCATAGCAAACACTGGAATTAAAAAAATGCACAACTAGAAACAACATAATAATTTGTTTGGCTTAATTACATTCATGAACATACATTCACAAAATCTAACACACTTAGGCAAGAATCACTACACTCCAAATGTGAGCATCAAAAGCATATATTATTGCAAAATAAAAATATCCTAGAATACATATTACATTCCTAAATTTATAAGAAACCATCTCCTCAATTTGTGTTGAGAGTGAGAGATATCTTTATCCAATTGTATGCTTCTAAACTAATAAAAAAAATCTAATTATGTACAAACTATCTATCTAACTGGTGCTAAGCAAGACTCCATCCATTTTATATCATTAATTAGATGCATAAGCCTTTACATGTCTTAAAACAAAAAAAGCATGAAAAATAAGAAAGAAAAAGCCTTTAGATGATGTAGAATGACTGGAAGTGTCAAAAATAGATATTCAACCTTCATTGGGCATCTAGTAGAGTTAAACTACTATATTTTGGAAGTAGTAGTTAACTGTCGGCACACCTCTAGAAAAGTGCACCTCAGAAGAAGTGCACCTAATGCACCTACAAACCTCATACTTATCCAAAATTCTTCCAATACATTGTTGCCAAAAATTTCACTAGCACACCTAGCACAATAGTGCACCAACACACCTCAGAGGCCCAAAAAATGCAAAATTTCAACAAGTGTCAAAAATGAAATTCTGGCTTCTGGGTTTTGTTCCCCTTTATACCAAAGTTATGTTTGGATATTTACCCTTGAATTTCTCAATTATCTCAGTGACCTATGTGGCATCTACTAAATCTAAGTTGTTATATTTTTCTTTCACTTTTTTCTTGTAGTTGCCCACTTTTATACGAGTTTCTGCAAAATCTCTAAGTTTTACATCAAGCTCCAATAAAGCTTCTTCCATTCTGAATGCTTGTCTAATATCCTCATCATTAAAAACTTCAAAATATAAAGCACACTAGTACACCTTTGAACCATTCAAAATATTCCAAAACACCATTGAAAAAGTGTAATAGTACACCAACACACCTTAGAAGAAGTACACCTGGTGCACCAATGCACCTGCACACCAGCATGAAATTTGTGCAAGGTGCTCAATTCACCAAAAGATCAAAGTTCTCAGTTTTGAAAATGGTTTCTCAATTTTTTTTCAAATGGACTTTTAGATCAATTTTGTTACTTACTTTTCCCCCTTTTAATGATTTATACCCTCTTTATAGCAAAAAACTTTCTTACATTTGAACTCCTTCTACTTCTTCTATCTAAAATCCCAAGGAACCCATGTTGAATCTTGTCATTAATATTTGCGTAAGATGAGGAACTTGTTTTGGTTATGTGTCCAGTCTCTGTATTCTTGATCCTTTTCTTCTCTCCAACTGTCCTATCCTTCCCAGTGAGAGACTAGGTGATCTAGATTATCCAAAATGATCAAATGTTTGAAACTTTTTTCACAAGATTTTCTAGGCATTTTTAACTAGCTTTTTCGGAGGTCTTTTGCTCAAAATTTCAAGTCAACTTTCATCTATCCCTAAAACTAGGAAATTGAAGGCTCGATGTTTTAAGGACTAAAATTAGGTTTTTACTTCCCCTTTCCAACAATGTAAATGGTTTTGAATTCCAAGCTCTGGGTCAAAAATTATAATCCCAACAAGTTAAGGATGTCTTTTTTATCTACACAAATAAGCAAACATTAATTTAAAAAGTTGAAAAAAACAATTAATCTAAACCCTAATGATGACACAAACAAAACCCAAAAAAACTAGTTGTTTAAAAATACCCAAAAACCTAATTTTATGCCTCAGAATGCAAACAATATGCACACCTAGTGAACCTATGAGGTACGCTAGGTGTGCCTATTCTTTGTTAGGTTCTAAAAACATAAGATACGCAGTAGTGCACCTCATGAGGTGTGCATCATGATCATTTGGCATAAAAAGGTTAAAGTTTTCCTCCTTATATTTTTGAGGATCCACAACAACGCACCTAATTAGGTGTGTTATTGCACAGCCTAAATGATTGTTTCTATTAAATTTTTTTGTTGTTTCATTGTAAAAAATACATAGTAGCACACCTAATTAGGTTTGCTACTGTGCACCCTTGGGTTATTTAACATTTTTTTTATGAGTATTTGACTACAAGTGGGAAAGCAGAGTGAGGAGCGAAGGAAGAACACACCAATTGAGGTACAGAGCTAGGCCTTGAAATTTGTGTGAAGACAAATGAAAGAAGTGGGAAGAAAAAGGGGAGGTGCACAGTTGCACTGCTACACACCTATCTTTGCGAGTCTTTTCTTGATGGATTTTGGCACACTAGTGCACCCATTGAGGTGTGCTAGTGCACCTTTTTATTTTGCAAAAAGACTTTTTCCATTAGAAACTTGAATTTTAGAGATTGGGTTTTTGAGCCAGGACCCGGATGAGGTCAAATAAACACTAGAAAAAGACTCAAAACCTGGACTAGGGATCTAAAAAGCCAAAAATAAAGTAGGGGGTTCCCATTTCTAAGTTAAATGGGGTGTGCATTGTGAAACCACAACATAACCCTACAATAAAGGTAAAGATAAAATATCTATACATATATACATACATGTGTTATATGTGTGTGTGTGTGTGTGCGCACATGTGCGTGCATGTGTGTGTGTTTGTGTGTGTGTGTGTGTGCACGTGTGTGTGTGCATATATATGTATGTATGTATATATGTGTGTGTGTGTATGTTTATATATATGTATATATGTATATGTATATATGTATATATATATATGTGTATATATATATATATATGTATGTACGTACATAGTATATATATGTATATATGTGTGTATGTATATTTATATATGTGTATGTATATTTATATATGTATATGTGTATGTATATATGTGTGTGTATATGTATATATATGTGTGTGTATGTGTGTGTGTTTGTGTGTATATACTTCCTTCCTAGTATTGATATGTAACATTTTCCATCTATGTATTTATAGAAGATTGTTGATGTACCTTTCTTAAGACACTCATGTTCAACTATGATAGCCTTTTATAAATAAATATGTGTAGTATGCTTATTATATGTGACCTATCTAGCATTTGGAGGGATGGCTCTTTCCCATTATATTATATGTGTAGAAATTATTTACCCATACTACCATGCACTCATTAGTGGATTTTTGAAAGAAAGATCACACATATTATGGGTTATTTGAGCCCTTGTCTATAAATTTTTGCTCATTTTGGGATCAAAATTTTGGGAAGGAATCAACCCCTAAAAGTGAAGAGTAAACTAGCCATAGATACACTAATTTTCATGAAATATGGAGAGATAGATATGTCCTTCTAGGCTAAAATAATAAACCTCAAGATTAAGAATATTATAAAGGCGACAAACAACCTAATCCTAAGAGTCATGTTGAAAATAATGGAGAAAGAGTTTTCAATGTTGGAGGACTCCCCTAAGACTAATACATAGGTGATAGATAAGTGTGTGGCCATTATTTTTCATGTCATTAATGATAAAGCTACAATTAGAAATCTTTGTAAAAATTTGTTTCAAAATTTTCCAAGATGAATTGGACATGGTCCTGAAAAATATTGATGATAACTTATGCATTCTGGAAAGAAGTGAGTTTGCGGTTAGAGAACACCATGTAGTAGTGTACCTTATTTTGGTTATAAACTACTAGTTGGCCTTTTCAAAGAGGTTCACCACCATTCATAGGAATTGGCATTTCCTTCTCAGTATTATGCATATCTACACTCACAGGGAGTGAGGGAACTCAAATGATTTATGGGTACATAGGGGACAATACCAATAAATTTTGCAAGGATGTGGTCTATTAGGTGTTAAATACAAATATGGTAGCACTATATGTATTATTTTATTAGACTTTTATATGCTATATAATGACTCTTTGAATCATCCATTTTGAGATATGATGGTTCTATATAGCTTTCTAAGATTTGGCTCTATAATTTTCTCTTGGTATTGGTTTCCTTTGATATTTATGTTTAATATTTTATGTATCCTTGTTTTTCTACATTACTAAAATTTCTTAGTGGTTCTTGTACACTTGATTTGTGTCACGCTCTAAACCATTCTATCCAAACAATTCCATGAGTTTGGAATGCTTGGATGCCGACTTAGAGATCCCTATCCACGGAGTTCAAGAAGTTAGTATTTAAGCATGAAGGCTCTCAGCCAAACCTTAGAAATGTACTTCTTGCTAGTAAACCATGCAACAGGAGGTTCTTTGAGACAAGAGCAAGAATGCCAATATCTTCAAGGAATCCCTCAAGAATGCAATGCAAGTATGGAAACTAAGCTAAGATGATAATGCAAAATGCAACTATGCTAAGCATGAATGAGAGTATTACAAAACCAAATATTAAGCTATGTGAGATTATTGCAAGAATGAAAACTAAAATAACATGCAACTATGCTAAGAATGCCATATGATCTTATGTTAATATGATGGAATGAGAGAATGTAGACAAAGAGTGAGAAGTTCTCCACAAAGCTCCCAAGAAATTTGTTAGAAAACCTGCAACATAACAATATTCAAAAGATGAGGATTGATTTGAGGGGGAAATCTCTCTCCCTTTTAAAGATATATGGATGGTAGAGATCAAGATGAAGATGGTGGATGATCAACGGTGGAATTTGAAAATAGGAGTGATCCATGTGCACACACAAGTCAACCAATAGAATATAAGTTGACTTGTCATATAAGACAAAAGTCACAAAGCCTTTTCTTTTAATTACAAAATAGAAAAAGGACTTTATGTGTGCACTTTAAGTGGGTTAGAAGAATGGGGTCTTTTATTTAATTAAAAGGGGACATGTTCTTTTAATCAAATAATGAACTTAGGATAGTATAGTCAAACTATAGGTTATAATCAAATAAATTGATTATTAGCAATTTGGTCTAAGTAAATGATTAAATTAATTTAGCCAAAATGCTAAAAAGGGGGCTAATAGTCTAGATGACCATTTTTAGGTGATTACAGTTCTTATTAGGATGTTTCTTTTTCTAGGTACATTTTGGCTTTGTCCTTTCCTAATTTTCCCTTTTGGGTGCTCATATTTTTCTTTCTCCCATATAGGTATGTATGTGTGGGTATATGTATATGTGTGTGTGTGTGTGTGTGTGTGTGTGTGTGTGTGTGTGTGTGTGTGTGTGTGTGTGTGTGTGTGTGTGTGTGTGTGTTTGTATGTGTATATATATGTATATGTATATATGTGTCTATATATATGTAGATATACATACATATATACAAATACATAAATGTATATGTATAGTGTATGTGTATGTGTATGTGTATGTTTATTATACATACACATATACATACATATGTATATATCTATCTATCTATATATACATATGTATGCATTTATAGATCTATATGTATACATCTATATTATATATGTTGTAAATATAAGGTAGGAAAGGTTACTGAGAGGGGAGGGGTGAATTAGGAACCAATAAAACTTTATCTTTATTTACCAATTAATACTTCATATAATATTTTGATCTAATTGTATGCATGAAAGAATGAAATCAAATAAACATTCATAACACTTTGACACAAGATATGGTAACCCAAAAACCTTCCAATTAGAAAGAAAAACTAGGGTGGGGATGATACCCACAAGTTTTAGTACTGCAATATAAAGTTAACCTATTAAGGCTTACAATTGACCACTTCTGGTGATTGGCCATATTAGGAACAATAAGGACTGTGAGGTCCACCTTGTTAAAGGATTTACAAACATACAATGAAGTATGCACTTGGTTAAGATATTTATCAAAGACTGTAAAGTCTACCCTATTAAAGGAATTGATTGATGCACCTATTAGGATGAACCAGTGGCTGATCTCTAATTTGCAACTCTAATTTTCTAGTTAAGTTTCCTTTTATTGCAATGATCACCTGACTATGATAGATAAATATATGTTGTACCTTATATTTCTTGTAACCTTCTTTAATTTTCACTTTTTCTCATCATATACTCTTTGCATACATATTTGGAAATGATACAATGCATTACATATATACCAATCCAAAACATAACTCATGAAGTTGGCTACAATACCAATTTCATCATAATTCACAAAGTCAACCCAATTGTTGTAACTCAGGTTCTAAAAAAACTCATTGATGTTCCGATACATGGAAAACATTGTCAATGCTTGGAAAACTCTATCACTCATTTGAATTTGAAGCTCAGTCCACACTAATCACTTTCAAGTAGCTTGAACTCGATCAACACTGTGTGACTCAATGAACACTAAGAAACTTAGTAGCTACTGGATCACTTGGTTGACACTACATAACTCGGTTAACACTAGATCCACTTCATTAATCGTAGGAACTTGGTAGACACTGTTGGACTTGGTTAACACTACAGAGCTTGATTAACACTACGATCTTCTTTGCTACCACTAAATAGCTCGATAGTCTTTGCTACACTTAGTTTGCACTATACATTATTTATGAAGCTTGGTAAACACTGTGTAGCTCGATAAATACTACAAACTGACTCAAGTGCTTGGTAGACACTATACTCTGACTACTTGGCTTGGGAACAACTGAATCACTTGGTTAACACTAAAAACTAAATGATAAGCTTGGTAGAAACTATAGACTCAGTAGCAATGTAACCAATTGACTAAGTGTTTTGTCACTAATAAACAAATTGACCTTAATGTAAATGATCTCCCCCTTTGGCTTTAGTTACAAAAACACTTATCAAAACAAAAATTTGATTATTCAAAACTATAAGTCAAAGCTTCCTTAGCCATCATTCTATGTCTTCAACTTGCCTTTGACTTCCAGCTGTTGTGGCTTGTAACATATTCTATTTTTTTGATTTTTCAAAATTGATTTTGTAAAGTTATTTTCTACTTATCCATAAAAGTATCTTCATGATATTATACTACTCCCTGATACATATATCTCTCCTATATACTTACAAATGGAGTATAGTATATTTCTTCTCCTTTACAATATCTTTTTCTTCTTTACATATTACTATTCCCTCTTTTTGGCATAAATTCCAAAGGTGTATAATATCTATATATTAATACCAAAATGAGACAAGAAATCATAATGTACCTTCATAATAAGTACCATTGTCTTGTCCCAATTCTCCTGAAGTACCTTTCTTGCATGCAATGCATTCTAAAATTTTGTTGATAATTCCATTATGTTATCAGCTATGGAGAATTTGTTATCATGTATGAGTGTCTTTCCATGTGTAATGTGTTTCTATAATGCATCCATGTTTGGAAGAATCATGTCTTGGATTTCTGCAAGTGTGGCCTTGATCCTGGCTTCTTCCTTCAATAATTATGCCTACAGATTTGTCAAATATCTAATCTTTGAATAATGTACAAAACTATGACTTGGGTCAAGTGACAACTAGTGTGCACTTGCCTTAATGTCTTCATCTATCTTGGATATTTTATCCTTAATCTCCTTTGCAAAGATAGATGTATCACTTAGTTTGACAAATAATGAAATAACATTATTGTTAAAGGTTTCTAGTGAACCAAGAATAATAGCTAACTCTACCTAATCTATTGGAATTCTTTGTACAAATTGTTCCAATACTTTATTCTCAAATTTTCTTTCTACTCTTTGTAGCAGTTTATCCTATCCATTCAAGTCTTCATTATATTTATGGACAATTTCTACTAACTGGTCCAAAAGGGGTTGGTTGCCATCAACCTCAATACTCAAAGCATCAATAAATATGCTCGTTATGCCTTCAAGAACTAGATTTTATTTCTTCTTTTCTTCTCTAAGCTTCTATTTCTTATCGCTCCTCTTTAATAGTTTTCCCATAGTATCCATTTGATCAGGGGTGAGGGTAGAGATATCCTAGTTTGGAATAACTATATCCTCATCCAAATCAATAGCCTTTTCTTCTTTGCCCTTTTCCTTTAGAATGGTGGAAATTATTTTCTTTCCCTTGTCTAGGACTTCAATACTCAGTTGAGACTAGTTCTCAACTATCATTGTACTAGCTATGGATATATTTGGAATAGAAAAAATTGTGGAAATTGATGGACTAGCAATATATGTTGAAATGGAACTAACAACAAGAATACCTTATCATTGCTCAGTCAAACCTAATGATGAAGGACCTTGCTACTTGGTAGATGAAGTGCTAGGAACTTCAGTCAATATAACATTCAATTGAATAGATTTAGAGCTTGATTGGGTACTTGGTATAGTAGTGGTATCTACAACCAACTTAGTAGAAGCTATCTCTGAGCTAGATTGTGCTAAGGTTGTGCTTGGAGAGTGAGGAAATGAGCTCATGACTACTACTGTAATTTTCTTTGCATCAATTTCCTTAATGCTTTGAATCTTTGGAAGGCTTCCTCCAGTAACTTCATGTTCTTCCTCCTCATCATCCAGATTGACATCATCTAGCTCATTATCTTTTATTTCTACATATTCTTCCTCATCTTCATCATCTTTTTCATCAACATGTACAAAAAATTCACTAGGTTGATGCAACTAATAGATATTCTTCCATGTAGTTGTAGTTTCCTTTACCACGTATTCAATTTCCTTAAGCAATATCATACAAGTGTTTAATTTGAGAGTGAACGAATTCTCATTTTTCTTTAAGGATTCCTTTACCTCCTTACTAAGATTTGGCATGAGTTGTTTCAAGGTCTATTCATAAAATGTTCTTGGCATTCTTCCATGCATTTTCCTATCTAGGCTTTACTGTTTGCATAAATTCATCAGGTATTTGTTGTGCAAGTTCATCTAGTGAGTATTTCCATTTTCCTAGTTTGGTCATGAGTGAATCTTCTATCTACCTTTTCTCTTCTACATTCCTTGTCTCACATTTGAGAAATTCGAAATTTTTCATGCTAGATCCTTCTTCCATTCTTTTCAATTTATCTTCAAGTGTAGGTGTAGATATTTTGAAGATAATCTATTTAGCTTCATCTTCACCTAACTTCAATTTCTTCCTGGACTTGGCTACACTCCTTGTGAATACAGCAAGGGATAACTTTGCAAGTCTAGTTATGATAATCTTATCTTTCTTTCTTTGAGGCTCTTCTTCCTTAGATTTGGCTTCTTCTTCTTCATCCTCTACATCATCATATTCTATATGATCACCTCTTTGCTTGGTAATCATTAGAGGAGAACTTGCTTGCTTAGTGTTTTTCAATAGCTTCTCTACTATTTTCCTTCCTTTATTCACTGCTTGAGGTAGCTTGATTTCAAGCTCAATTATTGTATTTTCCTCATCATATGTTCCAAAATATGTGCCTTTAGGATCCATAGGTTCATTCAGTAGAGCCTCTATGATATCTTTAGTGTCATCAATTTTAACCTCATACTCTAGAGGCTTAACCCATGCCACTCTAGGTTTGACTGCCTAAATACATACTTTTCAATAATCCACCATGAAACAAATATCATCCTTGCAATATTCTACAAGCTTCTTAGGGATCCTAAATCTATTATTTATCTTCTCTTTTAATGATTCAAAATAGTTATCCATGATGCTATCAAAATTTTCACCCATCTCTGCTATATACTCATTGATCTGGTATAAAATAGGAACATCTTTCCTTCATACTATTGTACCTTTGGAAGGGAAAAAATTATGAACAAAGAGGAATAAACATGCCAAAAGATATCTAAACTTACATGGGTTATTCTTTGATCCTCTTATGCTCTCCATGTTTTTTGTTGAATTGGTTCAACAACAACTCAGTAAGGTCAAAGGATAGGTTATTCTTCACAACCTTGTATGCAAGATTGACAAATTCACATGACATGTTGTTTAACCAACTAGAGCTATAAATCTTATGTGAGATCACATGCATGTAAAACTTTATCTTCATGTATGTTACATCATTAATCTTCATACCTCTTCTATCCCACTTGGCAAGAGTCCACTTTTCCAATTTGACCCAACCTAGGCTTTTGGTTGTTTTAGCTTTGTTAAGCATTGGAAGCCTAGTGATTTTGTGAATCATTTTCTTTGTTATTTGAATGGGCTGGTCCAACCATAAATATCCATTATGTATACATCTTAGAATATATCTAATCCATTTGACCTAAAATTCTCTTGGCATATCAGAGATATGTGCGAAGTCCTTGGTTTTCAATGTTGATATCCAGACTTTAATACACCATCCACACACAATTCCTTGAATGCCTCATTCATCTCTAGGGTTCCAAATTTTTGAATAGGATAGTGGTAAAAGGAATGGATGTCATGCACAAGTAATACCTTAGGTAGAATTTGAGACTATGCACCAATTGGGTTGAGTGCCTCTACAATCACTAGACTCAACTTGAAATTAGGTGCCTTGCAGTTGACTCCACGAACCAACATTTCAAAACCTTTCTTTTCTTTGCTACTAGAAGATGCCATGCTCAATAGGGTTTAATAAATTTTTTATAATTCTTCAACAAATAATACTCAAATCGCTTGAGGGGTCTAAAATTTCTCTTCACAAATAGCTATGGAAATTTGTAGTGAAACAATGCCTTTGATTTCTTCTTTTCTAATGAATTTCCTCTATTCAATTTCCATTATTTTTTTGTACTTCACACTCACTTGGTGATAGGTTTTCCTCTATGTAGTTTATTCTTTAATGCTTGGGATACATCTACAACTTGGTAGAGTCACCATCACTTGGTAGGAACTACCAATTTTGTGTCTATAATAATATGCAACCTGACCTTGCTCAGTAAGGTCTTGCAACCCAACCTTGCATAGTAAGGTCTCCTTCTTTCCATCATGCTTGGTGATCCCTATGCATCTTGAATGTTGATGTGGATCTTTCTTCTTGATGGCCAAAGTTGGTGTTAGATTACTTCTTCTAACTTACAGTTCTAGTGATCTTCATAAGGAACTAAGTTGAAATGATTGGACCACCCAACTCATTGACTTGGGTGTCATTCACTTGATGATTTTGGTTAGCATTCTCTAGAGATTTTAGTATTTATTGCTACCTCATTTGTTTCCTAATGTTATCAACTCTAGCTTTCTTTTCATCTTCAATCCTATGTATGTTCATACAGTTCTTGGCAAGATGTCCAAGTTCTGTACAAATAAAACATCTCTTTGTAGTATCTCTTTTCCTCATGTGATATTTCACACAGTTTTCTCTAATGTGCCCAAATATACCATAGTAGTTACATCTACACCATGTATTGTAATCCCATCCAAATATTGCTTTCACAATTTGTTTTGTTGGGTTCCACTGCTTGGTTTTGCACTCTGAAGATTTGTGTCCTTGTTTCTTGCAATTGTGACATTTACCTTCAAACTTAGGTTTCATTTTACATTCACTTTCTCTATGACCATCCTTATGCAAGGTTACTAAGAGGGGAGGGGTGAATTAGGAACCAATAAACCTTATCTTACTTCACCAATTAATCCTTCATTTAATATTCTGATCTAATTGCATGCATGAAAGAATGAAATCAAATAAACATTCATAAAACTTTGACACAAGATATGGTGACCCAGAAACCTTCCAATTAGAAAGTAAATTTGGGATGGGGAAGATACACACAAGCTTTAGTATTGTAGCATAAAGTTAACCTATTAAGGCTTACAATTGACCACTTCTAGTGATCTACCCTATTGATTGTGAGGTCCACCGAGTTAAAGGATTTACAAACATACAATAAAGTATGCACTCAGTTAGGAGATTTAACAAAGACTGTTAAGTGTACTATGTTAAAGGATCTAACTGATGCACCTAATAGGATGAACTAGTGGTTGATCTCTGATCTAAAACTCTAATTTGTTGGTTGAGATTCCTTGTATTGCAATGATCAACTGACTATGATAGATAAATCTTTGTTGTCCCTTATACTACTTGTAACCTTCCTTAATTTGTACTCTTTCTTACCATATCTCTTCACGTATATCTTATTTGGATATGATACAATGTATTACATATTTACCAATCCAAATCACAACTTACTAGAGTTAGCTACAATACCAACTTCATCATAATTCACAAAGTTGGCCAAACTATTGTAAATAAGTTTTTGAAGACAAACTCGGTGATGTTCTGATACATGGAAAACACTATCAACACTCAAAAATCTTTGGCACTAAGTTGAACTTGAAGCTCAATTCATATTAATCACTTCCAAGTAGCTTGAACTTGGTTAGCACTGTCTGACTCGGTGAACTTTGAGAAACTCGATAGCAACTAGATCCACTTTGTTAACCCTGTGAGCTTGGTAGACATTGATCTTTTTTACTTCCACTAACTAGCTTGGTAGCCTCTACTATGCTTGGTTTACATTGAACTTTATCTTTGAAGCTTGTAAACACTATGTAGCTCAATAAACACTACAGATTGACTCAGGTGCTTGGTAGACACTATATTCTAACTCCTTATCTTGGGAACAACTGAATCACTTGGTTAACAATGCAAACTAAATGATAAGTTCCATAGCCTTTGTAGACCTTAGTAGCAATGTAACCAATTGACTAAGTGTTGAGTCATTGATAGACAAATTGACATTTATATCAATAGCTTATTGCAACTATAACACTTTCCATTGAAGTTTGCTTTACCATTACTCTAGCATTTGTTTGATGTATGACCTATCTTACCACAATGATTGCAAGTAGGCCTTTTGTTCTTTTGAGATCCTTGCTAAGATAATTCACCTTCTTCTGTGTATCCTATTCCATTTTTTCCTTTGTGTCTATATTGACTTTGTTCATTCAATTGATTCATGCTTTCCTAAGATTTCATCATTCTTTCATAGGTTTATTTTTCAATGTTGAGATCATTCTACAGTCTTTCATTATCTGATCTTAGATTCATAAGCTCTTCATTTGCATTAGTGAGTTGATCAGTAAAGTCTACTTGTTGAAGGGATAGATATTGGATTTCATTGTTCTTTTCTTCTATCTCTTCTTTGGCTTTGTCTTTTTCTTCCCTTACTTCACATAATCTCACTGAATAGATTTCTTGTTCTCTTTTCAACTTTCTAACTTCTTCTTGAAGATTGGAACTCTTTTCTAATAGGTCTTTGATTGCTTTATCAACTTTATCTGAATTTATTTCTGAATATATCTTCAATTCTTTCTTCAGTGTAGAGATTATCATTCATTTGTACTACAAAATTTTTCCTTCTTTTCAATGATTGAGAGAATTGCTCCTTTACTTTCTTGAGTTGTCCAATGGCCAATTCAAGATCCAACTTTTCATTGTCAATAGCCTTATCTAGCCTACATACCTCCATTGCCTCTAATCTTTTCTCAATCTGTTAAACTTATGATGTGAGAACCAACTAGTTCTGATACCAAATTTTGGAAATATAACGTAGGAAAGGTTACTAAGAGGGGAGGGGTAAATCAAGAACTAATAAAACTTTATCTTACTTCACCAATTAATCCTTCATCTAATATTTTAATATAATTGTATGCAAAAAAATATAAAAGAAAATATACATTCATAACACTTTGACACAAGATATGGTAACCCAAAAACCTTCCAATTAGAAAGTAAAACTGGGGTGGGGATGATACCACAAGCTTTAGTACTGTAGTATAAGGTTAACCTGCTAAGGTTTATAATTGACCACTTCTAGTGATCTTTCCTACTAGGAGCAATAAGGATTGTGAGGTCCACCTTTTTAAAAAATTTACAAACATACAATGAAGTATGCACTCGGTTAAGAGATTAGCAAAGACTATTAAGTCTACCTTGTTAAAGGATTTGACTAATGCACCTATTTGGATGAACTAGTAGTTGATCTTTGATCTGTAACTCTGATTTTTTGGTTGAGATTCCTTGTATTGTAATGATCACCTAACTGTGATATATATATATGTATATATATATATATTGTCCCTTATACTACTTGTAGCCTTCTTTAATTCACACTTTTGCTCATCATATACTCTTTTCATATATATTTGGATATGATACAATGCATTAAATATATACCAATCCAAACCATAACTTACTGGAGTCAGCTACAATACCAATTTCATCACAATTCACAAAGTTAGTTCAACTATTGTAACTCAGGTTCTAAAGACAAACTCGGTGATGTTCTAATACATGAGAAACATTTTCAACACTCAAAAAAATTTGGCACCTAGTTGAACTTGAAGTTTTGTTCATACTAATCACTTCCAAGTAGCTTGAACTCGGTCAGCACTTTGTGACTCGGTGAACACTATGAAACTCGATAGCTGCTAGATCACTTAATTGACACTACATGACTTAGTCAACACTAGATCCAGTTTTTAACCCTAGGAGCTTGGCAGACACTATTGGACTTAGTTAACACTATGATCTTCTTCTCTTCCAATAAATAGCTTGATAGCCTCTACTACACTCAGTTTGCACTATACATTATTTATGAAGCTCGATAAATATTGTGTAGGTCAAAAAAAATTGCAAACTAACTTAGGTGCTTAGTAGACACTATTCTGACTACTTGGCTCAGGAACAACTGAATCGCTTGGTTAACACTGCAAACTGAATGACAAGCTTGGTAGCAACTATAGAGCTTGGTAGCAATATAACCAATTGACTAAGTGTTGAGTCACTGATTGAAAAATTGACCTTAATATCAAAAAATTGTCTCTGTGTGTGTGTGTGTGTGTGTGTGTGTGTGTGTGTGTGTGTGTGTGTGTGTGTCTTTTTTTTCTCTCTCAAGTATCTTAATGTTGCTTTGTTGTCAATTGTATGTCCCTTTCTCCTTTCTTGGGTATTTTTTGGATGTTTTTCTTTTATTTTGCAAGTTTTTTGGTTGGACTTCTTTTGTTAGTTTCCTTTGGTTTCCTTGTTGTTAGTGGTATGTTCTTTTCCTTTCTTAATTGGTTTTTGGATGTTTGTCTTTTATTTCACAATTTTTTTGGTTGGGATTCTTTTGTTGGTTTCTATTAGAGTTTTAGGTGACTCTACAACACCCCAAGGATCAAATGAAAGACCAAGATAACTTGCACAAGAGATTGGCAAGACAATTGCATGAAGATGCAAGAATGCTATTATTGATAACGGACTTGATTGACATACAAAGGATTGATTTTAAATGTACACAATAGGCCTCCTTATATAAGAGATGTGATAAGAGATAATGATAAGGAGAAGATAAGCTATCACCCACACAAGGTGGAATCACATATCCATGAAACATGAATCATCCTCCATTATGCAATGAAGTATGTTTGATGATAAGGATGATAATGTGATAAGTACACTAAAGGTGGAATGAGATAATAGCTATGACCACCTACAATGGAATTCTCTTATACCATGTGTTTAACTGAGGTGCAAACTCCTAAGTATCTGAATCACAAACTACTATGAAATGTATTATCCTAAGTAAGCTTAAGTTTAATTAGTGAATATTTAATTACACCAACACCCCCCCCCCCCCTTAAGTGCAACTTAGGGGAATGCACTTAAACTCACAATGCAAGATGGGTCCTGGCTACTAGACCATTTTAGGTACCCATGTATAATATGCAATGCAATATATGAAATGTAATCTCTCATAAAGTGGATAAAGAGAGAAATCCTTATGGGAAAAACCCTCCCCAAAAAGAGAGATGAAAACAAGATGCATGGATGGATGAAGTACTCAAGACCCCCCAAATATTGCATACATCATTTATATACAAAGAGTGATCCCCCCATAGGAAGGAAATAAGAAGACATGATATCCTCCCATAATGAAGAAGCTCCAATGTATATGAAGAGTACCCATAAGAAAAATATAATCCAATTCCTACAAGAAACATGTCTCTCCTTAGGAAGAGATAAATAAATCAAAAGATGAAGAATACACTCCATGTAAAAAGTGAGGAAGGAGGAAGGTCTCCATGTATACATTTGTAAATACTGAATAGGTGTCTCCAAGCTCAATTATTCTATCACACCATCAATTTTTCCTATGAGATGTGAAAAATCAAGAGAACATGAAGAGATGATAAATCCAATCTCCAAAGAAGGTGAAGAAGTATCTCAGAGAGAAACCTTGTCAGATGTATTAACCAAATTTGCATTATGAAACTCATTTGAAAGAGCATCTAGGAATTCATCCCACACTACAAGATCTAAAGCATAAACATCATCATACTGAATAGTAGAACTCATGTCTAAAGAAGTAGGAGGTGGAGGATTAGGAAGTTCAACACTTGTCTCAAGAAAAAAATGACTCAAGTGTCCAATGTTCTCCTCACATGAATTATTCACCCTTGATAAAGGGCTAGGTACATCATGAATATCATCATCATTTCAACAAAATGTGCAAAAGAATACAAGCATGATGTACGATCAACAACTCCCATAGCTTTGACATCTCATAAATATAGGTGAATAAGTACAAGGCTCAATAGAAGAAAACATATCCATAGAAGATGCCATATGATGTGATGCACCTGAATCTAGAAGTCGTTTACCTTACTTAGGATGTGTGGAAGCAATGAGTACTTTTCCTTTTCCTTTGAATGATGATGTAGATGTAGTAGCTACCTGATATTGAGAAGAAGGAGAAAACACTGATGAGGGAAACTAGATATTTATTTTTTGAAGAATGTGAGTGAGCTCATCAATCTTCTTATGGAAACATGTATGCTCGCCATGTCCTAACCTTTTGCAATAAGCACATTTATCTCTCTTTCTTCTAGATGATTTCTCTCTTGAAGAGAACTTGGATTCAATATTATGTTATAAAGGAGAGTCATCACCTTTGTCATGTTCCTTAGGATCCTTGTGTTGTTTGTTTCCCTTTCCTTTGGGAGCCTTTGGAGAGGAGTCATTTGCAACCAATTATTAATGCTTTGAAAGCTTCAATTGGCCCATGTATGCTAACTTTGCTTGTTCCTTGTGAGCTGAGCTACAAATCCATCAAGAGAAGGCATTTTTTATGCACTACCATGAGCATCCATAGTAGCATAGAATGTGGAAACAAAGATTGAATATTCAAGACCTAGCTTGAAAAGAATAGATAATATCAATTGCTCATCATCTTTAGTAATGCCACAATTAGAAAGCTCCAATCTAATGGAATTGAACTTAGAGAAAAAGTCTTGAATATTGTCAAAATCACATGAGACCTATAATCTCATTCTCCAATTTGAATTTTCTTATTCTATTAGGTTTACCAAAGATTCCTTCCAATGTTGTCCAAGCATCATGAGGATGTGTGTAGGATGCAATATGATATAGAAAATCATTGGAGATGGCAGATCTAAGATAGCCAAGTGATTTATCCCTTATATCAACCATTTTCTTCTTTCTACAACAACTATAGCTAGTTCTAGATCCTGTCCAAGAATCATTCTAAGCAATCCAATACTCATCAACTGATTAGAAACTGCTTGTTTCCATTCATGATAATTATATGGAGTGAGTAATGAAACTTTTGAAAAAGCCATAAAAAAATCAAATGATGACTGAGATCAACTAATAACTCCTTCAAATTACTAACTTAATTAAGAAAATTATAATCCAAGTATTCATCAAGTGCAAATATAGCCAAAAAAGACCTATTTCTAAAAGTGATATGCCCACTCCAAATCACTAAAATCTAATTACAAATCTAGAAAGTAGAGGAAAAATCATGCACTTCCAAAAAAATAAATTTATACCTAAAAATGTTACTGGATGTTCCCAAATAGAATCTTGAAAGTTGCAAAAAATGGGATTTGTGATTTTTAGAAAAATTCAGAGATAAATATCCAAAATCACCTGCACCACTATGTAGATTGTGAAATTCTACCCCAAAAAAAAAAAAGATTGCTTGGAAAAAGGAGTATGTATGAGGGAGATATCGCTATTTAAAAATTGCCTCTGAAATTACTTTTCTAAAAGGTCATTGTTGCACCTTCAAAAAATCAAATGGCTCTATATTTGGCCTCAAATGTATGATTTGGATGAAACAAAATTTGATTTAGGGATTTTTGGACCTTCTCTATATGATGCCAACCTCTAATTTGCACCAGCAAGCTTCAAGTTTCACCTACAGTAAAAGGTCACAAAATAGGACTCCTAAAATTTCCTCCAAATTGTGATGTCCAAATTTTCAAATGTTGCACCAACAATGAGTCAAGCCAAGATTGGATTTCTTGAGAAGAAGACTTCACACCATGAGAGCTCGGATACCATGTTAGAGTCTTAGGTGACTCTACAAC
Organism: Cupressus sempervirens; assembly: GCA_028749045.1. Classification (NCBI taxonomy): domain Eukaryota; kingdom Viridiplantae; phylum Streptophyta; class Pinopsida; order Cupressales; family Cupressaceae; genus Cupressus; species Cupressus sempervirens. Next base: position 377,150,946 of record CM053791.1, on the reverse strand, counting down.
ACCCCTAGGATCAAATGAAAGACCAAGATAACTTCCACAAGAGATTGGCAAGAAAATTGTGAAGATGCAAGAATTTTATTATTGATAATGGACTTGATTGAAATCTAATGGATTTTTTTTAAATGTACATAATAGGCCTCCTTATATAGTAGAGGCGATAAGAGACAATAATAAGGAGAAGATAAGCTATCAACCACACAAGGTGGAATCACATGTCCACGAAAGGTGGATCATCCTCCATTATGCAATGAAGTATGTGCAATAATGAGGATGATAATGTGATAAGTACACTAAAGGTGGAATGAGATAACAACTATGACCACCTAGAGTGGAATTCTCCTACACCATGTGTTTATTTGAGGTGTAAACTCCTAAGTATCTCAATCACAAACTACTATGCAATGCATTATCCTAAGTAAGCTTAAGTGTAATTAGTGAATATTTAATTATACCAATTGTTTCCTTAGGTTCATGGCTTCCTTTTTTCCCCTTCTTCCTAGGTCTTGGTGTTGGGTTTTCTTCTCCTTTTTTTGTTGTCATCTTGATTTATTTTATGTGTTACATTTTCTAGTTTATTCTAGGTGGTTTTTTTGGGGTTATCTTTGGCCCTTTTTCTATTTGGTTTCTTTTCTTTTCTTCCCCCTACATCAAGCTCAATATTTGTGGTCTATTGTGTTGTGGTTTTGTTGATTGGTTTTATAGGGTTATTGTGGTCCTATTTCATTTTGGTGAGTAGGATTTTGGTTGATGGCTCTCACATGGTTTTATTTTTGTGGTTCCTCTATGTTTAATAGACATTTTAATCTATACTTTGGTTCTTCTCTCTCATGGATGGGTAATTTATCATGCTTTTAGATGAATGATCTTTATCTTGTTATGTTCGTTAAAATAAACTCAGTTGATTCATATATGGAGGATGTATTTTTTTCTATGGGAATGTACTAGCTATCTTCTTTCTGATGTAGTTAGAATGCTTCATTTCTCTCCACTATTTGTTGATCCAAATTTATTGGTATTCTATTTTCCTAGCATTAAATTTGGTCTTTTATTTTGATGTTATTTGGCTCTTCTTTATCTTTATGATTATTGGTTATAGTTTAGCTAAGTGGTAGGATAGAATCATTATGGTTTGGTCTTTTTGTGGTTAAGTATATCTAATAGTAGGATATGCTAAATTTTATGAAATATTATTGATTTGTTAGATTAATTCAGCATGTGTATTTGATTTAGTTATCTACTGGTTAATAAACCTTCATTGTAAAATATTAGCATTTATATGTGGCACTAACAAAAGTTTTTAGATAAATGACAAGGTGTATGATACTTGATAAGGTTTAATGATTTTTTAATTTGGCTAGAAGCATGTTTACGATATGGTATGATCTTTATTATGGGATATTTTTGGATATAACAATGAATGGTATGATTTGCATGTGGTATTCATAGATGATATGTTAAAGGGTCTTATTCTTGGTACAATGCTAACTTGTGCATGCAATACTAACAAAGGTTTGCAAAAGATAATACAAAGGTTCTAAAATTTGTGACAAGCAATGCAGTAGCAATTGTAAAGGATATTAAGGAAGTAGAATTCAAGGAGAGTGGAATGTTAGTTGGAGCACTATTTATTTAGCATCAATAAAATATAATTATAATTGTCTTGTAAGTTTTCCAATATATAGTATACATCCCAAAAAGATAATTATATAATATAATGTCAATTGAACCAAAATTGATGAAGAAGCATAATTTTTTTTATAAATATGATTTAGGTTACAATGATTATATTTATATATGAGGACCAAATCCCTCATAATTTTTCTCAATATAGAAAATCAAGTATGAGAAATCAAATATATAGGGTTGAATAAGTCTTAGGCTACACTGGAGGTTTTATTTCCTTCATTCTTTTCTTTTCAATGCCCACACTTAATGGGGGTGTAAAAATAATTTTAGCATTAATAAAAATATAACATCCTTTCCCTCTTACTTGTATTTAAAAATAAATTTCATAACATAAATTTAGTATGACACTTATATTTAAGACCTCAATTTAGTCATGCTCTTATTATAAATAGTGAATAGATTGCACTTATAAAAATTTAGATATTTCAATACTTAGAAATTCCTTGCATGGAACAAATTTGACATGTAGTTCATATTGACCTATTGTATATAATTATAATTTTTCTTGTGATTAATGACATTTTTAGTAAGACAATTGTTTTCCTAGTTCGATGTAACTTGTAAAATTTGTGTTGTACATATGTTGTTACTTTTAGGGTTTGATTATATGTGGTCATTGAGTGTAAATATTAATTGAGTTGAAACTTTGTGCTTCTTGTACACCATATTCCAAGGTGTATTTATTTCATTTATTTTGATTATGTTTTAAGAAAATTATTACTATAGTAACTCTTTGAAAATTAAGTATTGTATAATTTAAATAAAAATCAAGCAAACAACAATTATTTTTTCTTTTAAATAGACATTGTATTATATATCTAAAATATAGTAAATCATTAAAGATTTAAAATATAATATAATCATGTAATAATTGACTCTATAATATATTTTGTAGTGCACTTTAATGTATATAATTTATTAAATATTAAAATTAAATAATTGTCTTTATAATATTAAAAGATTTAGAATAACATTATATAATTAGACCTTAAATAAAGAATAACTCTTACCTGACCTTAATTTTAATTGTGGATTTTAACTCGACTCGCAATAATATTATATTTATTGCACTAATATTATTATGTTACTTTACAATAAAAATAGATAATTCTAAATAAAAGCTCATCCATAGATGTATTATACTAGTTATTATTATATCATATCATGTTGTATAAATTATAGATTGATAAATGATATTATACTGATTATTACTATATTATATTATGTTATATAATTATTATATCAAATTATGTTATATAATTATTCTTATATTATATTATGTTATATAAATTATATATTAATTTTAAATAAGTCTAGACCTTTTAGCATGCTATATTGTATTGACATCACTAAAAATCTATGATCAATTTAATTTAAAAAAATCATTAAAAAAGGACAAAATATTTCTCCAATTTATTCTAAGGACAAACAAATTAATACATAGAATATTGCATCATATCAACTAAATATTTATTATAATTTTCCGATCAAAAATTAATATTTATTGGAGTATATAGCCTATTGGTTAAATTAATTTCACATGAACTAATAAGTATCTACTTATACCCTTAGTAGTTATAATTTGTAGATTCTAATTGGAGGAGTTTTGCACCTTTGTTGATACTCATAGTGCATGATTGTTGGGGCATTTGTAAGTATAGGTAACAATGGTTATTGGAGGAAAATGTATTTCTTCTTAGAGTATATGTATTGGATTAGTTCTGCAATTATTTTCAAGTGATTTAGTGCACATTATCAAGGTATCGTTAAACAGGTTTTGAGGAACACTTTGGAATGACTAATTTTTTACCTTTGAGCCCATAATGAATCTCATAGTGTTCACCTTAACTAACCAAAACAATAGCTATAAACAATTAAGTCACAAAAAAAGACAATAAAAATATCCATAAAGTCTAATAGAGCATTTAGATATCTTAGAATGCATTAAGTTAGCTATAACATTAAGTTAGCTATAACCAATAGTAGTGCTCTTTTCTTAACTAAAGATTAAGAAAGATGTCAATGGAAGAGTGGAAAAAGGGATAATAGAGAGAGAGAGAGAGAGAGAAAAGGAAACAACCCAACTAGGGAGGAGGCATGTAGTACAAGTGTGGTTTTCGTTGCACCAAAAGATCAAACTATCAATGTCTAATATAACCACTATACTTATAGAAGTACTCGTAAGCTCATGTATCTATATGTATCACAACCAAGTGGATAGATTCCTTTATCACCATTCTCACACCATTAGTGATGTGTCGAAAGCACCAAGTGAAAAAATTGTTAAACCATGTCACAAATCTCTATGAGGGGCATTGGGACATTGCTAGCAATCCCCCTACTAGCATTACTTATCATAGCTTGCATGGATTTGAACTTGTCACCAAGCTCTGATACCACTTTTTACAAGTGTGACTCTCATTTCACCAAAATATCAACCAAACAATGTCGGATACAACCACTAGAATTATAGAAGACACTAGAGGCTATTAAACCATGTTGAAAATCTCCACGAGGGACATTAGCACACTTATAACACCATTATAGTCCCTCTTATTTTCTCCAATAAAATAATCATATATACCCACACTCTCCATTTAAATCATCATGCACTACTATACTCGTATGTCTTATTATTAAAAATTACTTCCAATGTACTTTATTTTCTTCAAATGCATAGACCTCACTAAATGTGGCTTAAAGCATGTTGATGTCATCATGCATACCTAAACTTTATTTCACATTAGTTGTTATTTAAATTTTTTTGAAGTGATCCCATGAATGGGATTAGTTGGGTTAAACCAATGTCTTTGATGTGGATGCAATAGTGTGGACAAAGCCTATAGAGGGATGTTGGAAAGTTAATTTTGATGGGGCCTCAGAGGGGAATTCTTGACCATCTAGGACAGGATTTATTATTCAAGATTGGAATGGAAACATCATAGCCTTATGAGGTAAGAGACTTGAAGATGGAACCTGTATGTCCAAAAAGTGGATTACACACACTTCAACATAGTCATTGTGTGTCAAATTCAATTGGGAATGAACATGAGATTGCTCATCCTGAGAGATCTAAACAAATTGACCTATTGTCTTCTATCTAGCAAGGGTTTGAGTATGTTCTCTCATAATCAAGAGCTTCAGTGACAATATCCTAGCTAGAATAAAGGATTTGAAAGCATAAAGATGGATGCAACACTAGAACTAGGTCTTTTTTTATTTTATATGCAAATAGATGACCTAAGTTGTATGAGTATACAAATTTAAACTAAGAACAAGTAAGCAAAAGATCTAACTAAGATGCATGCAACTTCAATCTATATTTTTTAGATTTTTAAATATAATAAGAATGAGATCTATGCTATGAAAAAAAAGAACAAATTAAACTAAGATGAGTGAAAATTCCAAGCTAGAAGTGAACATGCAACAAATCTTGGATACAAAGAGTGAATGCACAATTCAACTATGTTTACCTACTTGAAAGTGGCATCCTTTGTGAGAGATAGGAGCTCTCTATTTATAAGAAAAATATGGTCAAATTTCCAAATAAAGTAGTGTAAGGAATATGAACAAAATAGAAGATTATGTAAGATTAGGGGTATTACATGTCATATTCTTGTGTTACTTGTCTTATCTTGGAAGATCTTTTCAAAAAATGTCACTTGGTTGAATATTCCAAAAGATGTCTTGTATTTGAATATTTAATTTCACATAAAAGAATATATGGAGACAATCACCTAGATATCAATCCATAAACAAGATGATGAGACCTATCATGAGTCATAGGATCATCCCTAGAACAAGGCTTAAACCTCAGGATTCTAGGTAGAATGCCCAAATACCTATCCATTAATATGTGATGATGAGTATCATGAGATGACCAAGATAACTCATAGAAGATTTGTCACCTGGTCAATAGATAGGAAAATACTAGATTGTGGGTTATAGGAATCCAATATGCCCCTAGAGATTTAAGATAGACATGATTGGATTATGGGATATCTAGTTGAAATGAGACATGAGCAACAAATTATTCCCCTGGAGATGAGATGCTCCTAGCAATGAGGACTTCAAGTTTTGATCAAATTGTTTTGAATTTGGATTTGACTATAGAAATATATACGTCTATAATGTCCCCTCTAGAGTGAAATAGAAAGATGACACATTAGAATGGTTATGAAGAAAAACTGAGGGGAACTAAAGATTTAATTGAGGATTCAAAATGATGTAGAACATATTAGAATAGATTGATGTTGATTTGGAGCAAAGAAGTTCTTTAATCAAGAATTCAAGTCCTAGTTGACCAAATTTGACCATAGTCAATGGTAGTTGACTTTTATTTAAAATGTTGAAGATTTCAAGAAATTGTAGATATGATGAGATTTTTGTCTAAAAATTGCATTAGAAAGGCAGACTACACAAGCAATCGATCACATCGGTCCCAAAATATTTAGTCGTATTTTGAGCTATTTGGGAGTGTCAAATTTTTATTTTGATCTTGAAAATGGATTTAGGATTGTTGAATTAGGTAAGGGTGCAATTTTATGGAAATCAGAGTACTTTTGAAAATTGGGTCAAAGCTAGGGTCCAAAAGGTCATTTTTGAATCATTTGCTCATTTGGCTTCTAGCGCTTGTGCTCTAAGACTATGGACATAATTCATGTTTGAGACCAACAATTCAAGCATTAGAGACTTCATGTCTAGCCAATTGGCTATCCATCACCTATAAGTTAGATTAATGCTTTATTTGAAGCAAAATTAGTTAATTTTGAATTGAAATTTTGATTTTTTTAGATAGTCTATAATCAAGTTGCATAGAAGCTTGTATGGAGCGTAATCTAGGCTCATACAGCCCTTCATGGTAGGGTTATTACTGTGTGATAACTTGCATGGATCTATGGGAAAGCTCATATGAGAGGGACTCACTTCTCATACGAATTTTCCCTAGTTCATTCCTATGTCATCTATAGCCTAGGGAAACCTTGTATGAGCTTCAAAGCTCATATATTGATTGTTTATGGCTCATACAAGTTTTAATACCAAAATATGCACTTGATGTTTCCTCATATGAAAATAGTGAGTGGTTTTGGTCATGTTTAGAGATAATTTTCATAGTTTTGACTCCTCAGATGGATTTCTCACTTTTTTTAGTGTTTGCAGATAGCTCCATATTTCATGTTTGTGATTTGTTTAGCGTGTCTTGGTGATTGAGTACTAATATTTTCTTGTTGTTCATTGGTGATGCAAGTTGATTTTCTAAAGGTTGAGTTTAGATCTACGTACCCAGCCATGTTGGGCTTGATTAGACATTATCGCAGGACAAGGTAATATAGTTTGATGTTTTTGGGCTTATCACATCTCTATGATTTCCCTAATATATGAGTGAATAATGAACTTCTCACAATGTTGGTCAAGCATTTCCATAGTGAAACAAACACATTTCACTTGCCAACTAGGAGATTATAGTCACCCTAGAGGATATTTATAGGATTCTTTGGATTCTAGTGTGTAGGACCACAGTTTCATATGATTTACAAAGGAAACCAAGGATTGATTCAATTCATCAAGTTTTTAGAGATAGAGATATTATAGAGAGGTTCATCCCATGGGATGGGATAGTATGAAGGTATATTACTATACACTAATTTGCATGCATCTTTGTTGGGTTTATTGGTTGTGTCCTTATCCTAGACAGAGGTCAGCAAAAGTTTCAATGTAGCTGGGGTAGGAAGATAGATGAGATGCTTTAGAGACCTATCATATTTGGGTGGGGTCACTGTATGTTGGCTTACATGTTCCACGAGATGCTAAAGGTGGCCTATTATGGGGTGAATATAATAGAATCAAGGATCATTGTGTTGCATATTTGGGCCTAGGAGCACCTCGTGATAGTGAGGCTAGTATTTGAGGACCAGTGATTGGATGGTGAGCCTTATTATGAGGTATAGTGAAAATATTACCTAGCCTACGTTGGGTGAGCTAGCACACTAGAGGAGGACTTTGGATGATCTTTCCTTGATGATATGGAGATTCTGGAGGTAGATAAAGGAATGGGGGAGAGGGGAGTCATTGATGGTTTATATGTTAGTGCTAAGGCCATTAATAGGTTAGTTCCTAGAGCACTTAGAGATATTCCTCATCTCCTAGGTATGACATTATTTTGGGAGGATGTGGAACCTCTCAGATGAGTATATTGGCTATGCTCACTTCACTGATGAGGTGAAGAAGGGATGGTGAGTGTGGCTTAATGTCATATTGCTAGCAAAGGAGATGTGAATCCATACCCTTTTTTTATAGATCCAGCAAGGATGGGTGCACAAGTATAGGTAGTCTCGATGGTGTAGGCACAACAAGTTCTAGTGGCACCACTAGCATAGTAGCAAGGCCAGTAGCAAAGACCTTGGTAAAGGGTCATACAGGTCCCTATTCCTCCACATGTTATGAGAGTAGATCTAGGAGTGAGGAGTGGCAAGGTAGTAATGAGGCCACAAGGAGAGGGAGGATCTCTAGGAGTAGTGGGAGGAGAGGAGTAGGAGGAAGAATTAGTTTGGAAGAGAAAGCTACACATCATTCTCGAAGGTAAAGGGCGGAGGTATTGTTAGCACAATAGGTATAGGGTAAGGATCAGCCTCTAATAGAGATGAATAGAGGGGATGAGGAGATGTAGGAATAGGTTACACAAGGACTAAACAATAGAGATCTATTAGCACAAACCTAGAAGGTGTTATGGAGAGCTAGAGAGAGATTTTAGTTGACTCAAAGATAGGTTGAAGATCTCCAAATCTAGTTGGCTATTAGAGATGGAATTTTAGCATATTGAGATTGGGAGATCACCAATTCGAGGATAGACATAGATCAGAATATGGCTACCCTAAGGGATGAGATTGCTAAGCTATAGAAGAAGCTATTGGATGAGTGGGAGGAGGCCTATCATTAGCCATTGAGGGAGGCATACTACTATGTAGCATATGCAATTGCTATGCCCATGGAGAGATATGTGGCTAGATATTTGATTGTGTTAGAGCTTCAAATGGAGAAGCTCCACCATAGGGAGATATGCCACCACCTCCACTACTTCCAAAAGATGGGGGAGTACTCATATGCCTTTCATAGTGCTTGAGTAGCACATATTTTGTATACCATCATCTTTTTTTGGACTATATATATATATATATATCTATATATGAACTCATCTTTGGTTATCTTGTATACCTATTGCCATGTATTTTTATAATGCTTGCATGAGATGTATCCTAGATGCTTGGAGTTAATATTTTATATGTTATATGAATGTGATGGATAGATAGGTTTCTAGTTTACATGCTAAGGATATGTATGTAGTAGATGCATTGTATGGGATGTAAATGTATGATTTCCCTTTTTCCAAGTATATATGAGATGCATGGATGATGATATATTTATTTATTTTCTTTTTATGATGCATATGAATGATGCAAAATGTGGTAATGTATATATATTTTTTCATGTATGAACATGTGATATCTATAAATGAATATGAAAAATGATACTAACATCTCATGCAAGTTATTATTTTGTGTATGGAAGCCTTGAGTGAGTTTTGAAAGATAGGATGAGTGATTAATCACTTGTGCAATCAAAATGGATACAAGACATGTATAGAGATCTTCCCATCTCTCACAACATCAAATGTGATTGATTGAGTGAAACCATGTCAAATTTTGCAAGCCTAGAGAATGCAATGCAACATAACTAAATGAAAACCAAAGACTGGGTTACTGAAGTATCATGATATAGTTTTCATCACTGAGCATTTTTTTTAAGGCCAAAACATATCATACTCACTGGTATTGCTAACATGGGGTAATGAATGTGACATTAGTTATGATTTTGTTAGAAGTAGATGTAAACATTGAGACACCAAAAGGAAGAATGACTAGAATATCCTTTCCTATTGATTTAGCAAGTAAACATAAGCATCAAGTTATAAACATTAGGACAACCAGAATGTTTCTTACATACAAGCACACTAGACACACAAGAGTTCCTTCCTATGCCAAGTAATAGTTATGAGAGATACCTATAGTGACCCATACATTCAATTCATAGGATGAGAATCAATATTTTACTAGATAGCATAGAGAAATCACTCTATAGGAAATGAGAAGAACAAACTTCACTAAAGTGTTATTGGAGCTAAATCAACAAGCAAAAAGAAAAGAAAATATCATGCCCCTAGTCCTTGCTCCTCTAGTTTCTCAAGGGGGAATGACAAAGAAAATACCAAAATAGCTCAAATAGTTTTAGTTTTTATTTTCAGTGGATTGATGTCAAGGTTGAAGTTCTAAGCATGTGAGAAATCTCTTGAGCAGAAAGTGCAATAATAGGAAAACTCAGTTAGAACAACTGGTAACTAACGTGTGAGAGGCTCTTAAAGTGTATAGAAGATTTCCCTTAGACTGGATATATTTCCCCTAGACTGCGACCAATTTCTATTGATGAAGGTATGAGTAGTATCTCAAAGTGATTTGAAGCATATGCATAAGTGTGAGAAACAAACAAAAGTGGGAAACTATGGAAAGCAAAATACTCAAAGACGAAAAGTGAAATAAAAGAACTAGATAGATTGAGTGTTTTGAACAAGAGGCACCTATTTACCAAGTTTTCACCATCTTGGCAGAGATTCTATTTTTTTTTTACCATGATGCTTATTTTTCAGGTTATCATCAATGGTACTTTTTCTTCTTTTTTAATTTTTTTGATCTTTTTTCATTTTTGTATTTTTAATGTCTTTTTTTCATGTTTTTGTTTTATCAAGACAACCATTGTTAGATTTTCACCAAGATAATGGATTTTATTTAGTACTTTTTTTAGGACATATAGCTATGTACAAAGAGCTTTTAAGAATGCATCAATTATAGAATATTTTCAAATGAAAGGCATTCATCAGTTCCTTAAGCAGTTATCTTTCAATAGTAGAGAGTTAGTATGCACCTAGTCCAAATAATCTATTAATGATGTATGGATGAAGCCAGCTAGGCTCAAATATACCCTTTTTTACTCTATGTTGTTGATTCTTTGGGTTCTCCCTCAGAAAAAGATCACCCACTCAAAAGTCTTATGGTCTTGTTTTCTTGTTGTTACTCTTAGACATTCTCTTTTGGTAGGCCCTTAGGTGATCAAATGTTATTTGTTAGTGCTCATCCAATAGTTCTAGCTCTTGTAGCTAGGATATTATATAATCATCATTAGAAATCAGGCCTCACCTACAAACTCAAAGAGTAGGAGTCCCAACCTTAATAAGAAGCACATCATCTACCCTATAGACCAAAGAAAAGGGGTTATCCCCTATCATGTTCTAATAATGGTACAGTAGGCCCACATAGATAGATTAATTGTAAGGTGATAATCCCTTCTATATTTACACAATGTTTGATGTAGGATTTTTAGGATAGCCTTATAGGATGCTTCCACTTTTCCATTACCTGAGGGTAGCAAATGGAAGACCAATGTTTCATGATTTGGTACAAAGTTCTTTGAGATCCTCATTTTTGAATTTCTCCCAATTGTCAATTATTATTGAGGAGGGTGCACCATACCTATAAATGATGCAATTAAAAATGAACATAGCTATAGTCTTTCCAATTGCTTTAGGTGGGGTACTGCTTCTACCGATTATGTAAAGTAATCTATATTGGTGATTATGAGCTCATGTCCATTTGGAGAATATGGGTGGATCTATCCAATTAGATCAAAGGCCCATTGTTGGAATGGCCACAATGTGATGAAAGGAATTAGCTCCCTTGCTAGAGTGTGAATTAGATTACAATGAAGCTAACATTGTTTGCAAGACTTAGCATATTAAATAGCTTCCTTTTCCATATCTAGCTAGTAACTGGCTCTAATAATTTTGTGAACCAATGTTAGGCCATTTGAGTGAGATCAAAAATACCCTCAAGTACCTCATCTAATGCATGTTTGGACTCATTGGATTCTAGACACCTAAGGAGAGTTCTATCTAGACCTCTTTTATACAAGTCATTAGCTATGATAACATATTGCAAAGCATTACAAATAAGCTAACAATTTTCATTCTAGGTTAGGTTATTAATAGTTTGGTCATGTAGATAGGAATAAATGTGGTGCTAGTGAGATTAATCATGTCCTATGATAGAATAGATCATTTAAGAATCAGTAGACTCGTAAGCAGGGTAGTATAATATTTCCACCAAGAACTCATGTGTGAAGTGATTTTCTAGCATTTGAAGCATAGAAGCCAGAGTATCCATGGCATTAGCTACTTTGTTTTCTACCTGAGGGATCTATTGAAAAGTGACATATGCAAAGTAATTTTCCAAGTCATCTACCATCCTCTTATAGGGGATTATTTTCTCATCCTATGTTTGATAGATGGCATTAACTTGATTGATCACTACTTAGGAGTCCCCAAAGATATTCAGCTTGTCCACTCTCCACTCAATGGGAATTTTCATCTCATTGATTAAGGATTCATATTCAATGATATTGTTTGTACAAGGAAAGATTTGTATGCCTTAGGGAGAGAGTAATTATGTGGTGTGATGAAAAATGTTTCAGCACAAGATCCTTGTTGGGTGAATTAACCATCGAAGAACATTTTCCATGCTTGTTGTGTCAATAGTGGTACAAATTCATTGAGGAATTCAATGTTTATAGAATTTTGAGCTTGTAATGGTCCATTAGCTAACTTATTGTAAATGGCTTCCCTTTGATAACATTCCTTTCCACATATTTTATTTCAAATTCACTTAGTATATATGATCACCCATTTTTCTATCCTTCCTATTAAAGTTATCTTGCTCAACAATTACTTTAATGGATAAATCTCTACCACTAGCTTTGTAGAGTGGGTGAGCATGTAGTTTCTAAGATGCTAAGAAGAAAATATAACTACCAAGTAGGCTTTCTCAATGATGTTGTAATTTATCTCATAAGATACTAGTGTCAAATTGATAAAGTAGATTGCTTGTTGTTGTCTTCCTGAGCCAATAGGACACCCAAGGATGTGTCTTTTTCTAAAGTACAGAGAATAATAGGATTCCCCTAAATGGGAAGCAAAAAAATGGGTGGATTAGAAAGATATAGCTTTATCTATGCCAAACTCTTTTCACATTCCTCATTCCATTCATATATCACTCCTTTATGAAAAGTCTTGGTGAATGGTTTTTATTTATCTGCAAGATGTGAAATGAACCTGTGAATGGACTAGAGTCTCCCTTGTAATCCTTGTGTTTGATTGATATTCCAAGGTGGAGGAATTTCCATAATAGCTCAAAATTTCTTAGGGTCCATCTCAATGCCTTTAGCTAAAACAATATACCCTATCATTTTTCCTGATGTAACTCCGAATGTGCATTTTATAGGATTTAGTTGAAGACTAATTTTTTCCATGTGATCTAATATCAAGCCTAAGTATTTGAGATGAGTTCTTCTTTGCATAATTTTAGGCAAGGTATCATCAACATAATCTTCCATTTCTTTATGCATCATGTCATGAAATATTGTAGTTATAACCCGTTGGTCTATAGCTCTAGTATTTTCAGGCCAAACGACATCATATTATAGTAGAAGGAACCCCAAGAACATGTGAAAGTCACCTTCTCCTGATTTCTAGGGAAATTTTATTATAATTATACTCAAAAAAATTATCCATTAGTGAGTACATTTCATTCCAATCTATCATGTCCACAATCATGTCAATATTAGGTAGTGGGAATTTATCCTTTGGATATGCTTTGTTCAAGTCTCATGAATTAGTGAATACTCTCATAGACTTGTTGTGCTTTACAACTAGCATAATGTTAGAGATCCATTTATTGTAATCAATCACCTATATGAATTTTGCTTTCAATAATTTTTCTAATTCATCTTTTTTCGAAAGTACCACATTTGGATGCATTTTCCAATGATTTCACTTCATAAGTTATATGCCTAGTGCAATGGAGAGATGATGCATTATGAGATTAGGATCCAAACTAGGTATATCAAAGTATGACCATGCAAAGTTAGTTTTATTTTTCTAGAAGAAAGCAATGAGTTATTCTTTCTCTTCAGCTGACAATAATTGTGCGAGGTGTATGATCTATGGATTATCTTTTGGGGCCAAGTTCATAGGTTTTGTTGGCTCTATTAGTACTGATGATCTTTTATGGAGATTACTTGAAAGACAAAAATATCCCATCTTTGGACACCTCAAAGAGTTTTTCAGCCTTCGATATATTTTTTTAAAAATTATTCAAAGTCCTAATATTGCCACTATAGTTTTCACCATCAGATCATCTTTTCTTTTTTTCTTTTTGATTATTTGATTCAGATATTGATGTCATATTTAGTCATTCTTACACTTTGTTCAAAGGTGGAAGTTATAAAGGTTAAATAGTGTTGAGGTAAGAGGCAAGAGCATAGTGATTCTAGAATGTGGGGACTTCATTAGATGTATAATTTGTGTTCCAATATATTAGCTTAGGATGGATGAGTGGAAGAGAGTTGGTTGGTTCTAATGCATTCACTATATAGTTATTGAAAGCACAGACTAGTAAGTCAAGGCCTAAAGTGACATCATCTAGAGGTATGTTCAAGGCCCTTTGACCCCTAATGACATTAGAAGGGAACAAGTTGATATTAGTGGGGTCAAACTCGTTAGTCCTAATACTAGACCCCTCACCTACATTGAGTTGGTCTTTATATGCATAAACCATATCTATGTATCTTTCAATAGTAGCATAAGATAGAGAATTGAACTCATATTCATGAGAATCAATACTATTTTCTTGATCATGTTCTATTTCTTTAGTGTTAAGGAATTGACTAGGTTCTCCTTGTTCAAGTTGTGTCAAAGGAAGAGTAGAGATAGTTTCATCAGAATCTCTGTCATTATCATTAGTATTTGCATGTGGGACAAAGTGATTAGGTTCCACAAGTAATGTAGCAAGCTCTAGAGGTATGAGGAAAGGAAACATATCCTCCCCATCTGAGGTTTCTCCTTGGTTCTTAGGTTCTGATTGATCTTCAGATTCGAGTGGAGCCTCAAGCTTTGGTATAAATTTGTTAATTCCTTAGCAGAATGGTATCTTCTTGAGACTGAGACCTATTGTGTTTGTGGGCCTCTTGAATTAAGCCTTGATTGGATTAGTTAAGCCTTTATTTATTCTATCTAGGTAGACCATTCCCTTTATAGCCTATCCATTTCATGAGTTTAAGACCATGGCCATATCTCTCAGGAGTTATCTCACAATTTTGGATCCCAGCATTAGTAGTGTCTTCTCCTTTGTATATCTAGGTTGTAATATCTCTATTCTCATCATAATATTCTAGAGGGATGGTTGATTGAATAAAAAAGTTTAGAAGAGAGTTTCATTGTGTGGAGGGTCTCCCATAGCATCATGGAGATAGGGGTTGTGATGTCAAAGAGAGTACAAGTTCTATCGTGTATTCCCCCATAATAGTATCTTTCAATTTGAGGGATCTTCCTATATCTTTTAGCTTTTCTTCATAGTGTTCAATAGCTTCACAATTCTGCCTACCCTTTGAACAACTTATTGGGGTTAGGTGGTTAGGGGGTTAGGTAGTTAATTAGTTGTTGGGGAAAAAATAGTTTTAGTTGGTTGAACATCTGTTGAAGAAGAGAAATGCTTTCACAAAATGATGATGATTGTAGAGTGCCTATCAACAATCTATATAAGAGCATTGCAAGGGTAGCTGACATTTGTAGGAATAGTCACTTCTACTCCTTGAAAAGGAAATTTTAAGCATTGTTTATATGTAGAGGGAATTGCTTGCATCTCATGGATCCAAGGTCTGCCCAACACAAAATTGTATACTAGTGGAATATCTAGGACCTAGCATATGGCATCTCTTTCTATAGGTGCTACTTTAATAGGCAACACAACAAGGCCCTTGGATTTCATTTCCTCTTTTCCATATTCTTTGATAGTAATTTCTATGATGATCAATAGATTCATCATCATAGCTCAATTGATTCAGTACACTAGCAAAAAAAATGCTAAAACCAGTGCCTCTATCTATCACGACATAGTAGACACACATCTTGTGGATCATGACTTGAATGTGCAATGGTTGTTTATCAAGGTGACTTGGAGAGAATTCATCCTCCTCTAAGAAATATAGATAGTGTGGTGATGTTAAGAGACCCACCATGCATTTAAATCAATTAAGATCTAGATCTTTGGGCACACTAGACTCAGCAAGAGATTTATCAAGGATCTCCATATGAGCGAGCAAGATTTTTAGAAATTCAAAGATTGTGATCTAAGCATTAGTTCTTTAAAGATGATCTATGATGCTATAGCCTACATTACTAGAGGAGGGTGTTGATTTTGTGTTCTTATTGGCTAGTAGTGTTTTTTTCTGTAGTTTATTGTGGATCAGATATGGAAGGTAGAGGACCTTTAATCACTATCTTTACATAGGAATATGTGACAATATTTGCATTAAATTGAGATTATTCTTGATTAGTGTTTTGGGATGTGGGTCCTTTGAGAACAAAGGGATTTTTTGGTTTAGCTTTGTTATTGTCTTTTCCTTTTATTTTTATGATGCCATAGAATATGGAATCTATAGGTTTAGCCATATTGATTATGTTATCATCATTGGCATTTGTATAGTTGACCTTGGATTTATTCTTGGTTTTAGATGTCTCGCCTTTTTCATATGGAGGAAAATATTCCATGAATGCCTTGTGATCAAAATTCTTATTGTGTTCTTCAATAACCACATCACCATCATTAATAAGGCCTTAAATTTTATGTTTAAGTTGTATGCAATTATTCATTTTACGACCTTTTCTATGATGGTAGTCACAATATCTATCCTTCCTCCACCACTAGGGTCTTGGTTGTGGATCATATGGCTGAGAGTTGACTAGAGGTGTAAGGATTTGATATTGAAGGAATGTCTTATAGACTACTTCCAAATTTTCTCCAAGTGATGAGAAATTACGCTTGGGTCTAGGAGCCCAAGGTTGATTTCTAGTTTGTTTAATTTTAGTAACAGCCTTCTCCATGGCTTTAACTGCTTGAATGCTGTCTATTAAATTCAAGGGATTTTTAAAAAGTTTGGGGTGATGTTTTCTACAACATCATCATTCACCACATTTTAATTTTTTTTGTTGTATTTAGAATTGTGTTTGTTTGAATTTGACCCTTTTTTGTTGTCCTTTTGTAAGGTTAACTCACCTTTCTTAATCATGATTTCTTCCATATGGGTGACCTATTTAATCATCTCATCAAATGTTATAAGTCCTTGAAGATTTAATTTGTACCAAATTTTTGTAATATGTTTTTCATGAATATGTCAAGTTTTTCATTTTTGAGTATCTTATGAGAGTATCTAGTGTACAATTGTCTCCATCTCTACAAAAAAGTCAAGAATGGTTCTCCAATTCTTTGTTTGATTTTGGAAAGATCTCTTATGTTAACTAGGTGCTGAATTTTGTGCAAGTATTATTGAATGAATAGACTTGGGATCTCATCAAAAAATTTCATCCCTAGAGGTAGTCATGAGAACCATTCAATAGCTTGTTCACCAAGATTGTGTAGGAATAGGTACAAGAGATAGGTCTGATCATGCATAAATTCCATGGATAAAGCACTAGATTCTCTTAAGTGATCTTAGGGGTCAGAGATGCCCATGTATTTTTCATATTTGGGTATTTCTACTCCTTTTGGAAAAGGGCAGATGTATATATCCTTGTCAAATGGAAAAGGAAAAATAGTGTCTAGAGTGTAATGCTTAATGAGCTTGTCCTTTTCTTGCATTACTTGATAAAGTTGTTCTTGCAGAGCTTGGAGTTGGTTTTTAGCTCTAGATGTTATAGTTTCTTCTTCCCTGACTACAAGAGCTTGACTCCTACTTTAGAAAGCTCAAGAAGGTATTTCTCCTTCTCCTCTATCATTAGGATTAGCATCATTCTTATAAAGACTTTTCTTGTTCAAGCTTGTTCTATGTCTTCTTGAGTTATGTCCTTATCATCATCATCTAGGATGTGATGGTATGGTTGTTTATCCTTTTAGTTCTAATATTTTCTCCTTGTTTTTGATATCGATCTGCCATTGTCTTATGTACAAGTTTTTAGTATGTGGAATTTCAATGGGAGAGGAGGTATATGAAGAGGGACATGCAGAGGTTGTATGTAAAGAGGGATACACAAAGATTGTGTACAAAGAGGTGTGTATGTAAGGATTGTGTATGAAGAAGTGTTATGTTTGAAGTTGTACATAATGTCTAATTGTTCTTGGCAACATAATCAGTTTCATAAGGTGTCTTATTAGGTGTGTGATCACTAGGATGTTCTTAGAACAATGGGTTTTGAATCTAATTGAGGTTTATAGGAAAGACACATCTAATGTAAGGTCTTCCTAAGGGTGAGTGAGGTTGTGAGGATTCTACACTAGATGTAGGATGATTTTCAATAGGGGATCGAGATCATAAAGATTCCTTACCAAACTCAGAGTGTCTAACAAACTTTGTGTTACCTCTATCACGGCCTCTACCATGACCTCAACCTTTTCTAGCTCTATGGCAAGGAAACACTTTTCCACTCCTAGTGGTAAAATTCATAGACAATATAAATGTAATAGAGTTAGACTTGTACCATGTTTAAACTTAATCTCAAAAAAGGTAAAGAAAGAGTGATGTTTTCCAAGGTACAAATCATTAGCATAGTGACTAGAAAAGTTGAGATGTGTGACTATCATAACAACAAAGTGTGACAACATAGTAGGACAAATAGGAAAAATTAAGCAAGAGACCATTTTGCATGTGGAAAAAGTATTCACTCTAGGGGTTGAATTTCAAATTTATTTTATATTGTGTTGTAGACATAGGAGTGTATAGAGGATGACTAGGCAGAGATTAGGATAAAATGGGATAGACCAAGTGATCAAAAAATAAGCATTAAGTCTCAAGAAAATTGTTTATAGATAGATTCATACAAGGAAATGTATACTTGTAGAAGTATATATTTGGACCATGCAAGGAAATACTTAGACAAATGAGTATTTAGACCAATTTTCAAATTTTGAAAAAGTTTTTAGTAGCTTCTAGCAAAGTCTTGTACAAGATGGGACTAGAGACATACATTTGGGAATCATATATTATATGAGTAAAGGATGATGACAAGTTTATGTATTCTGGCTTGTATGAGCTT
Organism: Cupressus sempervirens; assembly: GCA_028749045.1. Taxonomy (NCBI): domain Eukaryota; kingdom Viridiplantae; phylum Streptophyta; class Pinopsida; order Cupressales; family Cupressaceae; genus Cupressus; species Cupressus sempervirens. Next base: position 377,132,075 of record CM053791.1, on the reverse strand, counting down.
TCACACAGAGGCATATGAGTTTTTGAACCAGTTTCTTAGTTTGCATAGTTTTCAAGACCAGTTTTGACCATTTTGAGTTTGTAGTATTAGTTTTCAAACACTTTGTGACCAAAATAAAGATATATAGAGAGTAGTTGCAAAAAATCCATCCAAGGACAAAGAAACTTGGTAGGACAAGGGAATTTTTGACAATTTTGACAATTTTGGACATGTTTGACTCAAAGAACACACTTTATTCCTAGAAATAAAATGGTAGAGAAGACAAAACCTTTGTCTCACATCTTATGTGTATGTGTTCACCTCACACAATCATGGCATCCTTGAGGACACCTATATTTTTGGTGTTTCCAAGGATTCAATAACATATATGTTTAAGGTCACCCTTAAGGCAGGGGCTTAACAGGTTTTTCCTTTTCTTGCACTACTTGGCGAAGTTGTTCTTGCAGAGCTTGGAGTTTTTTTCCAAGTCTAGATGTTACAGTTTCTTCTTCTTTGACTAAAAGAGTTTAACCATTATATTCTAGGGGTAGCTTCACTCCCTCTTTAGAAAGCTTTGGAAGGTATTTATCTTTCTCTTTTGTCATCAAGATTTGCATCATTCTTCTAAATCCTTTTCTTATTTGAGCTTGTTCTATTTCTTCATGAGTTATGTCTTCATCATCATCACCTTGGATGTGATGGTATAGTTGTTTATCCTTTTTAGTTCTACTATTTTTTCCTTGGTTTTGATATCGCTTAGCCATTTTTCTTATGTACAATTTTTCAATATGTGGAATTTCAATGGGAGAGGAGGTGTATGAAGATGTTGTATAAAGAGGGATATAAAAAGGTTGTGTGTAAATAGGGATATGCAAATATTATGTACGAAGAGGTGTGTATGTAAGGATTTTGTATGAAGAGGTGTTACATTTGGAGTTGTATTGTTCTTGGTAGTAAAATCAGTTCTATGAAGTGTCCTATCAAGTGTGTGATAACTAGGATGTTCATGGAATAATGGGTTTCAAATCTAACTAAGATTTATAGGAAAGACACATTTGATGTAAGGTTTGCCTAAGGGTAAGTGAGGTCATGAGAACTTTGCACTAGATGTAGGAGATTGTACAACAAGGGAAGGAAATCATAAAGATTCATCACTACACTTAGAGTGTCTAATAGGCTGGTTTAACCTCTATCATGACCTCTACCATGACCTTGACCTCTTATAGCTCTATGGGAAGGAAGCATTTTTCCACTTCCAGTGGCAATAGTCATAGACAATATGAATGTGATAGAATCAGACTAATACCATTTTTAAACTTCATCTCAAAAAAATTAAATAGGTCAAAGAAAGAGTGATGTTTTCCAAGGTATGAATCATCTTCATAATGGCTAGAATAGCTAAGATGTGTTCACTCTAGGGGTTGAGTTTTAGATTTTAGACTGTATTGAAGATACAAGAGTGTAAAGAGGATGACTAGATAGAGATCAAGATAGAAAAGGATAGACCGAGCAATCAAATAACAAGCTTTAAGTATCTGGAAGACCATTTATATATAGGTTCATACGAGGAAGTGCATAATTGTATGAGTATATATTTGGATTGTACAAGGAAATATTCAGACGAATGAGGATTCAAATTAGTTTTCAAAATTGGAACAAGTTTTTACTAGCTTCCAATAAAGTCTTGTATGAGATAGGACTAGAGGGATACAATTAGGAATTAGAAATTATATGAGTAAAGGATGACAACATGTTTCTGCATTCTAGCTCATAAGAGCTTACACACAGAGGTATATAGATTTTTGAACTAGTTTCTTAGTTTGCACAGTTTTCAAGACCAATTTTGACCATTTTTAGTTTTTAGTTTTAGTTTTTAGACAATATGTGACCAGAAGATAGATAGTGATATAGAGAGTAGTTGTAAACAATCCATCCAAGGACAAAGATGCTTGGAAGGATGAGGGAAGTTTTGACAATTTTGACAAGTTTGGCTAGGTTTGACTTAAAGAACACACTTTATCCCTAGAAAGAAAATGGTAGAGAAAACAAAATCTTTCTCTCGCATCTTATGTGTATGCATTTACCTCACACAGTCATGTCACCCTTGAGGGCGCCTATATTCTTGGTGTTTCCAAGGACTCTATAACATATATGTTAAAAGATCACCCTTGAGGTAGGGGCCAATTTCATATACCACCTTGAAGCATCCAAGTGGATACCTATAGTGAGGAGCTATAGGAGATATTATTCCCCCTCCTTTCACAAAGATCATGCCCCTTTTTGGAGGCGAACTGGGTAAGTTACTACTCTAAGAGGTGTTTAATAGGCTTACATTCATGATAACCCATAGTGGTCTTGAAAGCAACATTTAGGCTTCTCAAACACACCATCACCTACAAAGTGTACACCCTTGGCAAGAAAGTTTGGGAGTGGTGTCACTCAATACAATAGGTATGGCTTCCTTAGAATATATAATATCAAGAAAAGAGATTGAGGAAGGAATTAACATGGCTTTGGAGTCTTTCTCTCTACAAAGTTTCTTTATAATAGTGAATTGGAATCATCAGTGAAAGGTGTGTGCTCACTTGGGTCATTCCTAGAGGTTGGATCACTCTAGTAGGCCAACTACAGGTGACTCAAGGACTTGGCTCAGATTCAAGGGTCCAAGTTTTTTATTTTCCCAAAAGGGAAAAGAGCATATTCCTCTACCTCTTCACCCTACCCAAACACACTAGACATGTTCTTCACTAAGGTAGTTTGTCTCCTAATGCATCTAGAAGGTTCTAGGTTTCTAATTTTCCAAGAAGGTAAAAGAGCATAGTTCCCTTACTAAAAGACTTGTTAAGAGATTCACTACCTTTCCTTATCTTCAGAGGGTAGCATCATCCAAAGAGGTATGGTTACTAATTTATTCTTGGGCATCACTTCCAAGTGTGAAGAGCATAATCCCTTATCCCTTTGTTTAGAGCCCTAAAGAAGTTCACAAGGCCTAATTAGACTATGTTTGTAAAGAAGTAAAGAAGACAAAACGTTTGATTTTAAATATTTCTTTGACAATCAGTCTTTGACACATGCATCCTGCAAGAAAATTGCCATTATTGTGCATCAGTTTCAAGGTATTTATGACAAGTGTCCTATAGGAAAAGTTAGGCTGTATGAAATCTAGAATCACAAAGAACAAAAAAAACTCATATGAGCGTTAGAAAAATGCAAAAATTCATCAAAAAGACTGCATAAAATCAGCTTTGGAAAAATTTTGAGTAAACAAGTTGATGCAAAAATTTGTACAAGTTAGCATTTCCCCTTAAGAGGTTTCACAATCCTTGTATGACCTAGAATCTGACTTGGATGAGGGATGAAACATTTGAATCTTGTATGACCCATAAATAGCCATGTACAAGTCTTCACACTAGAGATTTCTCATCCTAAGAGATCCATACAAATTGACCTATTGCCTTCTATCTAGCAGGGATTTGAGTATATGCTCTCTAAACTAAGAGCTTCAGTGACTGTATCCTAGCTAGATTGAAGGATTTGAAAGGATAAAGATGGATGCAATACTATAACTAGATCTTTTTTTATTTTCTATGAAAATAAGTTACCTAAGTTGTATGAGTATACATATTTAAATTAAGATTCATGCAATTTCAATCTATATTTTTGAGATGTTTAAATGCAATAAGAATGAGATCTATGATATGGAAACAAAGAACAAAGTAAGCTAAGGTGAGTAAAAATGTCAAGCTAGAAGTGAACACACCATGCAACAAATCTTGGATGCATACAGTGAGTGCACAATTCAATAGGGTTTCCTTACTTGAAAGTGGGATCCTTTGTGAGAGATAGGAGTTCTCTATTTATAAGAAAAAGTCGGTCAAAAGTCCAAATAAAGGACTGTAAGGAATATGACGAAACTAGGAGATTCTATAAAGTGGGGGTATGACGCATCATATTCTTGTGTCACTTATCTTATCTTGGAAGATTCTTTTCAAAAAGAGTCACTTGATTGAATATTCCAAAAGGTGTCTCATATTTGAATTTTCAAATTCAAATAAATGAATATGTGGAGAAATTTAATATAAAATGAATCAATAAATCACATTGTCATGTATTATTGACTAAAGTATACTAATTTAATAGGAAGTGTTAGAACTTCATATTAAATCAATTAATCAAAGGGCTTTAGCTAGCCACTTTCAATTAAATATCTAGGAATTTATTAAAGTTAAGTGATTATCACAAAGTGTAGATTTTATGCAATCGATATTCAAATCAAGTAGTGATAGTTGGTAATAGAATTTCCTAGTGATTTAGGACTTTGTCAACTGTTTAGGGGTTCAGGGGAAAGTTAGTTTAGGAGACCAATTTTGAGGTATTACAAAACCAACAATGTGGCAGAAGTTGATTCACTATTATTGGCAATCAAAGTGGAAAGGTACTACATTTTCAATATAGATTCATAACAAAATGATATCGTCTAATTGTAGCCAAATCCACAAAAACAACAACAATAAAAAGAGTGAAAGCACTCATTTGTAGGTGATATAGATTCAATTCTACTAATGAATCCTCTTCACCATTAGCTCTCTATCAGTGATGCTCCACCAAAAGTATTGGTGGTGATAGTAGAGTGATATCAAAAGAGAGCTAATGGTGAGAAGGGTTTGCTGCTATAGTTGAATCCATATCGCATGCAAATGAGTACTTTTGTTCTTTTTTTATGGATTTGGCCACAGTCAGACACTATCATATTTCCACAAATCTGTAATGTGGGTTCTTTGGTATCTTTTATTGTGACACTTTGTAATTTTGTAGTTGATAACAAGTTTATTTCTCTAGTTCTTCAATTGAAATAGCTATAGGGTTAAGGTTTTAAAGCACTACAAGTAAATTGCATGAGGATGTAAGGGATGGTTTGACGGAAGGGTTTGGTTTTGGGGCCATTATAATTTAGAATTTCTATGTAAAAAACTTTGATTTATTAATATAAACAAAGTCTATTATTAAAAAAATGAATTGGTCAATTAAATATTTTTAAACTTAAATATTAATAATTATACATATTAACCAATCATTTTCAACCTTTATTCTAATTAATCATGATTGAGAATAATAATACAATATGCCCAATAAAATTACCTCTAAGATTTGTTATTTAATTTTTTAAAGTAAAGCTCTAAGTTGTATATTTGGCATGACAAATGTGTACAATGTGTGATACCAATTAGATAACTTATTTAGTAATTTGTTAGGGATTTTATTAAAATACTATAAATTACATATCAAAGGGCTATTTCTGGGAACTTTCCTCTCAAAAAAAATACCAAAAAATTGTTAGTCATTCTCGTTGGTTGATATTTACTCATCATATAGATCTTTATGATTATGATTTTCTGGAGTTCTTATATTTATGTCTAACTTGAATGTAAAAAAGTATTTCGTTCTAATGAGGATAAGATTTTCCATTGGTAACTTTTTTATTTGAATGCAAAATTATCTGATTGGCTATCTTTATTGTTGGAAATAACAATTGGAAAGTAAGTTCTGAGAGGGGGGGTGAATCAACATTTAAAACTATTTCCTCTTAAAACATATCACCAAAATCCATCTCATAACTTAACATGCAAACTAAAATAACATAACATGCATCACATCCATAGTATAAAGTAAATAACTCATAACACAATAAATTTTGTTACCCAGAAACCCTCCAATGAGAATGAAAAATTGGGGTGGGGATGACACCCAAAAATATTCACTACTACAGTTGTAAAGTGTGGCCTATTATGGCTACAATGTGTTTGATCATAATCTATGATCTACCTTGGGAGAGGTTTTCCCTGTTAAAGGCTTACAAAGACTATTAGGTCTCACCTTGTTAGAGAATTTAAACTTACAGTAAAGCAAGCACTCGGTTAAAAGATTTACAATAGCCTCTTAGAACTACTCAATTAAGAGTTTTTTTCTATATCACCTATTAGAATGGTTCAGTACCATGATCCTTTGGTTAGTACCTTTCTACTTGATGTTAGATCTTCTACTTGTTGTTTAAACCTTGATCCTCTTGATCAGATATGTCTCCTCTATCCTTTTACTTATTTACTATGTTCTTCTCAAACTAATTCTACAATGTATAGCTCTATCATAGCCATGTCAACCACCATGAATGTCCTCTAAACTATTAACATTCATTTCCTTGCACACACACTAAACTTCTTATGGTTTATCCCTCTTTTATAAACATTGGTGGTGATGGATTAGGTAAGAATCAACGGCCAAAGTTGATCCTTATTGCCACCTAATGCTTCCCTCATTTTGATTGGTTGCATGTATTGCATAGGGATTTGTACTATGACTCCATACTTATCTTTCATAATCGTAAAATATATGTTTTAAATGGAATTTTGTGCCATTACAAACCTCTATGTCATAAACTATTCACTCAGCATCCAAAGGCTCTGATGCTTGACCTTCACTGTGCTCTTAATATTGTAAGTCAGCTTCTAAATAGCTCGACACACTCTATTTTCTCAGCACCAAAATCACTCAGCACATATTATTTACTTGGCTTCCTTTGTTAGCTTGGCACCTAAATGACTCGGCACGCATTGACTGCTCAGCACTAACTGTCATATTATTATCATTTACTATCTAAATAATTATGCTCGGCAATCTTTGATCTTTGTTGAATAATGACTAAGTGCTTTTTCACTACTTGGTCAAAACCAATTTGAGATTAACAATTTATATCTTAATATGCAAATGTATCTTCAATTATTTTCAATCAATTCATCTTCTCTAATAAGAAATATACTTGATATCCATTGATGCAATGAGAACCATGATCATTTGTGCAATTGGTTGTGTTGCCTACTTCAAAATTAGATGTCTATTGAGTAGAAATGGTGGTCATATCATTGTAATCTATGAATAGTTAGCATTAGTCCTGAAAAATTGATCCAAACAAATTTTATCTGAAAGGTGGAAATTATTAGGAACTACAAAATTTTCAACTGTTCCAATTTGTTTTTAAAATAATATTGTATTCAAAATCATTTTTGAAATAAAAAGTGACCAAAAATAAGGGGGTCATCCCTTACAAACAAAAAGCTGGTAACCAGCAAATTACTAGTAGTGACCAACAACAAACAAAAAGCTAACTAAAGCTTCACAAAACCACAGATCCTAAAGAAAGAATTAACCAATAAAAACTTAAGAATAACTAAACTAAAATAAAGTCCAAAAGATCTCACAACTATGAAAGTTCAACAAAATAATCATTAGCATAACAAGCCAACCCAAGTCTTAAGTACAGTTGGATACCGGCAAAACCAAAAATAGCAGAATAACATAAAAGTCTTGGATCCAAGGATCCCATTAAACTAAAAAAATTGATTTTCTTTTTTCTCCTTCCCCTTCATAGCCACTAGAATTCAAGACCAATCTTCAGCAAGGAATTTGAAGAGGAGCTTATGGTCCTCCATATCCATCCCAATATCTTCCTTTTCCTACACCAGCAGCTAGAGGGTGGTGGCCTCAGCGTGGGTGACTTTGAGGGAAAATTTAGAGAAGGTAAAGAACCCTTCCTCTAAAATTTTAACCCTCTTATCTAGATTGGCATACACCTCCACTTGCTCCTTGGTCTCTTTCTTGATATCTATTTCTACCTTTTTTGCTTTCGCCTTTGCTTTTTGTACTTGGATATCATCCTACAAAACCCTTGGGTTAGTAGAAATATTAGTTTTTTCCTTAGCCAAGGATGAGATAGTTATGGGGGAGGTATCCACTTTGCTTCTCTCTTCACAGAAGGTAATGGGTTGGAGGGTGAAGCTGGCAGAAACATGGGTGATCTCTGTGGTAGTAGCATTGTCAATTGACACTTGAGTCTGAACATCAATAGAATTATCCAAGTTAACACTTTTTTCCACCTCCTCCTTTCCTTCTTCTCTTTTAGAATTAGAGTTTTCTTCCTCCTCCCTTTCTTCTTTATTATTTTCTGAGCTTTCCTCCTCAACCTCCTCAACTCTGAATCTATTGGATTTCTATTTGCAACTTGCCTAGGATTGGGCGAGTCTTCTAGATCTCCTCCTAGTCTTACCCTCGGCCTCCTCCTATGAATCCTCCTCTTCCACCTCAACTGGTTTTTCAACTTTTATCTTTTTGTTGCCCTTTTGTTTCACAGCTATATCAAGTTTTTTCTTTTTCTTGTTTTTCTAGCTAGGGGAGGGACGAGGGGTATGAATTTTAGTACCAGTACTAGTGCTCGGGGGTAAATTCTGGTGGTGGTTCTAGTTGTCAACCACCACCACCCTAGGGGGCACTGAGCAAGGTGGAATTGGTAGAGGCATAAAATTATCCCTTGATGGATTATGGTAAAGTTATGCCCTTTATTCCTCTTTTTCCTAACATCAACTACCATATCCTCAAGAGAATGCAAAAGAAAAAATGTGATAGAAATGAAATCCCTATTCCTAAAATGATTTAAAAATGGGAAATGGTAGTAGTAGTAAACATCAAACCTACCCTCCAGCATTAGATATCTCATGAGAACCAAGCACACATTGTCCCATGGGGTTGGCAACTTGTCCCTTTTAAACCCTCCTCTATATTGAATCGGTTCCTCATCTTCCACAAAGAAATTGTTCATACTGGTCTCATCAGCATTTTTAGTGACCTTTCTCCATTTTTTCCCTTTCATTGAAAGGCTAGTTGCCATGGTAATCACTTCCTCATTCACTTGGAAGGTGATTCCATTAATAGTGACCTTGCAGTTATTCCACCTGTTAACAAATTGGAAGGCACAATTCTCATTGTACCCTGCCATCGACTGAATGTAGGGTAGAAATCCCCTTTCCTTAAGTATAAACTAGGTGGCCATCCTATCCTTGAAGTTCTCCATTTTCATGGGCTCCAGCCTATTCAAGTCCCCACCCATATCTATTCTACCAATATCTTGTTCCTCTTCTTCAGTGGTGCGCATCTGAACTTCCTTCTCTATGAAATCTCTGCAACTACTTTCTACCTTGAGACCTTTAACAATAAGCAAAATAATTTTATAGTCTTGTTCTTGATAAGTTTCAAAATCCCATGCAATTTCATTATGGGAATCATGATTGTATAGTATCATAATTTTCACACCCCAAAAATCTCTGACAGTCTGATAAAAGATATCATTCGTACTTTTACTTGGGAAGTAATTTCAATTCCATGATGGGTTACCATAATGGTGAAAAGACATATCACTTAATTTGCATTCACTCATTTTTCCATTTGTACAACCATGTCTTCTATTCATTTCCAAAAAGCCTTTGTTAAATTTAGCGAACATCAAAACAAAATTTCCAAAAGTGGCCTCGACTTTAAAATTTATAGTCATAATTAAATGATATTCTCTCTTCTTTCTTTGGTTATCAATGACTTAATGTCTTCGTTAAGATCTATCATATCCCTCCAACATGTGATTGTCATTTTTTTAAACCCCATGGAAGTTGACACATCGGCCACCTTATTTCCTTCCTTGTAACTATGCTGCAAGTGGACACTTTCCATCCCTTCCAAAATTTTCCTAATATACATAATGATAATTCAAATATTCCATCCTGGTTGGGACATTCCCTTAACTAGATCAATGATTAATTTGGAGCCCTCCTCTATTTTTATTTCCCTAATTTACATTTCACTACTTAGTTGAAGACCCCAAAATAATGCTATTGCCTCAGCCAGATTATTACTTCCATTTCCCACCTTCCCAGCATAGATCAACAATGCATCACCATTCCTATCTCACAACACTCCTCTTGCCACTCCTATAACTCCTCTTCTAACACCATCAAAATTTAGTTTACATTGTGTGACGTTAGGTGGTTTCCATCTTGTTTGTTGTCTCCTCAACATTTTTGAGTTATCAAAGAGGGAAAAAAATCCTCATGACAACCTTAGTTTTTAGCAATTAGTCCTACTTGTCTACCTAGTTCTTCCTTTGGCATTTTACATTTAGCCACCCTTAAATTTTCCTTTAAAATATTTCTCCATTATTCCAAAAAACCACCTCCACTAGTTTATTCTCCTCTCTAAATATTATGTTATTTATTTCTTTCCATATATGCTAGCAAACATATGGTGGAACAATTTTCCATAGAAAAATTAATCTAGGTTGATAAAAGGGATAGCTCCAGTTCTCCACAAATTGACCTAGATTGTCCTTCATAACCCGGTCCAAAAAAAATCTCTCCTAGACCCTAGTCCATATTTCTAAGACATACTAGCATTCTAGGAATAGGTGAGAAATACTCTCCTCATTTTCCTTGCAAAAATAACAACAGTTTGCTAAATAAAAGCCCCTTCTTTTCAAGTTGTCTAAGGTTAAAAAATTTCCATGCTAAACCATCCACCAAAAGAAATTGATTTTAGGAATAAGGTTACTAATCCAAACCTTACTCCACAATGGTAGGTAGGGTTCCTTGCTAAATAATTGTAAGTAAGACAATTTTATAGTGAAGCTACCACTTTGAGTTAAGTCCCAAGCCATAATGTCCTCTTGGAATAGAACTGGGGGTCTCTGTTAGCCTATTAGCTCTTCCAACTCCTTGAGAAGTTGAATATACTCTTGGGAGTAAGTTTCCTTACAAATTTTCTTCCACTTCCTCCCCTGATCAAATAATCTCCAACTTTTCTTCCCACATCTTCTTAAAGCAACTCCATTAATCTTCTAAATTTTCTGAAAACCAGTGATTTCCCTCCCATCCACTTGTCTTCCCAAAATCTAATACTATGACCATTCCCCACAATCCACCTTGTCCCTTCCCTTAATAATCCTCTACTCCTAACAATATTCATCCAAATTGTAGACCCTCCTGGGAGGTCATTATTAAATAGATTCCAACTAAGAGGGGAATTTGACAAATATTTATCTTTCATAATATTACCTGAATCTGTATTGACTTCTCCCAACCTCTAGCCAATCTTCATAATGAGAACCTTGTTAAGATCTCGAAGTCTTCTTACTCCCAACCCTCCCTTGACCTTTGGCTTACACACCTCCTCCCAATTGACTAAACTCAATTTGTTTCTCTCTTCTATTCCTGACCAGAGAAAATTCCTTTGTATTCTCTCAATCCTCTCTACCATGTTTTGGTTATTTTTCAAGAGGCAAAGGAAGTAAATGGGAATACCCTAGAGAGCAGCAGAGAGAAATTGTATTTTTCTAGCATTTCTTAATGTCTTCCCTTTCCATCCTACAATTTTCCTCTAAATTCTCTCCACTATCATATTCCAGAAGTCATTACTCACTTCTTTAGTGGTTTGTGGTAGTCCAAGATAACTATCTAGGAGGCTAGTAAATTGACATTCTAGGATATTCCTTACCCTCCTTTGTAATGAGGCATTAGTATTAAAGAAATAAATCTTGTTCTTATGATAATTAACTTGTCCTAAACTTTCTTTATAATTATGTAGTATAGTCTTCCAGGCTTCAGCCTCTATAACTAAAGATTCTCCAAATAGGAATGTGTCATCAAAAAATTGCTATAAGACTTCAATATGAGTGGTAGTAGTAGGCTTTACCCCTTTGACACAACTAGTATTCACAAGTTTATAGAAAGACCTCCCTAAAACTTTGGCAACCATAATGAAGAGGTAGGGAGAAAGTGGGTCACCCTGTCTCAGGCCTTTCTCCACTCCAAAATCTCCCCAAGGAGAACCATTTAGGAGAACATAATATTGAATTGAGCCAATCATCATCTTGATCAAATTATAACCTTGTTATTAAACCCTACTCTTTCAAGCACCTCATAGAGAAAATCCCACTTAACCTTATCATAAGCCTTAGAGATATCCAATTTGAATGTCATCCCTAGTTTTTTTTCTTTTTTCCATTGAGTGAATAACCTCATGTGTGGTTATGGTGACATCTAGAATCTATCTTCCTGAAACAAATCCTTTCTGAGGGCTACCAATTATTCTATCTACAAAAGGCTTTATTTTGTTGACCAAGACTTTAGCAAATATCTTGTAAATAGTATTACATAAACTTATAGGTTCAAAATCAAGTAGGCTCAATGGTGTGGGGATTTTAGGAACTAGAGAAATAAAGGTCTTATTGATCCTCTTTAGCATCTTCCCAGTTCTAAAAAAATCCCTAGTAGCCCAAACCAATTCAGATTTAATAACCTTCCAAAAATGTTGGAAGAATGTGGGAGGGAACCCATCTAGACTCGGAGCCTTATAAGATTTCATAAAGAACACCACACATTTTACCTCCTCCTCCATAATATTGCCAAGAATGTGATTGTTTTCCTCCATACCTAGTATTTGTGGAATCATATTAATCAAGCTTCTTCTGATCACCGGATTCCTAGCTTTTGTGTCCTTGACATAAGCCTTGCTAAAGTATTCCACCGCATGTCTTCCCATCTCATCTTGATCCTTAAAGATCCTTCCCCCTTCACCATCCAACCTATTAATTGTGTTTCTTCATTTATGATTAGAGGCTGACCTGTGAAAGAAAGTAGTGTTCTTATCCCCTTCCTTAATCCATTGAAGTCTTGATCTTTGTTTCCAAAAAAATTCTTGCCTCAAGAGAATATCCTTCCACTTTTTTCTATACTCCTCCTCTTCCTGAGTTGAACTATCTAGGTTAATCCCTTCAGCAATTTCCCCTTGGAGTTTTTTAAGCTTTTCCTCCACATCACCTTTTATTTTGAACAAGTCTCCAAATGAACTCTTAGCCCAACCCTTAACATTCCTCCTTATGTTATGTAGTTTTTGGGTCAGTCTATACATAGTAGTGCCATCTATCCTTATATTCCACCAATCTTGAACTCTCTCTTTGAATTCTAGGTGAGAGTGCCACATTATTTCATATCTAAAAGGTTTTGGCCCACTTTTTCAACCATCCTCCTACTAGAAAATAATAGGGGAACAATCTAAAGTAGTTCTAGTGAGGTTCTCCAGATGGGAATTCCCAAGACTATTCCAGTTCCCTATCACCAATAACTTGTCCAGTCTAACCTGGATAAGGTCCTTCCCCTTTCTATTGTTAGTCCAAGTATACAAGTTCCCTCTCAGTTCCACATCAATAAAGTCCATTCTACTCATAAAGTCATTAAGGTCTTGCAAACTTTCTAGGAAGTCCCTATTACCACCCAATTTCTCTGAATGGTACAAGGGGTTATTAAAATCTCCCATACACATCAGTTTCTTACATATGCATTATTCTTATTAATGATTATGTTTCATATTTTTTCTTACATATGCATTATTCTTATTAATGATTATGTTTCATATTTTTTTTCTTTTGGTTCTTTTAATAGCTATAACATTTGTATTACATTTTGCAACAAGCAGTTAATAGAAGATTTCTTTATTATTATTATTTTAATTTTTTAAATGATGGCCTATTCTATATAGAAAAGAGATACTATAGTTGAGAATTTGTCAACACTTTATCTAGAATGTGTATTTTAAATATTTATTAAGTAAATTATTATAGAATTTTATATTCTAAAATAGAATTACATGATTAAAAGATCTTTAGAATTTTCCAATAATGTCACTTGAACATGTAAGATCATTCATCAAAGCATTATCACAATGGAAACAAATAAAATTATTATGTATTATTAGTTGCAATTGCCTTAATAAACATAAATGAATGCAAAATATAAAAAATTATAAAAATGTTTTAATATTATTTATTAGTGTATTTAATCTTCAAATATTTAGTTATAAATTAAAAAAAATATTAACCATATTTTCTAATTATAAACAATAATTTTGATTATAAGTTCCAAATATTATTTTAATTAAAAATCTTGATAACCACACTGACAAATCTTTTGATTATAAATCTTAAAAATAAACTAAGTTAATAAATGTGAACCTTTCATAAAATTTAAAAATTAACTTAAAACTCTATATTAATTATTTTATTGTTTACATTTAATAATAATTTAATTAGTAAAATGTATATATTTTAATTTTAAAAATATCATTTTCAATTCATCATATTTTATCTTTAGAATAACTTTTTTTAGTACCAATTTATTTCTATGAAAAATTGAAAAAAAAATTCTACTATAAATCCTTTTGAAGACTAAAGTTTTTGTTAACTTATTTAATTTCATCTTAAATTAGTTCTTTCTAATTTTGAAATAAATCAAACTTTCTTTTGAATTTTAAAATTTGTTTCTATTAAAATTTTATAAAATCAACTTGAAAATTCTATAATTTTGATGATTTATTTAATTTCTTCTAATATTTATCTTAAATTAATTATATTTTCTAATTTCAATGGCATAAACAAAATGATATAAAGAAATTTTGCACACAAAATAATATAGAATTAAGGTTGTAATTTTAAAATTGGGCTTTCATCTAATTCTAAGTCAAGGCATGGATTTAATATATTTCCACGAAGAAAGAAAAAAAAAACTTAGTATTATTTAAAAATGGCTCTGCAATCAGTGAACTTGTGAAACTCAGTGAGGAAAATATTTGTGCATACTAAATATGTGATTTCAAAAGTCATGCCTACATACAACAAATTTGAAGCCCCGGTCAGTCATCAAGAGCGTGGTTCAATGGAGAAAGACTACAAAAAAATTGGCAAATAGTTTTGCTTGGGAAAAATAGAAAAATAAAATTCACCATCAAATCTTTAAAACAAAAAAATCAAGAAGTCTACTTTACTAAAATAAAATATTGACTAAAGGGTGAGCACAAGTGACAACAACCTCCAAACCAAGATAAAACTGACCATGTATGGCAAAGGGCATGAATGGATTTCCATTACTACAAGGAAAACAAACCAAAAAAGAATAAAAATAATCCAAGTTAGGTGACATTCAAAAACAAAAGGGAACACAGAATGCTAGGGCTAGTTAAACACAATCTCAATCTGGTAAATCGCATACCCTGGCATAAAACTCTAGACACCAATAAGGTTTCATGGAGATATAAGGGTAAGTAGACAAAACAAAAAACCCTCTCTCGAAACAACCCAATCATAACCCTCTCGAGGAAGAGCGCAATGAAAGTTGTTGTTGCTTTGGCTGCTAACACCATTCAAGAGACTGCTGCAATTGGTAAGGAAGCTACTAAAATGATCTTAGAGCTGCAATAGTGGCTCTGGGTCGGGTTCCCTGGTTTAGTTTCTGTCTATTTTGGTTGCTGGTTGGGGTCTCTGGTCCTGGTTTTTGGTTTCTTTTGTTTTGACTGTTTGTGGTTCCAAGCCCCTGTAAAACCTGGTTAGTTTGT
Source organism: Cupressus sempervirens (assembly GCA_028749045.1). Taxonomy (NCBI): domain Eukaryota; kingdom Viridiplantae; phylum Streptophyta; class Pinopsida; order Cupressales; family Cupressaceae; genus Cupressus; species Cupressus sempervirens. The sequence goes on along the minus strand of CM053791.1, from coordinate 377,116,841 downwards.
TCTTGGACTTTTTTTGTGGTTTCAGGTCCTTGTAAAACTTGATTTTGAAACTGTGCTTCAGTTTGTTGAAGGTTTCTATTTCCTAGTTGGTATTTATTGCTATATCTTTCTACTTTTTGTAAAAGGGTTTCGGGGTCCCTTCAAAACCTTCTTTTACTGTAATCTAAAACAACCCAATCATAACTTAAATATGACTTCCAAAAGAACCTTAGCTTCTTGGAAGAAAAATGACATAGCTCGACCCACCACTTCTTTATAGATATCCTCAAATTCCTAACCTATGAACATATATAAGGCCAATAGGATTCTGTTAGGTCCTAACTCCATAATCAATATTCTCAATAAACCTAGGCCCTCCCTAATTAAGGATTTTGCCCTAGGAAACTCAAAAGCACACTATAGAAAAAGTATAGAACCTACCCAAAAACTTGACATAAACCCTAACCCCAGCATGGCCTTAAACCCCCTCCCCTAGAACAAATGAGAAAACTCGAATACAATCATCATCAACAACTCATGTAGTGAACATTGTTGGGTGGAATGTGAAAAATTGGGAGACTTTTTCTATCACAATGGGCTTGAAACTAAAAGGGTCAAACTAACTAATTAGCAATATGATTTATGCAGGGAACATGTAAGCATGATATCCCTCTCAAATCATTTGATTTACTTACATTGCAAAAGCATAGCAATTAAAAATAGTCTACTCTCTAGTTCTTTATGTTTCTTTAAAGGTTATAGTGTAAAGTTCTTTAAATGGATGCCAAATTGTAATGAAGAAATAATTAAAACACTAGCAATGACAACTTGGTTAGAACTTAAAGAGGTCCAGTGGAGCTTATCAACTTTCATACTCTTCAAATAATAGGCTCTACAATAATAGAATTCTTAGGTATAGAAGCTAATTACAAATACTCTAACAGAGGTAAAATGCTAATCAATCTAATTATAAATCTTCTAACAAACAAATCAAACAATAACCAATAGATCAATCTACAAACCATAATACTCTAAATATGAAGAAAGTATACAAGAAATCATTCTTCTTGAACACCATAGAGGATTAGAGATAGGAAGTGTAACACAAATGGGCAGAACTTCAAATCTAAGACATACTTTCCCAAAGCTTAGAGTAGAAAAGGGAAAAAAGGTAGTATAATAAAACAAGGAGAAATCACAGACACATAAGACTAATAAGCTCTTATTAGAAATAAACATCAAATGCAAACAAGAAATGGCTCAAGTAATCCAAGCAGGTGAACCTATCTAAGAGATTGAGGAAGGGAAAATCAAAGACAAGGATAGTAATAGTATAGATATTCCAAATAGCAGTGTCTTTCTTTATCTAGAAGGAAGACAGACACACAAAGAACCTAGTGATCAAACACAGGACAAAGAAAAAAATTGCTTAAGATTTTTTTTTAAAGTGGAAATAATAACATATAGGTTGTGAGATTGCACACAGTGTAGAAGCAGCAGTTCATATAATGGAGAAGTAAAGGAGAACATAAAAATATATAGGTAATTGGTTCATGAGAAACTTATGTTAGAAAATGGCTAAGAGGATCAACTGATGCTTTGGGAGGAGGCACATAAAGATCACCAAAATTTGGAAATACTAGAAGGGAACATATCAATATCAAACAATACAAAAAAGAAATTGTAGTTGTAAAAGGAAGAGTTTAAGAAAATTATAATACAGAGACATTAATTGATATAGCAGCAAACTAAGCCAATAATAAACTTATTCAAATACAAGAAAATGTGATTTCTTGATGACATATTTATGGGAAATATCAAGAAATGGTGGATAGAGAGTGATTTTAAAGGATCAAAAATGTTATGCTTTGTATCCAAACTCAAATATTTAAAAGAAAATATATTAAGATGGAATAAAAATCACTTTAACAATATATTTAAAGAAAATTTGTAAATTGAAGATGAACTAAGAAAAATTAATGAAAAAGTAATTAAGAAAGGAAGGGATAACAAAAATTTTAATAAAGAAAAGGAACATCTTGCAAAACAAGAAAATTTATTAGCAGAAGAGGAAATTTTTTGGAAACAAAAATTCAGGGAAAGTGGCTAACAGAAGGAGAACATAATACTAAATTTTTTCATAACATTATTATCAATAACAAGAACATTAATAGAATAACCAAAATTAAAAACACTACAAGAGACATGGTAGAAGAACTGGATCAAATAGAAAAAGTAGTTGTAAATTACTATACAAACATTTTCAATAATTTTGAAAGTTCAAAATTAACTGCCCGAAACAATATGAGAAGTGCATTTCTAAAGGTAATAACTAAAGAGGATAACAAGAAATTAAACAAAGCCTTCACATTGGAGTAAATTAGAATGTTTATTTTTAATATTAATCCATATAAATCCCCGAGCTCAGATGGCTTCCAAGCTTTCTTTTTTCAAAAATTGGGGAAATCTTTGGAAATAATTTGTGGTAAGTCATTGAAGAAACAATAAATGCAGGCTCCTTACTAACAAAAATTAACAATACCTTTCTAGCATTAATTCCTAAAAATGATAATCACAAAGAGTCAGGTGATTTTAGGCCAATAGCCCTTTTTAATACACTATATAAAATATTATCAAAAGCATTGACCAATAGACTTAAAATAGTTCTACCAAAATTAACCTCAAAAGAACAAATAGGATTTATACCTAGTAGATCAATTATAGATGGCATCATCATGATTCAAGAAATTTTCCAATTAGTGCAATCTAACAAGGAAGCTTGTATGTTGATGAAATTAAACATACAAAAAACCTACAATAAAATAGACTAGAGATTTCTTTGTATAACACTTGAAGCATTTAGCTTCTCTCAAAAATGGATTAACCCAATCTATAATTGCATAGCTATGCCCAAAATATCACTCCTAATCCATGGTACTCCAAAGGGTTTCTTTAGAATATCTAGAGGAATCAAACAAGGTGATCCAATATCACCATTCATTTTCATTATAATGGCAGAAGCCTTTGGTAGAGCAATAAAAAAGGAACAATCAAATGGGGAAATAAAAGGAGTTACAATAGCAGAAGGTATCTGAATCATTACACATCAGCAATTCGTAGATGACACTATTCTTCTAGGGAAAAGTACAGTAGAAGAAACTCAATTTATAAACAGATAATTAAAACTTACATGGAAACCTCAAGACAAATGGTTAATGCAGAAAAATCAAAAATCTTCTCGTTGAATACAAGCCCAGAACTGAAAAGAAGAATATCCAACCTAATGGGATATTTTAAAAAAAAAGGCAAACTCCCATGTAAATATTTAGGAATGCAGCTAGAAAAATACATGAGAGAAAGTAAATCTTGGAACCCTATAACTGATAAGATAGATAAAAAATTAGAAAATTGGAAAGGTAAATTGTTAACAAAAGTAGGATGAGCAACCAAAATCAAATCAGCCATTTATGTTATTCCAACTTATCAAATGTCTTGTTTACCACTCCCCAAATGAACTAAAAATAAACTAGATAGCAAACCAAGAAATTTATTTTGGAATGGAATCAAAGAAAAGAAAAAATTAGCATTGATTAAATGGGACAATATATGTAGACCAAAACACAAAGGAGGTTTAGGAATCAAAAATTAGAGCTGGAAAAATGAGTCTCTAAGGTACCAACTAAGCAAGAGGATGTACCATGAGCATAATAAAAAGTGGGCAAAAATACAATATCAGAAATACTTGAACAATGAAGATCTTTAAGCCATCTTTCTATCTAAAAACCTATTGAAGGGATCCAAAACATGGGATTTTATGATGCAATATAGACCCTTAATAAGAAAAAATCTAAAATGGGATATAGGTAATGGTGAGGAAGTGCAATTCTAGGAAGATTCATGGGATAGGCTACCATCCCCAGACAACTATAAACTTCCAATAAATATTAAGAATGCCCTCATCACAATTTGGGGAAAGTTAGTCAGCAATTACAAACATTAAAAAAAATGGATCATATGGGAAAATGGGAATGGAGACTTATAGATGAAACAAAACTCTATGAACAAGAAAAATCAATATACAAACAATTCATAGGTCAAATACAAGTCAACCACAAAGAAAGACTAAAATAGGTTAATTTGGGCAGCCTCACAAAATGGAAAATATAGTGTAAAAAAGGGTTATAAACTAATAACAAACTCCCAAAGATGGGATCAAATAGAGATATCATTAAACTCATGATGGGACCAAGAATTTCTCTCTAAGGTTGATATATTCATGTGGGCTACAATACAAAAAGGATTCCAAATACAAACAGATTCACAAGAATGGGCTTTGAAGGTCCCTCAAGATGTTTTTTATGAAAAAATAACTAAGAGACAGTTGAATGTTTGTTTTATATTACGGTAAAAGTAGGTTTTGAAGGGACCTCGAAACCCTTTAACAAAAAGCAGAAAGATAAAGCATTATAGCCCAACTAGGTAAAAGAAACTTGCAACAAACTGTAGAACAGTATCAAAATCAGGTTTTACAAGGACCTGAAACCACTAGATAAGTCCAAGAACAAACTAACCCAGGTTTTATAGGGACCTGGAACCACAAATAGTCAAAACGATAAAAACAAAAAACCAGGACCAGAGACCCCAAATAGTAACTAGACCAGATAGAAACTAAACCAGGGAACCTGACCCAGAGCCACTATTGTAGCTCCAAGATCATTTTAGCAGCTTCCTTACCAATTGATGTAGTCTCTTGAATGGTATCAACAGCTGAAGCAACAACAACTTTCATTGCACTCTTCCTCGAGCTCTGCCTTTTTCTTTTGCTCGGACCCACAGTCGAAGTGATATCTTCATTAGCCCTTTTTCTTAGGCTTGCAATGGCCGCACATATACTCAAGGTGACCAGTTCCATCTTAGTGCCACTCTCCTTGATTAGCATTCTGAGGTTCTACTCATAGTTGTTAAGTTTATTAGGGATGTCTCCCATCTACCCTTCTAGTTGGCTAAGTTTGACATTGATAGTATCTAGGTTATGTTGGAGAATTTCCACCTTTTTTTCAAACCCATCATTTCATTGTAGATCCAAGAATCTACTTTGAGCATGGTGTTAGCTTTATCCTTTGTAGAATGTAGGAAGGGGAACATGGTTTCCCTTTGCATTGAGTTGCTATCATCTTTAGTAGTCCCATGTGGGGGGGAATGGACATTTTCATTATTTTCCTCCATTTCCATTTGATCCTCCTTTTGAACCCCAGCAGAGTCCTCTATGTGAGCAGAGTCCTTCCTTTTTTCTTCCTCTATCCCCTTGATAGGAGAAGTAGTCTTAGCCATATGGTCCTCCTTACTCTTCTCAACAGGGTTTCCAATAGTGTTATCTTCCTCTTTATCATCCCCACTAGATATAGCCTGGTTACCCTCATTAACAAATTTACTCCATTCAGAATTACCTTCACTATTGGCTTCCTCTTTCCCTTTTTCATTATTACCTTTAGTCTATGAGTACCCATCCAAATTAGAGCTTAAATCCCTAGCATCAGTATCTTCCTCATCCTCAGGGTTAATATTCTGACGGCTTTTCGATTTCTCGATCTCAGACTTGTCATCCTCATGTTTTTGAGAAGCCGAGGGTTTCAAATTCAGGGCTTTATCTTTACCTTTAACGAAGTCACCCTTCTTACTCTTAATGGAGTCCTTCTTCTTGTCCTTAGAGGGAGTAAAGGCAATGTGTTTTTTTTTTACAATACCTCTTAATAAGAAGAATCAACCCTTCATGTAAAATAGGTCTAGACTCCTTCTTCTTATGACCTTCTAAACTATGAAGTAAAGAAAACCGCAAAAAGAAGGGGAAAGATATTCTATCTTTGTGTCTGAAGTGATTTAAAAAAACAAAGTGGCATTTATGAACTCTTTTACTTCTTCCATCAAGTATGAAATACTCACAGATACAACAAAGAACATCCCTCCAAATCTCTTTTATCTGATGCACATCAAAGAAATCACCACTCTTTTCCAGTTTCTTCTCCTCATCTTCCATTTTCAGAAACTTTTTGTAGGCTGCATTTGAAATGCTGGTTTGCTTGGTGAATTTTATGCCCATCGTGGAGAGCCCCATGATCTCTGCAATAAAATCCTCTGTAAGTTTCATAGTAACACCATGGAGAGTGACTTTTTCATTAGACCAGTTCTTAAAGAAAGTTGTAGTGATGTGTGGCTTAAAACCATTGAGTCACTTTAGATAACAAGTCACATTTCCCTTCTACAAAATTTTCCATACATCCTCATGAGCCTTCCAGGCATCATAGTTTTTTGGTTCCTGCTTACACGGTTCACCCCCCATTTGCAGAGAATTGAGAACGCACTCAAACAAGAGTAACCAGATGCAAAGAGTGAAAGGGTTAAAATGAGAACTATTTTTCATCCCATCAAAAGAGACTCCCTTTTTTGGAGATACGTGCGAAAACCACATCGCATTCATTTGAGTGTACTTTCATGGGGAAGAAAATCTGGCAATAATATGCTCACTCCACAAAATCATTAACTTTCTAATCTTTACAAATCTTTCCCACTTGTGCATGGATGGCTTCATAATGAATAATTTCTTTGAGATCAACTTGATTAGTTAATTCATTGGTCCACCTCACCTTTTCCCTTATTAGGAAAACATAGTTGGCAATCCAATCAGCAACACCGTTGGCCTCCCGAAAGGTATGGGATATGACAACTTTTTCAAATTTTTGAATAAGGTATTTGATCTCCTTGATTGTGGCCTCTATCGACCATGAGATAGAACTTTTATTATTTAGGATATTAACAATATTTAGAGAGTTTCCTTCCAACCATAAATTCGGACATCCCAAATCCACTGCAATTTTCATAGTATAAAGGGCAGCCATTGCTTCAGCAATGTGACTATTAGTCCTGCCTATGGGGATTGCTATAGCATCTTTAATATTTCCCCTATGATCTCTCAACACACCTCCACAGCCCGCACTTCCCAGGTTGCCCTTAGTAGCACCATCAAAGTTTCCTTTAATCCAACCATAAGGGGGGGAACTCCAAGTGATGGTCAATCTTGCGTTATCAGTTTGAAGTTTAGGATTTTCAGAATGCATTGGATTATCAAGGTTCTTCAGAGATCTAAAATTCTCCTTAAAAGCTCTAATAATATTCTGACCAAGCACCCATCCAGGAACCTCTCTATTTCTAAAAATTATATTATTTCTTTCTTTCCAAATACCCTACTAGAGATGAGGAAGAGTAATTTTCCATAGGAATTGAACATCAGAATTCTTAGAAGGGCATTGCCAACTTTTGAAAGAAGAATCCACATTGTTTTGATGAACCTAGGTCAAATTCCAATACATAAGGATCTCAGTCCAGACTTGCTAGGTATAAGAGCAGTTCAAAAATAGGTGGTCTCTATCTTCAAATCCATTCTTGCATAAAATACACCTATTCACCAAATTTATACCTCTTTTTTGCAAGTTATCAAGGGTCAAAATTTTATTTTGAAGTTGGACCCAAAAGAAGATGTTAATTTTAGGAATGAGACCCTTAGTCCAAGCCTAAGACCAAAAGAGAAGATTTTCCTTCTCCTTAGAAACAAAGAATGAAGAAACTTTGAATTGCCCACTAGGATCAGCATACCAAATAATCTCATCCTCAAAAGAAGGATGGAGAGAAACAACATTGAGAGATAATTGGATGTGATTGAAGCATTGATCAATCTCCTTCAAGTTCACCCAAGAGTCGTTCTGCCAGTAATGACTAACAAGAGTGACATATCTCTGCTTGCATAAGTCAACTTGTGTCATATCTTGAACATCTTCAATCAGGGGGTGATCCTTAAGCCAAACATCTTCCCAAAATCTCACCCTAATCCCATTACCAATTTTCCAAGAGCACCCTTCTCCAAGAATTTTCTTTGTTCCTTGCAGAGCTCCCCAAATGGAGGAAGAATGAGAAACATCACAAGAAGAGAAGAAATTAGAAAGATAAATAGAATTAAGAAGGTACTTGTGTTTCCAAATGGTACTCCACTCTTTGTTTTCATGGAAAACACGCCATCCTTGTTTAGCTAGAAGAGCTTTATTCATCAGTTGAATGTTTGTTATACCAATGTTCCTTTGCAAAAACAAGTTGGAAATGGCTAAGCCAAAAATTAATCTGGCATGTTGCCTTTTTGAAAAACCTATGGGATCATTTAAATAGCTAGTCCAAAAATGGATACTCTAAGATATATAACAAATTTGGGAAAATTTATCCTCTAAGAAATATGGAAGGAAAGAAATTGAGGATTTTCTTAAATAAAGATCTATCAATGTCTTCCCCTCAATAAAATAGAAGCTTGCATAACAAAATTAATGAATAGTAAGAAATTCAGTAAAAGAAGAAGGGACATTCTTAGAAAGGGACTCATAGATGCAAAAAAGTTGGATCAATCTCATCAGTCTCCCAATGTTATATGCCAAAGCAAGAAAACAAGCTAGGATCAATTTTAAATGGGAACCACCACCCCCAGAATGGGAAAAGTTAAATTTGGATGGAGCATCTAGAGAAAACCCAAGCAAGGTAGGTTTAGGTTGTATTATTCACACAATGGATAAAATTTGGCAAATCAAATGGGATAAATATCTTGGAAACATTTCAAACAATATGGCAGAATTAGAAGTACTCATAGAAAGACTTAGGAAAAGTTTGAACTTAGGTGTAGCAAAATTAATTATAGGAGAATCAAAAATTATCAAATGTTCTTAGACCTAGATATACTCCAAATTGGAAACTAAAATCCAAACTAGAAGAAGCCCTAACATTATTAGAAAAATTTGTTTATGGTTTTAGTTTCATTTTGAAAGATTTGTAAAACTTATAGGTTACAAGTCCTTGTAAAACCTGGTCACATTTTCTGGTTACATTCTGTGGTTTCAGGTCCCTATAAAACCTGATTTTGTGTCTATTTTTTGGTCTCTGGATTTTGTTTCCTGGTTATGCTATGATTGAATTTTTTTCTCTATTTTTAGGGGTTTCGGGTCCCCTCAAAACTTCTTTTTACCTTAATCTAAAACATTATTAGAAAAATTTGTCAAAATTATAGTTCCCTATATATATCGAGAAGGTAATAAATTGGCAAATGAATTAGCCAATCTTGGAGCAGATGGAGAAGACATTCTTATAAAAAATAGCCAAGCATTTCAATCTAATAAAAATAAATAGAAGTCATTCCTTTCATAAGAATATTCAATGTAAAATCCCTACATCTAAGAAAAACCTTTGCAAGATCCTTATTACCCAACCCCTATATAATTTTAGCATCCCCTTTAAAGCTCTAGGTTTTACTTTTCTTTTAATTATCCACATTTTAGAAGCTTAAGAACCATACCAAGATGTAAGAATAGATTTAAAACTATTTCTTCAAACATTAAAAAGGATGACTAAATCACATCGGACCCTATACATGCTTCAACTCATGAATCTATAATTTTTTGGAGCTAATCATTCCTTTATATGGCTTTGATGATCATGGTTTTTAATAACTACACCCCACACACACATGTGGATTCAAAGACCTTGCACAAAACATCATGGAAAATGATGTAAGGATAGCCTCTCAGTTATCATAAGATACTGGAGTACAATATGAGGCAACCATTTTTAAAGCATCAAAATGAAGCAAAGTTGGAAATGAAAATGATTAATTAATGTGTACTTTCCTTCCCTTTTTTCCTCTATGATACAATTTATCTATTTAAAAAGGTTGTCTTCTTTGGTTTATTATCAATTTAAATCAAGTTATTTGCAAAGGTTCTTAGGTAGCATGATGTGTCTTTCTTAGGAGTAGTTAGTTATGGGTTAGGCATGGATACTCCAATTCATATGCATCTTGGAAAGAGGGAAATGGCTTTTTGGGGAAAAGCCAGTGATTTAGGAATTAGTAAAATGACTAAGAACAAAAGTGGGTTAGTTCACAGAGCTATTAAGATCATTATGTTAGCATGAATGCTAATGCTATGGGGGAACATTGTAGAACATTAATATGATGTATTCATGACTGTGTTTGTCATTGATGACAACATAGTAATAAGTTTATAAAAACTAACAGAGCAATAGACAGTAATTTTTTTATTAAGAACATTATATTGCTTATCTGATGATGCACAGTTTCCAACACATAATATAGTATGTCTTTGTTACAAGGGTATGTGCACAGAACCTAACTTGATAGTGTATGGCAGATATGATTGATCTACAGAGAACTATATGGAAACAGAGTATTAGGAAAGCAATTCCTATTCTGTGATTGCTATAGTTCATCAAAAATATAGTGAAGGGTTGCATAATTAATTGAAGATAGTATATTGGTCATTGATTATGTCAAAGAGTGTGCATGTACGAAATTCACCCGTGTGAAAATTTGTTTATAACTATGAGCCAACAACATTAATTAAATGTGTATTCATTTAATTAACATATTATAATTAAGTGGGAAGCTGACTCAAGGATTTATTATTGAGCATGGTATAAAGGAAAGATGTTTTCCATGTTTAACATATAGTGTGTAGATGAGACTTGAAAATTATTGAGCAGCAAAGTAGAGTGACTTAATAATGCATATAAGTGACCTTAAGGGTTATTGTTACTAAGTACAAAAGTCCATATCTGATTGCATGGTCTGAAGGAAAACAAGTCTGACATACTAGATAGAGGAAGAAGTAAAAGTTTTTTTCACTCTATTATTCTGAAAGGAATAGTACTGAGGTCAATTGGAGAGTGGGTTCATTGATCTAATCCTAAAGCTATTTGGACAGTGGGTTTAGTTGCCTTCCACAACTCCTAACAGGGTCGGCACAGCTCCTAATAGGGTTGGAATCTCCTAATAGGGATTCAAAGTCTCCTAATAGGGATTCTTTGTACTAAATGTTATAATAGACTCCTAATAGGGTCCATCCTCTAACAAGAAATTTTTATATTAGTACATCATCTTATGGGCATCATTCCCACCAGGGTTTTCCCTTTGATCAAGGATTTCCCTTGTCAACATATCTGGTGTAATTATTTATGTGTATCTTTATGGTTGCTTTTTACTTTGGTTGAATGGTTAAGTGTATAAAAGAGGATAAATATTTTAATTATTGAATAACTAATTCACCCCCCCCCCAGTTATCTTGGTGAACTTTTGTTTTTAACATTTGGTATCAGAGCTTCAGGTCCTTGAAGAAAAAGTTTAACAACTTTTGGAGATCCATGGAAAACATGTTTAGAAAGGAAAGTCCAAGATTTGATGGCACCAATTAAAATAGTTGGAAGGATAAGATGAAGACTCATCTTTTGTGCATTGGTCTAGGATATTGGCTTGTAACCAAGGCATCTAAGAATATTGCAAAAGAAGACAATCTTGAAAGTTGTATTGAGGAGTAGAGAGAAGTATTTATCTACAACATAAGGGCAAGAGAAGCAATATTTTTAGCTCTACCTAAAAGTGAATATAGTTAGGTAAAACTACTCAAAACATCTCATGGAATTTGGAAAACTTTAGAAGCTAATTATGAGGGTGATACACATGCAAAAAGAGTTAGATTACAAAATTTGCATTGTGCATTTCAAGATGCTAGAATGATGGAAGATGAATCTGTAATAAGCTATATAGGCAAAATATATAAGATTTTTGCAAGAATCACATCTCATGGTAGAATGAAATTGGATGATGAAGTAATATGGAAGATCTTGAAAAGTCTAACACCACCTTTCAAGACAATACCCTAGATGATTCAACTGATGATAACCTGTACTAATAATTTTCCCAAAGAAACATTTCTTGGTATACTGGAATCTATAGAATTTGATCTAAAATAATATGAAGAATTAGCAAAATTTGAGACAACATTTAGTGCATTAAGTGTTAAACCTAGTCTGGAAAAGAACACAAAAGCACAAGGAGACATTGCTAGCAGTAGCAAGTCTATCAAGGAAGGAGTGGCTCTTCTTGTGGAAAGAGAAAAGGATGGTAAGAATATCTTTAAGTGTTGGACATTTAATGAATATGGTCATTATGCATCTAAGTATCCTAAAAGAGAAAGAAAGTATAAGGGAAGATTCAAATCTAGAAGACCTAGGAATTTCTTATATGTTAATAAAGAAGAAGAGGAAGAAGAATCTGATCAAAGCAAAAGTGAAGATGAATTGGGATTCATAGCTATAAAGGTGGATGATCTTGACAAAGAAATTAGAGAAGAAAGTGCATTGATTTCACAAGTTGAAAGGAAAGATTGGACCATTGATAGTGGTTTTTCACATCACATGACTGGTGATATGAGAAAATTTGTCAAATTCAAAAGCCATGATGGAGGGATTGTTAGAGTAGGGAACAATGTAGCCTGTCACATTACAAGAATTGGATCTATCTCACTTGATGGTAAAACAAATATTGATGATGTTTACTTTGTTGATGGACTAAAATATAACTTGTTAAGTGTTGGGCAGCTTCTAGACAAGGGTTACCAATTATAGTTTGGCAATGACACATGCATCATCGAGGACAAGGAAGGAAAATTACTTGGTACTAGCACAAGAACCAAATGTAATGTATTTCAGTTAAACACCACTGAAATAACATGTTTAGTAGCTAAAGTTGACAACAGTTGGTTATGGCATAGAAGATTTTGTCACATTAATTTTGATAACATTGTGAAAGCTAGTAATACACTTGTTGTGAGAGATTTACCTAAGATCACTAAGCCCACTAACATTGCTTGTAAGGAATGTATCTTGGCTAAGAAAAAGAAAGTTTCATTTCCTAGCAAGTAGTTTGGTACTACACAGAAGTTGGAATTGGTCTATATAGATTTGAGTGGTCCCACAAGAATAAGAGGATTCTATGAAGAAAGGTATTTTATGATTTTTGTTGATGATTTTACCAGAATGATGTGGGTAGCTTTTCTTAAAGAAAAATCAGAAGCATTTGAGAAATTCAAGATATTCAAGAACAAAGTAGAAAATGAATCAGGAGAAAAAATCAAGAGCTTAAGATCTAATAGAGGAGGAGAATTCACTTCTAGAGAATTCAACATCTACTGTGAAGAGCATGGAATCAAGAGACAGCTATCTTCACCTCATTCACCTAAGTAGAATCGGATTGTTGAAAGAAGAAAAAAATCAACTGTTGAAGAAACAAGAGCTATTTTATTTGAGAATGATGTACCAAAGACATTTTGGAGAGAAGCATTCAATACAATAGTATACACTCTTAACAGAGTACATATCAAAAAAGGTATAGAGAAAAAACCTTATGAGTTATGGTTTGGATACTCACCATCACTCAAATATTTTAGAATATTTGGAAGCAAATGTTACATTAGAAGAGATGATGATATCAATAAGTTTGATCCAAGGAGCGATGAAGGTATGTTTCTTGGCTATTCATTAAAAAGTAAAGCATACAAATGTTTCAACTATATATAGAACAAAAACTATAGTAAAGTGTGTAAATGTGAGAATAGATGAAATGTTTGGCACCAAAGAGAAGATGATGGATTATAACTCTTATGAAGATAATTATTTTCGGTTGACCAATAGATGTAATGAATTATTTCTCAAGACTAACAATGACTTGCAGAATAATGTGCAAACTAAAGAAATAAGAAAGAACATAGTGCAATACCTGAACTAAGAGTTGAAATAGCAACTCCTACCCCAAATAAGAATATGATAAAAACTCATCCTACTGATCAGATAATAGGAAGTAAATAAAAAGGAGTAATGACAAGAAGCATAATCAATAAAGAACTATGCCTAATATCTCAAGTAGAACCAAAAGTGCAGATGAAGCAATCAAGGATGATCATTGGTGAAAGAAATGAAGGAAGAACTTGAATAGATAATAAAGAATGACACATGGGAACTAGTCCCTAGACCTAAGGACAAAAATGTGATTGGCACAAAGTGGGTGTTCAGAAACAAAATGAATGAACAAGGAGAAGTAATAAGTAACAAAGCAATATTAGTATGCAAAGACTACTCTTAGCAAGAAGGAATAGACTATGAGGAAACATATGCACTTGTAGCAAGAATGGAAGCAGTCAAAATGTTCTTGGCATATGCAGAAAATAAAAACTTCAAAGTATATTAGATGGATGTTAAGTCAACAATCTTGAATGGAGAAGTTGAAGAAGAAGTTTATATTGAGTAGCCAGAAGGTTTTCCTTTGACAGAAGAGAAGGATATGGTTTGTAGATTAAAGAAAGCCTTGTATGGATTAAAGCAAGCACCAAGAACCTGGTATGCAAGGTTAGATAAATACTTAGCAAAGCTTGGATTTGCTAAAGGACTAGCAGACAATAACTTGTACCTTAAAAAAATAGAAAATGGTTTTTTGATAATCATTGTATTTGTTGATGATATCATTTTTGGAAGAAACAATGAAGCTAGTAACAAATTCTTAGAAGACATGAAGAATTAATTTGAGATGAGTATGATAGGAGAAATGAAATTTTTCTTAGGGTTGTAAATTATTTAAAATAAAGAAGGTATCTTTATTTCTTAGACTAAGTACTTGAAATATTTACTAAAATGATTTGGACTAGAAAATTGTAAACCTGTTGGAACCCTTATGGTAACTGGTCACAAGTTATCAAGCAAGGATGAGACACTTGTTGTTGAACAAAAGAAGTACCGATCTATGATTAGAAAATTGTAGTATCTAACTCATAATAAACCAAATATAGCTAATGCAGTTGGAATTGTTGCAAGATTCCAGGTTGATCCTAAAGAATATCACTACGTAGCAATAAGAAGGATATTCAGATAGCTGAAAGGGACATCTAATTATGGAATTTGTTATGATAGAGGTAATGATTTTACTCTTTGCAATTATACTGATGCTAATTGGGTTAGAAATATGGATGATAGAAAAAGCACGAATGGAGGAGCATTCTTTCTTTATGGAAGACAAGTTTCTTGGTTTAGCCAAAAACAAGACTGCACTTCACAAAGTACTGCAGAAGCAGAATATTTTGCAGCATCAAACAACTGTAATCAAGTTATATGGATGAAGTAGATGATGAAGGATATTGGAATTACATTCAAAGAACCTATTATCATTTACTGTGACAACACAAGTACAGTAAGCATGTCTAAGAATCCTATTTTGCATTCTAAGACTAAGCACATCTCTATAAAGTATCATGTGTTGAGAGAGAAAGTTGTAGAGAAAGAAATTAGACTGGAATTAACACTAAGGAACAGATTGCAAACATTTTCACAAAGGCCTTACCAAAGAATACATTTGAGTACCTAAGAGGTATTCTTGGGGTTATGCCCCTACCTACTTCAAAATAGAAGATGCAAAAGTGCTAATGACATGAAGAAACAGAAGTCTTATTGGCCCTTTTTGTGAACATTTGTCTATAACATACTTAAACTTTATCATCTTTTAATATAAATGTTTTGAAATTTTGATGTATAAAGTATGGACATAAGGCATAAAAATGATAATCGAAATTATATCTAAAAAGGGGTTCATTTTGTGGTAAAAATCCTTCTTCATGAACATTTGATATGGGCAGATCTTCCTGTAGCTAAAGAGATTGCAAAAACTATTAGTTGAATAATTAATTTATTTTCTTTATAAACTAATAAATGTTTGCAAGAAGTCTTGTGTGTATTAAATGTTGATCACAGGAATACAAGTTGAGCGGGAGTTAATCAAAAATAAACTGCAAAGGAATAGCACTAAGGCATTGATGGTATTAAAGAAAAGTGTTATGACACCGTTGCAGCTGGAAGACTTGGCAGCAAAGTTAGAAGGGACCTATTTTAATGAATAACAAAGCAGGACCTAATAAAGTAGTTGAGCAAGGAAGCAAGCATCAAAGTGATCAATTAAACATGTAACACATGATACCTAGATTTTTGGAAGCTGTTTAAAGTCAGATAAAAGAGTAGATCTAGCATTTGATATGATCTATATTTGTGGGGAATTTAAGGGATAATTAATGTCTTTACAATTGCATGCTTGCGGTCTTAAGTTGTAACTGACTTTCCTTCATGAGGAAGTCGTAATTATAGGAGTTTGTTGTTTTCATTCCTTTTAAATAAGACCTCGTCTGTATTTATGAGGTTAGGGTAGTGAGTAGACAGACAAAGTCGATAGACATCTTTTTGTTTATTCCAAGTTATTGTAGTACTGCATATTTGAATGAAAACATGACTTTGCTAAGTTTCTACACTTTTATCTGAGCTTATCTTTCCTTCATTCTTCTGTGGGGGCCAACGTGGAAGGTGGAGTTTACTTTAGTAAGTAGGAGTTAGACTTAGTTTTCTAAGTTAAGATTAGAACTGTTGTTCCTGCAACCACTGGAAACAAAGCCAGTCATTGTTCCTACAGTAGTAGGTGCATAGATGTATGGTTAAATAATTAGAATTTCCTTCCAAGTATTTGATAGTTGTCTTTCCTTTGGATAAACTAGATTTCCTTAATGGTTATTACATTCAAGGTAGTAGTGACTTTTAATGAAAACTAGAGCATATACTTTGCAGACATCATCTCAAGTTCACACTCTCGGATTGACATTTAATGAAAATAAGCATAGTAATTTGGTAGTAAGGGATGTCCAATCCTACAACTAAAAAGATGTTATATTGATTAGATATATTTTTGGCATCATTTTTCAGGATGGTGTTAGTCTAGTATTCACTATTGAGTCATTTAGTTTCATTTTTAGCATTCTTGCATGCATAGAAGAAGAGACCACCTTGGAAGATTTCTTCCCAACTTCAATTAGGAAGATCCTTTTTATCCTGACCCTGAAGAAAGAGAAGAGAGAGAATAAATAAAAGAAGAACTATTTGAGAAAGTATTTGCAGAAGTACCAAAACAAGTACAATCATCGATCACATCTGAAGAATCCTTCCATTTGAATAATCTTTTTGCTGAGCTAGAATATCAAGATAATCCATTAGCTCTAGTCATTTATCAGCCACCACTAGGAAATCCACAAATGGCAATAGCTCAGCCCACCTTTCCCTTTCTAATTCCTCCTCAGTAGGGTAATCAAAATCTAAAAAATATACTCTCATCTGCCTTGCCTAAATTCTATGGCCTTATTACTGAAGATCCAAAAACTTTTCTCTTTGAATTCAACATCCTTTGTCGAAGTTATGACTAAACAACTAATGCCCATAAGCTAAAATTGTTTCCATCAACTCTCAAAGAAGTCGCTTTGAGATGGTTCATGAGTCTAGGTGTCAATGTTGTGACAGATTGGCCAACTATGAGTAACCTATTCCTTAATAAATATAAGGAATATTATAGAGGCCATGATTTGAAAGGAGATGACATTTTTAAAATGTCACAAAAGAAGGATGAGACTTTGGAGGACTATGTTGCCTAGTTCATGTTTAACCTACAGCGCAACATACAACATTAGTTGAATGAGAAGTCCCAAAAGTGTCTCTTTCTGAAAGGAGTGCATGATAGGAGTATGGAAGCTTTAGACTTAATGACTAGGGTGACATTACACAAAAGACATGGGCTGAAATCTGGAATATTTGTTTGAACTATTCTAGAGAAATAACAAAAAAAGGACAAGGTTTGAGGGACTTACTCCAAAAAAATCCTGGGGCAGGAGTATCTAAGACAAAATTGTCAAACCTCTTGTCAGATTTCAAGCAAGACATCATTAATGATGTTGCTACACAATTGGATACCATGCAAGCACGAAGGAAGGAGGAGGATGCTGATAGTATGTTGGTAGAATATTGCCCCCATTATAGAGAAAAGAAATGCAACTGCCGATGTAAGCCTATTGCTAGCTTGGAATCATAGCATGTGCCTACTAAATTCAAGGTGATTGATGAAGATGGGAAGTCCTCTATGTTGCTCAATGAAGGTCGTGGGCTCCAAGATTAGGTATTCCTCAACACCCACTCCATAATAATGGCGGTAATAGCCAATGGAAACAACGGCATGGTAATTATAATAATTGGCAGCAGCCTAACCAAGGGTGGCAGTAGCCTACCCAAGGTTGGCACCAACCTCAGCAGGGTTGCCAGCAAACCCAGAACTGGCAGCAACACCATCATCAACCAACCTTGACTCAACCTCCTCAACAGCAAGCCTTAATACCTCCTACAGCCAATATAGCCCCTCCAAAATAGCCATAGTTACCTGCACAACCTATGCCTAATCCTAATAGTGCAAAACCTTCAGCCCAGCAACAAAGTTATTCCATCACCCTGAATGATATCCATCCACGATATAGAACAATGCTTGCCTCACCTCAGTAGCCCATTATAACAAAAATAGATGATACAAATGTTGAGTCAGTTTAAGAACCTACCACCACTATTTATCCTATAGCAACCAAGACACCACCATTTCTTAGTAGGTTAATAGAGCAAGTCCTGCCAAGTGAAAATCAAGCTGCACTAGATTTGCTTGAGCAACTCAAGCAAATGATAGTAAAAATTTCCTTGCTTGATGCAATAAAGAAAGTACCTATATATTCAAAAGCCATCAAAGAAGCCTATGTTAAAAATCTAGGAAGGAAAAAGAAAGACCCAAAGACTATCCATGTCCTTGGACAGCTTTCTGATCTTATGTTTGATAACTACAAAATGCCTAAGTATGCAGACCTTGGAAGCCTAGTAGTGACCCTCACCATTCAAGGGAGTGCAAGTGTAGAATGTCTTAATAGACCTAGGAGCATCGATCAATGTAATGACCAAGGAAGTAGTGTCCAAATTAAGCATCATTAGTCTCAGGAAAACACCAACAATCTTGCAACTAGTAGATAGTTCTATCATCATTCCTGATGGTATGCTAGAAGATGTCACTATCACATTACATTCATGGGAGTATCTAGTTGATTTTGTCATACTCTCTCCAAAAAAAAAGTACTGGGGGATACCCTATCATTTTAGGATGACCATGGTTAGCAACAGCAGATGCTTATATTGCATGTCGATCAAGGAAAATGACTATTTCAGATGGAATGAACACTAAAAATTTAACCTTGTATTCTCCTGCTCAGCCTTTGTTGCAGGATGATCAAGTTGTCTGGCCAAATATGGACGACTATAATATGGACATAGATTCTATTCAAAAATTGATGATGATCTCACGGGACTCATTTGTAAACATTAAAGAAGAAAATGATGTCATTTCTTCTATCATACTGAATGAGTATGAAACACAACCTGAGACATTTTCTAAACAAAAGTGTGTCTTAGAAAGAATTCTACCTTTATCTGTTGAACTTCATTATTCCAAGTCTACACAACTTATGCATTCACTCCTGCCATATGAGATAGATTCACAACCAATTGTGCAAATTTCAATGGCTGAAAAAGTAGTCAAAACAACAATCATTCTAGGAAGAGAATTAAATATAAGCAAGTCCTTATCTCAAGCACAACATCATAATACCTTGCAGCTGTTACAAAAGCACCAAGATGCTTTTTCTTGGGAGTATACAGATATGACAGGTTTGGATCCTACACTTCGTACCCATAGGATTTATATCAGTCCGGATTGCAAACCTATGAGACAACCTCAACGTAGGATAAACCCAGCATTAAGGGATATTGTCAAAAATGAATTGCAAAATTTACTCAATGCTGGCTTCATATATCCTATTTTAGATAGCCAATGGGTTTCACCATTGGTTATTGTTCCTAAAAAGGGGGGAAAATGGTGAGTTTTCATAGATTATATAAAACTTAACTCGGCTACCAAGAAGGATCATTTTCGATTGTCTTTTTTCGATCAAGTTCTTGAAAATCTTGTAGGAAAAAATACTTTTCATTCTTGGATGGGTTCAGTGGCTACAATCAAATCCAAATAGCACTAGAGGATTAGGAAAAGACCACATTCACATGTCCATGGGGAACATTTTCTTATGTTTTCCTACCATTTGGTTTGTGCAATGCACCTGCAACTTTCCAAAGAGTTGTTATTAGCATTTTTTCTGACATATATACAGATTGTTTGGAAGTGTATATGGATGACTTCACCACATATGGACAAACATTTGAAGAAGCCAAGGAGAACTTGGACAAGGTTTTACAAAGATGCAAAGGCTAAAATTTGTCTTTAAATAGTTTAAAGTGTTTTATGATGAAGCAAGAAGGAGTGGTGTTGGGACACTTTATTTCCCCTAAAGGAATTAAAGTAGATCTAGCAAAAATGGAAGTCATACACACAAATGTTGTACCAGCTAAATTGAAAGAAGTCAGGAGTTTTCTAGGACATGTAGGATATTATTGACATTTTATCAAAGATTTCAGTCAAATTGCAGCACCTTTATATAAATTGCTTCGAAAAGATGCAGAGTTTGTATGGGATTCATAGCATACAAAAGCTTTCCTACAGCTTAAGGAAGTCCTCTCAACAGCACCAGTGCTCCAAGGACCAAATTGGGAGTTACCTTTTCACATACACACAGATGCTTTCGATCATGCCATTAGAGCGATACTTGGCCAAAAGATAGATTCAGTAGAACATGCAATTTACTATATCAGCAAAAATCTTCAAGGAGCCGAGTATAACTACACTGCAATAGAGAAAGAACTACTTGCTATAATTTATGCTCTAAATAAATTTAGACATTACATTACAGGATACCAAATATTTGTACATATAGATCACTCTGCTATCAAATATCTGATGAACAAGCTAGCAATCTCTAGATGATTAGCTCAATGGTTGTTACTAATGCAAGAATTTGACATCACCATTATTGACAAGCCAGGTAAAGCAAATGTTGTAGCTAATTTTTTGTCTCATCTTCAAACACCTAATGATCCTGCAACCATAGAAGATAGCTTTCTCGATGAACATCTCTTTCTTTTGTCAGCACAAAACCCTTGGTATGCTACCATTGCCAACTATCTAACTACTAGCAAAACTCCCCCACATTTCTTTGCAAAAGAAAAATGATTACTAGCAGCACAGAGTTTTAATTTCTTATGGATCTTAGGATTCATGTTTTATACTAGACCAGACTAGGTAACATGAAGATGTCTCAGAGAGGATGAAACATATGATGTTCTTCATGCTTGTCATAATGAGCCCTATGGTGGTCACTTTGCTAACAAATGGACTGCATTAAAAATTCTGAATACAGGTTATTATTGGCCTACACTTCACAAGGATGTGAAACAATATACAAAAAAATGTGATAAATGTCAAAGAATGGGTCGACTGACAAAAACAGGTGAAATGCCCCTATAGCCACAAATAGTAGTAGAACCATTTGATAAATGGGGAATTGATTTTTTTGGCCCTATTGAACCACCATCAAAAGGGAAAAGTTACATACTGGTTTCCATTGATTATGTTACTAAGTGGGCCAAAGCAAAACCCATGAAGCATCCTCGTGAAAATAATGTTGCAAAGTTTCTGTACAAATTTATCTTTACCAGATTTGGTGTTCCAAGAGAACTACAATCAGATCAAGGGCTCAGTTCACCTCCAATCTGATAGTAGCACTCATGGAGGAGTATAAAATTTGGCATGGAAAATTGTCTCTGTATCATCCATAAGTCAATGGATAGGTAGAAGTGACAAATAGAGAGTTGGAACATATTCTCACTAAAACAGTGTCTCTGGATTAGAAAGATTGGGTAGCTAAACTTCCTGAAGCCTTATGGGCGTATAGAACAACATGGAAATCCACTACTAGGTTTATGCCTTTTCAACTCCTATATGGGAAGACAGCTATTATGCTCATTGAATTTAAACATAAAACTCTACGGACAGCTTTGGAACTTGATATTACCCTTCCTATAGCACAACAAGATCGTATTTTGCATCTCAATGAGTTGGATGAATAGAAAAAAATAGCTCTTCATAACACAGAATTAATTCAGAGTCAAAGAAAGCAATGGCACGACAAATTCATTAAAGACAGAGAATTCTTTGTTGGTGATTGGGCACTCTTGTATGATTCGTGATATCAGCATCACCAAGGCAAATTTTAGACTTGATGGCTTGATCCCTATGAAATCATTACAGTTTTTAACAATGGAGTAGTTCAACTATCAACAATTGATCTGGTCAAATTCAAACTCCTGGTTAATGGGCATCGCCTAAAGTTATATCATAAACCAGCAACCTAGGAAGAATTTCTTCAATAGTTCACCACAATAGAAACATCTCTTCCTATAGCCACTCCATCTCAGTCTCCCACTCAGATGCTTGTAGCCCCTTGAATTTATTTTCAAGGCCTTCATAATAAAAATTTTGCACTCATGCAAAAATTCATTCCTTTTCCACCTCATTCCATCCCACCTTCTTGTCTTTCAATCATCATACCATCTCACTTTCTTTCTCTCATACGGCACTACTTGGACCCCTTTGCATTTATTTAATTTATTATTTATTTAGAAAAGCATTTTATTTTGATTTTTAGAATTTGCAATCTTTACGGTTTGGTGGAACCTAGTCTCTGCTAGGTTGGGAGGTGGGAAAATCAAAATCATGAATGCAAATCAAGGAAATCTTAAGTTGGTATGTAGGATGTATGGGGAAGGGTCATTTCAATAATGAGATGGTGCTCCTTTGTATGTCCAAAATGTGTGAAATAATGTAAAGAAGGCTAACCATTAAATCATGATTTCACATAACCCCTCATTAATATGGCATATTTTTTTAGCATGATCTTTATCCTCATTATGGTTTGGTGATTAAAATGTCATCATGAAGTACTGATGTATGTGATGTTTGAAAAGTATTGAATTATTTCAATTTCCCTTTGTTGAAACCCCTATAGCTATCACTGCCCATACTCTCAAAATCACTTACAGTGAATTTTCCTATAATAGCTTCTTCTTTTTTGAAAAATATAGGTGGAGAACCTCAGTGGCATGAACAGCAAACCACGGAGTCTTACTGGCAGACCTAGCAACATGTAGTTTGTTTCAACAACGAGGTTGGTTGGCTTACTATCTCATTTTGAAGTAGTTTGATCAGGAAATTGTGCTCCATTTTCATAATACATTGAGGAATGGATATGCAACTGTTAAGGACATTCAGATAGAATTCACTAAAAAAGTGGTGGCAGAAGTTTATGGTTTTCCCACAAATGGAGAACGTTGGATAGAGGACATGGATGCATGAAAATAAAAAGGGCAATTCTCAGTACCAGGAGATCCTCGACTAGAGGAAAACAAAAAGCAAGGTACATTACGATTATCTCTCCCTCTGCAATTCATTCACCCTGTTGAATTTATCATAAGATATTTTACCTATGAAGGAAGGTCTTCCTATTTGCATGTTATTCATTTCAAAATTTTGAGTGGTTTGCGGCATGGTGATTGTCCTATAAATCTCTCGAGTTTCCTTTATAATATTATCAAAAGGCAAGCTACCTATGTACAGCAGGGCAATGTATGCACCCTAAAATGGTCGCCTAGACTATGAGTCCCCATTATTCTATTTATCCATTTATCAAATTTTTCGAATCAATGATTTGTAATATTTTATTAAATTAATTCAAATCAATTTCCTTGATCAAATTCAATTATGTATTTTTCTAAGGTTGATTATTTTATCCTAAGTTTTATTTAATTAAAAGAAAATCTCCCTTTTAATTAAATAAAATAAGTCCCTATTTAATTAAAAGAAAACCTCTCTTTTAATTAAATTCATCCAAATGTAATTAATTAAGAGAAAAACCCTCTTTTAATTTAATTAAATATTTTCTATTTAATCAAAATAATTTTCTCCCTTTTAATTAAATTAAATTTCCACTTAAATATCTCTTTTTGATGAAAAAAGAAATTAAATAAATAAAAAATAAACGCACTTGAAAAAGAAAAAGAAAAAAAATATTAAATTAAATAAATCTTTTTTTTATTTTCTCTACACTTAAATGCACATATCTCTAAGTGGGGGTCCTCTTTTTTCGCTTTCCACTTTCTTCTCAAACACTCCTCTTTTCTCATTGGTGGAATTTTGTCTCACATGGATCAAACTCTATTATCCCATATTGGTTGTGAGAAGCATTTCATATCCATATTTTCCTTTATAAGGGAGAGCCCTCTCCTCATTTTAGACATCACACAATCATCCACGATTGATCCATAATTCATCCATAATTCATCCATGATTCATCTGCAATTGATCCACAATTCATTCACAATTACACTATTGTTATGCTACAGGTTTGTGGAGCAATTTTTGAAGGAGTTTGAGCATCAAATCTTTTTGTGGAGAAATTCTATCTTCTTGTCTTATTCTCTCATGCATCCATGGCTTCCATCATGAGGTTTCATTCTTGCATTTGCATATTATCTTAGAGTCATATTTATTTTTCATAGATTAGTATTGCATTGTTATTACATTTCCTTTCTTGCATTGTTTGGCATTGTCATCATATAGATTAGTTTTCATTTTCATTCATATTTTTGGATTCTTAAATTTCTTGTTTCATGGTTTACTTGCATTGACACAAACTAGCTCAAGTTGACGGCCTCCATTACAAACCCTTGCACTCCATGAATAGAGAGCTATGAGTCTCCATTCAAGACCTCATTTTTTAGTAATCTTGGATATAATGACTCATAGAAGTGTGCTCACATTTTAGGCATACATTTTTGGTGCCCACCGTGGGGCTACCCACCTTTACTTGCTAGTTTTAGACATTTTTAGATTTAACCCCCTTGTGCAAATTCATTTGGAGACAAAAAAAACCTAAATCTAAAAGATTTGATCATATCTCTCAAACGGCTATGTATTTTGATCTAAATTTTTTTTGGCAAGGTGGTGACATCTCAAAAAAGCTTTAGTCCAATTTTCATATTTTTCTAACATATTTTTTATTTTTAATATTTTTTTCGTTATTTTTAATGAAAATTTGTTTTAAGTAAATTAGCGAATTTTCTAAAAAAGTCTACATTTTTGGAAATCTCTTTGAATTATAAATAGGTTTGGTTCTTTGTGTTTTGACTTTAGAGGTCGAATTAGGGCTCAATAATTTAATTTTCAAAAACTAGTCTATTTTGATAAAATGACTCCCTAGGGCACAAATTAAAAGATCTTTTCAAAATTATGACATTTTTGGAAAGCTCTCCGATTTTTTATTGAGGTCACTTTTTTTTATTTTGAGTTTTGGATCCGAATTCATATCATGTAGATCCAATCTTTATGACTAGGTCAAAAAATCAATTGAAAAAAAGGGCATTTAATGAATAGCTTGCATTTAATTTTTACAATAAATCAATGCATTATGTGGAATCTCATTTGGGTTACTTGCTGATTATTATCCCTCCTAAAAATTAGATTTTCAAATCTAACCCTAGTTTTGCATGAGTTGGACATATATTGCATATCTTGTGTTTGCTTATTTTGTTTGTTGCTTTGTTCGTTGCGAGCAAGAAATCAAGTGTAAACAAAAGGTACAACAAAGAAAAGACGTGTTGCAAGGATTATCAGGTATTTTTTTGGATCTCTATAACATTTAGATTTGGAATTAAAATGAACATCTCATATGTTTGGCTTGAGTGCTTTTACATGCTTTCATAGATTCACACTTCATTTGGTACTCTAAAATTGGATCTAGATTTGCTTTCACACATCTATGTTTCACATAGTAATTAGGCTCTATGAACACTATTTGGGAGATCTTGAGAGATTGAGCTTCATTTGCTTGCTTTACATGTGGAGCTCCTCTTGATGACAGATCCCTTTGTAGGTAGGGAAGGATATTTGTTATTATTTCGCTATTCTACTTGGATTTGTCCTCAACATCCATTAGTCTTTTCTCTTTTGAGATTGGTCATGTTTTTTGTTAGATTTTCCAAATAGTTGGTGAGGTGATTTCAAATTAGAGTATCAAAGAATCTTGTTTGCTATGTTTGGATAAGGTGAAGAGGCTAGAGGAGTATGCTTTGTTTCCTTTTGAGCACATCAGAAATTTGGAACCCTTGAATCTAAACAAAGTCCCCATGTGGTACAACTTTGTGAGTCTTTCTTGATTAGAGAGGGTTAAACCATAGTGGAAATTCTCTTTATTGGGTCAACCACGTGAACGATATCTCAAGCAGTAATAGCCATTTTTGACATGGTAGGAGAAACCTCTATATAAATTTCCTTGTGAGAAAAATTTTCATGGGTGTAGTCTTTTGTTGGGCTGTCAGATCTCCTCAGTATCTCTGATTGATTAAATTCTTGAAATATGTCAAAACCTTGGTGCGCTAGGATTGGATTTTGTCCACTCTAGATTGCAAAAGCTGCAGAGTTGAACATTACTAAGAACCATAGTGCTACCAAATTTATTTTTCTAGGACTATGTGCATGATTGAAAAACATTTTGAGAACATACACAGTAGTGGTTCTAGGGATTAGATTGATACTACGACACTGTTATTGTTCATGTGCAAGGTTGCTTTGTCCCTTGCTCATTGTTTGAAGACATTTTTTTGAAATCCCTGATTATTTTCTTGCGTGCTTGATTCATGATTAAAAATTTATTAATACATCTAGTTGGACATTTAAAATGAACAAAATTTGAGTTCCTGAGTCAAGACTTTATGATCAAACTGCTTTGTTGTACTAGGTTGATACAGTTTGAATTAAGCTACGTATCCTATTGTTAGAAGACTACTTGCACCTTGGGTTATTGTGCTTTGACCTCTTGAATTAGTAATCATTGATTTCACAAGAGACCTTGTTTGGAGTTGGTGAGTTAGAGATTGTCCTTGTTTAGAAAGATATACCTTTGGATCCTTTGATATTATGCTTGGAGAGTCTTAGTAATTTCTTGTCCATCCACTTTCATCAAAATTCAATTTTAATTAATTAAAATTAGGGTAAATCATCCTCCTGGTCCATATGTGCTAGGGTATTCACCCAAAGTTGTGGGCACCTCTATGGCAGCGTTGGTTCATGCCTATTACAATATTTTATCTTATCACATCTCTTTTGGACAAGTGAGAGCTTTTACTATCCTAGTTTGGTACCAATGTTTCTTAGGGTTACCCTATCAACTAGTACATTTTCTTTCATGTTGATTACAAGTGCTATTAGATTTTTCTCAACAATCAAATGATCTCAAATGGTATCAAATTTCTCAAAATGACTCTTGTTCTTCTTTCTTTTTCATCTTCCATGTCTTTCTAATCTCCCATTTTTGTTCTTCCTCTTCTTCATGTCTTCTTGATTCTTTTCCTCTTATTATCATAAAGTCTACCTTCTTCTATTCATTCTTTCTCTTCTTTCATGCTTGATTCTTCTTCTTCTAGAACCATGGATCTTGGATATCTTTTTAGGAATCCTCATTTGAGCTCATATGAAATCCACCTCCTTCTTGAATTTGAAAAGTGTTGTTGCTCCAATAGATACATGGATGCTAACATTGCGAAAAAAATGATTTAAAAAATGGATAAATCAGGCACCTTTGCTAGGATCATGTGCAATATTAGATCACAATATCCTTCTTTCAAATATTCCTTATCTTCCAAATTTCACTATGATTCTTCTAAATATCATTTAGATTTTTCATCTTCTAAGTCTTATGATGATTCTTCTAAATATCGTTTAGATTCTTCATCTTCCAAGTCTTATCATGATTCTTCTAAATATCGGTCAAATTCTTCATCTTCTAAGTCTTATCATGATTCTTCTAAACATCATTCACATTCTTCATCTTCTAAGTCTTATCATGATTCTTCTAAATATCATTCTCATTCTTCATATTCCAAGTCTTATGATGATTCTTCTAAATATCATTCATGTAGGTCTTCACCTACCTCTTCTTCACGATATCATTCTTCTTCTACTTCTACCAAGAGTCTTATTCCTCTTATTGAGATAGACAATAATGAACAACATGAAAAGTCTTGTGATATGCCTATCTATAATGCCTATGGTGACAATGATTATGATAACGATGACTATTATATTTCTATGCATCCTAAAAATCCTCCTAGTCCTATGCTTGTGCTTAAAGGGGATGAGTCACATGTAGATATTGATGCTAATCCATATGACTCAAATATTGAAAACAACATTGATAAATTTTGTGAACAATACCTAAATGATAAATCTACATTTTTTGAGGAAGAGAAAGCATTTTTTTCCAGCTGAAATAAAACATCAATGCCATAAGAGTTCCTCCTCTATAAATCCTCATGTTGAAAATAAAGATTACATTCTTGAGAAAGATCATGTTAATGTTGAGCCTTTTTCTTCTGATGCTCCCCTTCCATCTTCTACTTCCTCCACTATCCATACATCCTCTAAAGATTCTGAGTCTCTCAAATCTTCTACAAATCCTTCATCCAACAAAGATCCTAATGCTTTTCATGCAATTCCTTATAGTTATCCTCAAGGGCTACCTCTTAAGGAAACTCAAGCTAACCTTCACTTGGCTACAAATACTTCCAATAATTCTAAACCTAAAGAGCCTAAGCCTTCATGCACTATAATGCCTACTTCAGCTAGTCCTTCATTATCTAGTCCAAAGCCTTCCATACAATTCCAACATGCTTCCTTCTCCTTAGGAGTGGCTTCATGTCAAGAGGACTCTAAAAATGATAAAGAAAAGAATATAAAGAAAGATCAAGATCAAGAACCCTCAATGTCATCCAATTATTTTCACGATGTCTCTGATACATTTCATGGTTCTTTTGATCCCTTATGCCCTTTCTCATTCAGTCCACCATGTCTTAAGTCTTCTCCTAAGAAAGATCAAGATATTGCTTGCACCACTAAGCTTATTGACAATAAAAATGACCTTAGTACACTTGCTCCTTCCAAAGATGATACTTCCATTAAGGTTATTAAAAATAGTTTTGTTACTTCCAATGTTGAGCCTATTAAAAATCAAGAGAAAAACTCTACACTTATGCTATCCAAAGATCCTTGTCAAGATCAAAGTCTTCCATCTTCTTGTTCTACCACTCCATGTTCCCTTCCACTTTCTACTCTTCCTAAGTCTTCTCAAGATTCAATTGCTCCTATCAAAGAAGTTTCTCCTATTAAAGATGTTCATGTTCCTATCAAAAATTCTAATGATCACTCTAAAGATGTTGATATCCTTGATTGTCATATAGATGTTGATGAACTTATTGATTATCCTTTTGCATCTTCCACATCCATCCTTGGACCTCCTCCATCTAAGCTAAGGACTTCACATCTTCCTTCCATCTTGGGTCCTTATGTCCATTCACTTTCACCTCCTAATTCTCCTAATTCATCATCCATCTTGGGTCCTTACATTCCTCCATCTCCTATCTTTCCTCAAGATCAACGTGGATGTGTATCCTTGAATTCTTTTCATTCACCTGCTCACCTAAACCAGTCATATCATCCTTCTTCTTTCACAAGTCCCAAGTCTTTTGGAAGTAACCTAAATGTTCAATACAAGAAAAAGAAGCAATTCAAGAATCCATATAAAAAAAACCACCATGTCTCCTCTAATCGACATGGGAGCATAAAGTCAAAAGAGATATCTAAGAAAAAAATTATAAGACAAGTATGGGTTCCAAAATCCATCATTGAGGAAATTATCTCTACATCATCAAAAGGAAATGAAAAGAGGCCTATGGCTATATGGATTCCAAAGTCTCTCTTGAGAGGGTCTAATGTTGAACAACAATTGAAATTGACATTCAAGCTTCCAAAAAATTCCACTTCATTTTCTCCCAAACACATTCTTCCATTCCATGCACCTAAACCGCAACCTCTTCTATCCACTTACCAAATTCCTTCACATATTCTTTCATGCATGTTTTCTCTATCCTCTTGCCACCCTTCAAGGTGTGTGTTGACGTTGATCTTGCCTTCATTTCCATCTTCTAGTCTCCCTCACTTGCATAAAGCCATATCCTCCATTTTTGTCTTCCATCTTCCTTTCCCTATCAACATCTTTGAGCATACCATTTCAACTCCTTTTCATGTCATGGTTTAAACTTTCAAGAATAATTATCTATAAAGCTTGAATTCTTCCAAAAAACTTCAAAAAAATTGAAAAAAAATTGAAAAAATACAAAAAAATTGAAAAAAAATTGAGAAAAAAAAATGAAAAAAGAAAAAATTGAAAATGTGCCTCGGTGAAAACTTGGTAATCATGCACCTTGGTAGCAAAGGTAAAGAGAAATAAATTCATCTTATGGTGAAAACCACTCCCTTGTGGCACCTTGGATAAGTACCATGATGAAAACCTGACAATCGGGCATCATACATAGTTCTTCTACATCTTTCATCCATTCCATCTTCTCTCTTTGATCTTGACAATGTTGACCTATACACAAACATTTGGCTATCTTCTGAGCTATCTTATGATGATCTTGTTTTAATTCCTTTCATGTTTAGCCTTCATATCTATTTTCCTCCATTTATTTTAGTCTTTGACTATCCTTTTCCCATTTTCCCTTTTGGTCTTGATCTAATAAAAAAAGAGTAAAATACGATGCTATGAAACCTCTTGATATGTCTACTCCTTTGGATTGCATCTTTTCCACTTTTACATTATGCTTTCTTGAATTATCCTATATTGGCCTTTCATTTCCTATCCAAATGTTCTTTACATGACAATTTTTCCCTAGCTTGCGTACTCTTGAGGAGTCAGTCCTTGAAGATCACTTTCACTTGCTTCATACACTCCTTCCTTATCCATCATATTTATCAACTTGTTGATCCATCATGTCCTCTACCTTGCTAAACATTGGGACTGCACAATGTGATCATGCTTAAGAGTTTGGTCCTTGTTTTTGTTTGGGGGCATTGTATATTATTTTTACATATTTATTGGTCTTGAAAAAATACAAAAAAAAAATGATATATTTCAAAAATACAAAAAAATGATATATTCCAAAAATCCAAAAAAAAAAAAATATATTGTGAAAATTCTAAAAATTGAAAAATGTCCTTAAAAAAATGATCATCTTAGTGACAACCTAGCAATATGTGCTTTGATGTATCTCCAAAAAAATTATATATTTGAAAAATTAAAAAAAATAAAGAAAATTTCAAATTTCAAAAAAAAATAGAAAAAGTGCCTAGTGAAAACCTGGAAATAGGCGCCTCGGTAGCAAAAATACAAAAAAAATATTTAAAAATCCTAAAAAAAACAAAAAAAAAAATTCAAGTGGTGAAAACCTGAAAATGGGTGCTACTTGAGGCCTTTGTACCCCTATTTCGTAGCGTGTGTCCTCCACACTTAGCCTTTCTCCATCATGCCTTATCCTTGTTGCCTTGGTTTGGAATTGGTCTTTGTCTAGGGGGCATAACTACGTTAGCTTTGGTCTCTTAGATGTGTTAGTCTTTAGGAAACCTCACAAATGGTGTTTTTTAACACCACCTCAACTGCATTTTTTAATGCAATTGTTGACATCGAGTGTTTTTCAATACTTATTGGTTTTGTCTTACCCAGTTTTGTCATGTGATCTTCTCTTTTTGCAAGCATTTGATCCTTATCCTTGAAACTCAGTATTAGTTAATACACTTAAATTTTAAATGCAACACTTAATGCTTGACTTATGTCATGATTTTTTCTTTGTGTGCTAACTATTATTGATTTTCCATGAGTGCTCTTGCCTGATAAGTCTCTCCAAGATGCATAGCTAGAGGACTTGGGGCATGGGGAATGTTTTTATTTGTTTTTTACTTGTGGGTGTGGTCTGGAAACTCTAGAGTGTCTCTTGTTGTCCCCTTGAAACACTTAGGAGATTTGAGGCATCATCCTTGACTATTTTTGCACAACCATTCTTCTGGTCATCCTGGCATCTATGCCTTGAGGCGAGCATAGTTTTGCTATATTAAATTGGGTAAGCTAACATCAAAGTTATCTTCACCTTTATGTCTTTGATGCTTATGCTAGAATCTTTCCACATTCCAATCCAATATAAATCACATTTATATTTTCATAGTTGCATTTGTAACTAGTGATGATTGTGTGATTTTTTGATGTCCATTAATAATGGCCCAATGATGAAAATAAGTTCTTTACATTCTCTAATGAATGATGAACACAAAATCCTATGTTACAGTTGCTCTTTTGCAAGTACACTTTTGCATTTTCATGTAGCTTGCATTATTAGACTTCATGTTAGTTTGCATTTTTAGGCTACATTATGAGTTTGAGAGGGTTTTCCCTTCATCTTTCTTGTGGACTTTTAATCAACTGTGGTCACATTTTGATCTTTATTTCCTTATCTTCTTTCATGATCTCAATCAAAATTTCTATCTTAAATAGTTGATTAATTTTGGGGCATTTTCTTTTCTTCTTTCTATTTCTTTCCATATCTTCCAAAATTCTATCTTTCATTTGCTTTACCCCACTTCTTTTCTTCTAATTCAACTTTGGGGAATCATATTTCATGCTTTTTGCTCTACCTTGGTTCTATGATTCTTATATCTTTCTCTTACATCAAGAACTTTATTGTTTGTTTGATTTGATCAATTTGATCAATTTGTTGTTTCTCCTCTATCTCATTTCAATTTCGATCAGGAAGGGCAGTACCTATCAACTTCAATCCTTGATTCAATTTTATCAATTTTATCTTCGACTTTTTTAAGTTAAAATTTATTTGTATTCTTTGTCCTGATGTGTTCCCAAATTGACCACACATCTGGGTTGTTTTGTGATCCAAATCGATCTCACACTTCAATTTCTTTCTTTGACTACATGTGTTCCCAAATCGATCACACATTAGTCAAAGAGGGGCAAAAATGTATGCCTAAAATGTAAGCACACTTCTATGAGTCATTATATCCAAGATTACTCAAAAATGAGGTTTTGAATGGTGACTCATAGCTCTCTATTCATGGAGTGCTAGGGTTTGTAATGGAGGCCCTCAGCTTGACTTAGTTTGTGCCCATGAAAGTACACCATGAAATAAGAGATTCAAGGATCCAAAAATATACATGCAAATGAAAATGAAAACTAATCTATATGATGACAATGCCAAACAATGCAAGAGAGAAAATGTAATAACAATGCAATACTAATCTATGAAAATAAATATGACTCTAAAATAATAGACAAATGCAAGAATGAAACCTCATGATAGAAGCCATGGATGCAAGAGAGAGTAAGACAAGAAGATAGAAGTTCTCCACAAAAATATTTAGATGCTCAAACTCCTTCAAAAATTGCTCTCCAAACCTGCAGCATGACAATAGCACAATAATGGATGTATTGTAGATATATTGTGGATGAATTGTGGATGAATCATGGATGAATTATGGATGATTTGTGGTTGATAATTGTTGGATATCCAAAATGAGGAGAGGGCTCTCCCTTATAAAGGAAAATAGGCTTCTCACAACCAATATGGGATAATAGAGTTTGACCCATGTGAGACAAAATTTCACCAATGAGAAAAGAGGAATGTTTGAGAAGAAAGTGGAAAGCAGAAAAAGAGGACTCCCACTTAGAGATATGTGCATTTAAGTGTAGAGAAAATAAAAATTGATTTTATTTATTTATTTTATTTCTTTTTTCAAGTGGGTTTAATTTTTATTTATTTAATTTCCTTTTTCATCATAAAGAGATATTCAAGTGGAAATTTTATTTAATTAAAAGGTAGCAAATTCTTTTAATTAAATAGGAAATATTTAATTAAATTAAAAGAGGGGTTTTTCTCTTAATTAATTAAATGTGGATGAATTTAATTAAAAGAGAGGTTTTAATTTAATTAAATGGGAAGTTATTTTATTTAATTAAAAGGGAGATTTTCTTTTAATTAAATAAAACTTAGGATAAAATGATCAACCTTAGAAAAATACATAATTGAATTTGATCAACAAAATTGATTTGAATTGATTTAATAAAATATTGCAAACCATTTATTCAAAAAAATTGATAAATTGATAAATTGAATAATAGGGGTCCATAGTCTAGGCGACCATTTTAGGGTGCATACAGGCAAAACCCAGTCGGTATTCCACCATTGCTTGATTAGGGCTATAATTGAAAAGGAGTTGACTAAGTAGCACTTGGGAACATGGGAGGATTCTATAAAACTAAGGACAGAGGGACCTAAAAGGGGTGGACCTAAAGGGCAAGGAATGGAGACAAGAGAGAAAAGTGATGTAGGAGTTAGGAAAGTATTATATAGAATGGCTCAAGAAGCTTCAGCTTCTGCCTCTGTACCTAAAATTGTAAAAAGGAAAATTCTGGCCTCAGAAGCCTCAACTTCTAGAAAGAGAAAATCACGCACAGTTGCTGCAGAGAAAGGTTCAGAAGAAGTATCTCCAGTATTACAAGAACCTGCACTCAACCCAAATAAAGGGAAATCCGTCGATAAGGGCAAGAAACCAATTTCTAGTCCATGACGAGTCACCATAATGTCTAGGGTAAATTTGAGAATTGAACCTCCTGTGCCACCTACTAAGCCTCCTATAACACCTATTGATGCTGAAACTTCAGTACCTACTCCTGCACAGTCACCAGAGCACACAGCACCTACTCTTGAACATGAAAATGATCTTGAGGAAATTCTCGCAAAGCCGAATAGCCCTATTAATGTTGATAGTGACATGGAGTCCTCAGAGGAAATAGTGTCTAGGTTTGAATAGCCAGAGGAGGAAATTGATAATCTACCACCAAAGGAATATCAATCTGTTGCACAAGAAATGGTTCAGAAAATTGTTGAAAAATTTCAAGTTAAAATGACTATTGCACCCTATCCTGCAGTCATTGCCCCTTTAGGAAAAGTTGATAACATTTTTGCCTATCAAAATAACAGTTTTGTTGAATATCAACATTCTCAGGATGATAGAACTACTAACCACCATCATCTTGAGCACCGCCCTAAAGATTATAGACCTGTTGTTTGTTGTCATACACCACCATACATTTCTACTCTGTTAATAGCCATCTTTAGTTTCTACCAATAGTTTCAATGGGAAAAAGCAAACTAGGACCTAGAAAGGAAGCAATTTCTCAGAACTATCAAGGAACAAGCACAGCAAATTGAAGAGAAGGATAGTGAAATTATGGTTCTGCAACAACGTGTCACGAAGATTACAAAGCTCATTTCAGAGTTTGTAAATTGTAGGTCACCATCTCCAGTTTACACACTATTCCTAAAGGAGAAAATGATTAATTTTTAATTGTGTCAAATTACTCGGGGGTTGAACCCTTCCTTGCACACTCCCCAGGAATTCTATGCAGCATTCAAATCAGTTCTAATGACTCTCTAGAATCTCCTCTATGAGTTATATGTTCATAATCTTGTTGTTCTAGATAATAAATATTGGAACTCATTGTTATATGTGGAAGATGTACAGTTTAGGGCCATTATGTCATGAATGCAGAATGAGATTAGTCGAGAGAACCAGGCTGCTCCTTATAGGGAAAAAGAAATGTTTGAACCATTATACATTTGGCCAGAGGTAGAAAACACTCACAGAGTATTCTTCAATTGGCATTCTATTAACAATAACCAAAGTGCTACTGCCAAAATTCACCCTATCTGTAAACGGGCATTTTTGGATTGGGAGCAGCATTATTTTGCAAATGCCCCTAATGTTATACAATCCTCCCTTCAAAGATGGATCCGATTGCCAGAAGATCTAAAAACAAGGGAGTTGCACTCTCCTCAAAATCTAGAGTTGGCCATCAGTAGGATGCCCAAGTATATGATGTTAGGTAGAAGTCAGAAAAATTATTGGGTACCTCTTCATTTCTAACCGCCAATACTCTTGCATCCTATGCTTGGAAAGTATGATTCATTTGTTGAATATAACATGATCACTAAAGAACAAAAATGGGAAAGGTTGAAACAAAATTATGGATATTTTAATTATAGAGCTCATGAATCAGGGGAGAAAATCACCAATGATATCAGGCTGCGGATGAAGATCAAAAACCTATAGATACTAAAGGGACTAGCCTCAGGACGGTTGGGGGGAAAAATGATGACATGAAGAAATAGAAGTCTTATTGGCCCTTTTTGTGAACATTTGTCTATAACATACTGAACTTTATCATCTTTTAATATAAATTTTTTGAACTTTTGATGTATAAAGTATGGACATAGGGCATAAAAATGATAATCGGAATTATATCTTAAAAGGGGTTCATTTTGTGGTAAAAATCTTTCCTCATGAATGTTTGATATGGGTAGATCTTCCTATAGCTGAAGAGATTGCAAAAACTATTAATTAAACAATTAGTGTCTTTTCTTTATAAACTAATAAATGTAAATAAATGTTTGTGGGAAGTCTTGTGTGTATTAAATGTTGATCGCAGGAATACAAGTTGAGTGGGAGTTAATCAAAAACAAACTGTGAAGGAATAGCACTAAGGCATTGATGGTAAAAAAGAGAAGTGTTATGACACTGTTGCAGCTGGAAGACTTGGCGACAAAGTCAGAAGGGACCTGTTTTAATGAATAAAAAAGTGAGACCTGATAAAGCGGGTGAGCAAGGAAGCAAGCATCAAAGAAATTAGTTAAACATGCAACGCATGATACCTAGATTCCTAGAAGCTATTTAAAGTTAGATAAAAGAGCAGATCTAGAATTTGCTATGATCTATATTTGTGGAGAATTTAAGGGATAATTAATGTCTTTACAATTGCATGCTTGCAGTCTTAAGTTGTAACTGACTTTCCTTCATGAGGAAGTCGTAATTATAGGAGTTTTTTGTTTTTCCTTCCTTTTAAATAAGACCTCGTCTATATCTATGAGGTTAGGGTAGTGAGTAGATAGGCAAAGTTGTTAGACATCTTGTTGTTTTTCCCAAGTTATTGTAATACTACATATTTGAATGAATACATGACTTTGTTGATTTTATACACTTTTATCTGAGCTTATCTTCCCTTCATTCTTCCATGGGGGGCCACATGGAAGGTGGATTTTACATTAGTAAGTAGGAGTTAGACTCAATTTTCTAAGTTAAGATTAGAACTGTTGTTCCTGCAGCCACTAGAAATAGAACCAGTCACTGTTCCTGCAGTAGTAGGTGCATAGATGTATGGTTAAATAATTAGAATTTCCTTCCAAGTATTTGATATTTGTCTTTCCTTTGGATAAACTAGATTTCTTTAATGGTGATTGCATTCAAGGTAGTAGTGACTTTTAGCGAAAACTAGAGCATATACTTTGTAGACATCATCTCAAGTTCACACTCCTAGATTGACATTTAATGAAAATCAGCATAGTACTTTGGTAGTAAGGGATGTCCAATCTTGCAACTAAAAAGGTGTTATATTGATTAGACAAGTGCATCAGTTCAGGGAATAGAGCACCATTGTTAGACTGGACTAAATACTAATGCTTCCTCAATGGGGGAGTATCTGTGATGAACAAAGTTAGCAAAGGACTCTTGGTAATTGGTAATTGGTATGCAATAGTGTCTCTAGTCACTTGATTTTTTTATGGATTTATATACAAAAGTTGTAAAGCAACAGACCAGCTTGTGGTCGAGCTAATAAATAATTGTATCTTCAAACAATTGAACCATTTGTGTATTACCGTTGACATTGATGTCAATGGGGGAGAGAGTGACATAAAAAACATTCTATGTAGTTCAGTTGGGAAGAAAGAAGAACATGATGATGAAGAAGATGTATATTTGGTATTCTTGGAACTTAAATGTTTTTCATCTATGTCTCCATCAATTCCAAAGGGAGACATTGTTAGCATGAATGTTAATGCTAGGGGGGAGCATTGCAAAATATTGATAT
The DNA here is from genome assembly GCA_028749045.1 of Cupressus sempervirens. Taxonomy (NCBI): domain Eukaryota; kingdom Viridiplantae; phylum Streptophyta; class Pinopsida; order Cupressales; family Cupressaceae; genus Cupressus; species Cupressus sempervirens. Next base: position 377,079,228 of record CM053791.1, on the reverse strand, counting down.
GACATATTCATGATTGTGTTTGTCATTGATGACAACATAGTAATAAGTTTGTAAAGACTGACAGAGCAGCAGACTGTGATTTTTGTATTAAGAACATTATATTACTTATCTAATGATGTGCAATTTCTAGTGCATACTATAGTATGTATTTTACAAGGGTAAGTGCGCAAAACCTAATTTTATAGTGTAAAGAAGATATCATTGATCTACAAATAACCGTATGGAAACAGAGTATTAGGAAAGTAGTTCCTATTGTGTGATTTCTATAGTTCATCAAAAATATAGTAAAGGGTTGTGCAGTTGATCAAAGACATTATACTGGTCATTGATGATGTCAGAGAGTGCACATGTATAGAAGTCACACATGTGAAATATTTTTTATAACTATGAGCCGAAAGAATTAATTAAATGTGTATTCATTTAATTAATATATTATAATTAAGTGGGAAGCTAACTCAAGGATTTATTATTGAGCATGGTATAAAGGAAAGATGTTTTCTGTGTTTAACATATAGTGTGTAGATGAGACTTGAAAATTATTGAGCAGTACACCAGAGTGACTTACCAATGCATGTAAGTGACCTTAAGGGTTATTGTTACTAAGTACAGAGTTTTAGATCTAATTTCTTGGTATGAAGGAGAAGTTTAACATACTGGACAAAGGAAGAAGTAAAAGTTTTTTTCACATTTATTATTCTAAAAGTAATAGTACTGAGGTAAATTGGATAGTGGGTTTTTTGACCTAATCTTGAAGCTATTTGGATAGTGAGTTCAGTTGCCTTCCACAACTCCTAACAGGGTTGGAATCTCCTAACAAGGATTCAAAATCTCCTAACAGGGACTCTTTATACTAAATGTTGTAATAGACTCGTAACAGGGTCCATCCTCTAACAAGAAATATTTATATTAGTACATCATCTTGTGGGCATCATTCCCACTGAGGTTTTCCCTCTGATCAAGGGTTTCCCTAGTCAACATATCTAGTGTAATTGTTTATGTGCATCTTTATGCTTGTTGTTTACTTTGGTTGAATGGTTAAGCATGTAAAAGAGGATAAATGTTTTAATTATTGAATAATTGATTCACACCCTCCCCCCCGCCACCCCCCCCCACCTCTTAGTTATATTGGTGAACTATTGTTTCTAACACATTATAGGAGAAGAATTTTGTAGATTAATGGATAGGCAGAAGCATAACATTGACATAGTGACAATGTTTGTAGCTATGATCCTCTACATAGATAGAGATAAGGTTACAATTAGGTATTTTTGTAAGGTAGCGTTCAAAAGTCCTACTATCAAAGAATTAGATATGGTTCTAGAGAATATTAACTACAACTTGCGCATACCCAAGTGTAATGAATATGGAGTCCAGAATCACCCTATTCAGGTCTACCCAATACTGGAAATCAAGAATTGAGGGGCCTTTGAAGGAAGAAGGGAGGTGATCATCTATAATTGAATGTTCTTGTTAGCTATCACCAACAGTTGGATTTGTGTCTACTGGAAGGGGATGGTGTATAATGCCCCATTTGGAGATCCTTGGAAACAAGGATGAAAACAAGCCAGAATAATTTTTTTTTTTAAACAAGTGTAAGTGCACAAGACAACAACATACACAGATCATACAGATCGCAATGGAAGACTTAACGACCATCCTGACACCCAACGGATCTCCAAACATCACCACTAACCAAAACACAAACAAGAAAATATAAGAGATCGACCGAGCTAAAAGACCAAAATAGACTCCTGAAAAATGGCTAAGTCTGAAATCTGAAGCCCTGAAATTTCCTAGAATCTTTATCTTAGCCCGTAGAGGTCTAAAACCCATCTCAAATGAATCATCGCATATATTAAAATATATCTTAAGTATATATACTTAAGTGATGTATTTTAAACCCTGAAGGACAAAATAAAAACCTGAAAATTGGATTTCAAGAAAAACCATCAAAAATCAAAATGCAACAACATAGGGTCGAAGAATGCCAAAAAGGGTATCCAAATCAACTCTTAAAAAGTTTGGATCACGACAAAAAGTGCCCACTGTCCACCCACGCAAGTTTTTACAAAAATTGTGCGATACTTTAATGCAACATAGAAAAGTGTCGCATGACATTTCTCAAGAAGGAGTGCGACACTTTCAGGGACTGAGCGATACTTTTCCTTAAGGCGTGTGACACTTTAACAGTATTGTACGACATTTCTCCAAGAGGCGTGCGATACTGGAAAGTTTCGCACGACACTTCTCAAAAGGGCGTGCGATACTCTTCCAGTGTCACATGAATTTTCTCAAGAAGGCGTGCGATACTTTACAGTATCATACGATATAGTTTTGTATGGGCATGCAACACTTTTTAAATGTCGCACATTGTTGAACAAATGTCGCCCATAGAAAACAAAGAACTTCCAGAACTTAGAAAAGGGAAAAACAAACCAAAGAACCTCCACACCGGGGAGTATCGGATCCACATTTCGAGGCTAGAACACTTGAACCAGAACTGAGTAACTGAAATAAAAAAAAATAAAATCTAACCATCTAGCAAACAGTAAAGGAATAGTACAGAAAGGAAACATCACAACAACTAAAATAACATCACAATGAATAGAATAACCAAGTAAGTACGCGGTTCCTCCCAACCATCAATGGTGTCATAAGACCATCGTGGGCCCTAGCCATCCCCCATGCATAACATCCCAAGCCACCGATCAAATCATTGGTGTTGTCGTGATAGGGACATCACTACTAAACGTGCTACAATATAAGTAAATGAAATCTAACATGCTAGTAGAAAGCATAAGATAACCCTGTAATCAGATAACATCATCTACTATATGCTAAACATCATAATAAGGAATGCATGAAACCAACATCATGTAAACATGAAAAACAACATCCCAATGAAAGCATAAATCACTAGAAAGCATACTTCGCAAATCGAAGTACCAAGTGATACATCTAGCAATGATCATGCTAGAACAATAGATCGTCTCGGTACACCGGTCCTTAGCAGTGGTGAAGGTAGCTATGCCTCCCAACCACGTGGCACCCATAGGTCCACACCCACCGTGTTGATGGAGATAATGATCCAACCACACACACACAAAACAGCAACCATGGCTAACACACACGCCAAGCAGTATGATGACTGAATCCAAGACATAGACAATGCATAAACTATAGGTCCTGGTCAAACACCTCAATGGGATACTATGTAGGGACTGACATCATGGAGAGTTGCTTGGCATCAAAAGCCCAAGCTCGGATTTGTGTAGCTCAACTCCCTCAACGGAAGGCCAATACACAAAAGTACCATTTTATTTTCTTTAATGTTATTACCACCCAATGTTTATTTAATTATCACTTACTTAAAACTTCCTCTGCCAACCCTATGGGACTAAGGTCACCAGGCTGCGAGATAGAAGCCCCCTCCATATGCTACCCTACCCTACCCATGCTCATCCAACAATGAGTGCCCATAGGCATGCAAACTCCCAACCCAACCCCAACGATCACAACTTTCGGAAGTACCACAGAAGATCAGGCCCCTCAGGTCACCCGACAATATACATGTGTGTGGCGCACCACCATCACAGAGATCATACACAAGGACAGTTAGAGAATGCAAACAAAATTTAATCAATCGAAAACATAATCGGGATGACGGATTCTACATGCATCCCAATGCAAAAAAAGATGCAAAAGTGTTTCGACTGGTATCCAAACAGATCATCCAAGTCCATGAACCACAATGTGCCGAGAAAACCTGAGAAAATAGGGCAGCACGCAAAAGGAGGTAAAAACCCCAAATTTTGAAAAAAATCCAAAATTAAACCCATTTGGCCTTTGGGGTTCAAAAACCTCAAAAATCCAAAAATAATTGAAAACGGACACCGTATGCAAAAGCGGCCAGCATAACGGCCAAAAAACCCAAACCCCCATTTCAAAATAGGTAAAACATTCATACCCGACCAACCAGGTAGAACTAGCACACAGAAACGGAGGGGAACACTAGTTCACAGCCTCCTAACATAATGCTACAAGAAACGGAAGCAGAAATAGAGCAAAAACATTAAAACAAGAAGGCCCTACCTAACAGCAAAAAGGGTCGAAACTGAAACCCATAGAATAAAATAAATACTTCGCTGAAACTGCTAAAACTGATGGCAAAGCGAGAACTCCTCGAGCTAAATCCAATGAGACCAACCTCGCAAAGATCCCACACTCATAGCTCCCACAACGAGCAAAACAATAATCCTTCAAAAGAGGATTTCCAAATTTGCTCTCCAAATTCAATTTTGCAAAATCTGAGAAGTGAATAATGAATTCACTTTTCTAATATTTATTCATTTTTGAGTGAATAGTTCATAATGGAAAAAAAGCTAGCTGGAGTAGTTAAACTTCGAATCAACCCAAACAAAAATAGGTTATTATCCGTAATGGAAATTCACCTAAGGCAAAGCTGCCAGAAATTAAATCCAAAAAGATTTAAAACTCAAAAACCCAAAATTACAGAAAATCACTTAACACTTTCGTGACGAATGCGAACTTCTAAATGCATAGACATGCTCACTGGTCTAATCACATAATGCAATGAGTTTGGATTTACTAATCATCGAAAGGTTTTAATATAAAATAACTAAATAAGGATACGTCAACCATATAGGAGCGACATTGGCAAAATATGAACAGCTAGATCACTAACTCCATAGTCCACTGCCAGGGATATAATTCTTGCACACTAAAACACACGATCAAGTGCAATTATATATAACATAATAGTCGAAGCAATTAAAGCATTAAATAACTCATTAATCCATTTACACCACTCACATTCGCATTAATCATAAAAGACAAGAATGAAGTAAATAACCAAAGCATAAGGTCCATCACATCACAAAAACCACAGTTGTGACCAATACATCATATAACTAGATAATCAGATATCATAGATCTACTGTCATCTCAAAATAGCATCAACATGCAAATGTGATAAACTGAACAGCATAGCAACAAAGCATCTATGGTACGGAAATCAAAGTATAATATTCGACCCTCGGGTCATCTCAAGGTACAAATATCAAAAGGAGTAACAAGTATCTCTCGAATCAAAATAGACAAGGTACAGACTGCAAACACGAGAGGCACTACATGGTGTAAGACCTCTCATCATATGTACTTATTTAAATATGAATTTCTTGTTAAACCCTTTATAGGAGATTTGAATGTATATATGAGCACGAAAAATGTGATGTTATGAGAAATTGTCATGGTTATTGCTTGAAACCATGTAGAGGACATTATGATAATTCTGACTATCTTATGTATAATGATTTGATGATTGTCACAATAATATAATTTAATACTTACCATCTTATGAATCATTAGATATTCGAAGACAAAGATTGTCAACTCACTACAAGTTCCCTTAAGTAGCTTAATTTTAAATATTATAAGTAAATTATGATGTGTTAAGATTGTTAGGGTATCATGTACAAGAGGTTATACTTTTGTATTGGGATGAGTTATTCAGTTACTTGAAATTATGGTTTAAATCATAAATATTATGTGTGTTTTCTAAGGATACATCTGCATAACTAGGTGATAGAAAGTTATGGACTTAGATGATATGATGATGGATATGAAATAAGGTTTTATGGCTTAGGTTTCCTAATGGAAATTGAGATCAGTTGATGCATTCGTGTTTTAATAATCTATGATTCAAGACTTACTACATTGTTTGATTGTTTAAACATCAATTTGTACTAATAATGCTATGAGTTGTTTCACCTTATGATGATGATGTTATTTATAATACCATGATGATCAGGTTATATACATTTAGATAGTTCAATGTGCTCTATTGATGATGTTTGTGATGTTTAAGTATGTGCATGCATTATGATGATTACTATAGTATTGAATTTGAATTGATGAATATGTTATGTTATTTCAATTATGCAATCAATATTCTTTACCAAGTGCATAAATGGAAGAATTATAAATATGAGAGTATAGAATGTTTAGTCAGTTGATTATGTAAATTTGGTTTGTGTGTGTGTGTGTGTGTGTGTGTGTGTGTGTGTGTGTGTGTGTGTGTGTGTGTGTGTGTGATTTTATCGAAATACTAATATTTGTATTGAGTGTACAAGAAACTTAACCGTGGAACTAATCAGAGAAATAGTAACTGACCCTATGTGCAAACTCTAAGACCAAGGTTGAGTCCAATAAAGTGATTCGAACCTCATTGTCAAATTTTTTAATTGTATAGTAATTTGAAAGTATGTGTATCATTATGTGTTTTGTGATGTGTTGAATGTTATGTAAAAGTAAATCTTATGGTGCCACTTGACACTTTTTATATATGCATGTGTACTAACATATCAATTAGGGCTAGCAATGTAACCCATTAATCTAAGACTAATTTAGTTAGTAAACTAAATTAATTCCCCTTGATTAGGGTTTAGTCGAAAGGTTACATCCTTAGGATTTTGGAGATCAAATATTTCAAGCCATTTTGATAGGTTTTGAATTGATCCTAGAAGCCAAATTTAATGTAATCCAAGTGCCCAAGTGGTAGGGGTATGGGTTAGGAACCCTTTCCACCCTTCTAGAACTTCCTATAAACATTAATGACCCCTAAAATATCCCAAATTCCCTTTGTTACAAAAATAGATCATCTCCATGAGGTTACCCAAGTTTACACTCTTGCTAAGAGGTCGTCTTTATGGGAGGGGCAAGTGGTGAGACCAAAGGAGGCCTAGAGTCAAGTTGGAGTTATTACTATTTTTGGTGGGTGAGTTTAGAAGCTAGTTAGAGTCACTTTGATGAGTTGTAGGGTGTTCATCCACTCTCTAGTTTTAGATAAGTCAACCTTTGGAATTGGAAGGAGGAAAAGATTAAGTTCATCTCAAAACTCATTCTTGTCATAACCTTTTGTCAAGGTAGGTTTCTCCATTACCATGGATATGTTCATTGTGTTCATTGCTTAGGTGTGTGTGTAAATCTCTTGCATGTTTGGAGTTGTGTTTTGTGTTGTTATCATGTGAGTGATGGGTATTGTGGGTTTTTGCTTTCTTTTCTTTTCATGTTATTTTCTTTATTTTGTTGGAAAATTTGGGATGGGAGTGTTAGCATTACTCACCCTTGGATAGGGCAGAAGTGGTCATGTAAGGTGAAGGGGTTAGTTGGACTTCATGTTAGTGTAGAGTCAAAAGAGGGCAAGGTGTATGGGCCCTTGCATGCCACTATTTGTTGACTTTTTTTGGAGAGAAAAAAAGTATGAAAAAATAGGAATCCATGTTAGGTTCTAGCCTTGGAAGAGGCATGTTTTTGTATTTTTTTGGTATTGGCCTCTCCTTCATAAAAGATCTGCCTTCACCCTTGTCATAGGTTCAAGATGAATCATGTTGTGCATACCTTGGATGGGAATTGTATGTTGAGTTATGTCCTGGTGTTTGGATTCTAAATGTCACCTAGTTAGTTACAATTTCTCACAACTCAGTGGGTGGCCTTTCAAGGACTAGGATGGGAGGTAAGCATTCCATGGTTAGTTTTGTATGTTTTTGCAAATTTTGGATTGGCCTTATGATGGAGCCGTTTTAGAATTGGAGCATTGAAGGTGTTCTTGATGTCATTGTGTTGGAGATTTCTCCATTTGTTTTCTTTATCCTTCCATATATTGTAATGAGTTGAGGGATGAAATTATCACTCCATATATCAACCTCCTTGCATTGTATGAATCTTAATGTTAGAATAAAGATATTTTTGTTGATATCTTTGGTTGAAATTTTTTGTATATTTTTCCCTTGTGTTTTGTTGGAAATTAAAGAAAAGTTAAATGATTTCATTAATTAGGTTCAATAACAACGCAATGAAGCTCATAATTCCATTCTATTGAAATTTTATAGTGTATAAAATGAATAATGATGCATTTGATTAAGTTATAAAATAGAAGCATTAAGAGAAAATTTGTCACTACATATTGTTTTCAAGTTGATATAGAGAAGGTGTACAAAATATTAGATGATCCTATCAGGTATGAAACTATTTTATTTTATTGTTCAAGTAAAATTGTCCTTGTCCATACTTAATTAGATTTGACTATATGAATCATTACATTCATGAAATTGGAGAAACAATTTCTCGTCATCAAGTTTCATTTCCAAATTTAAATCCTATTAGATCCAATGGATGAATTAGATTAACAAGTTAAATTAAATTAAGTAAATACATTGTTGAAAGTAAGTATTTTCATTAGTAATACATCATTTTAATAACATAAAATACCTACCAAATAGATACACTCATAGACACAAAGAAAATATAAGCCAAAATAAAGAGAACTAGCAAATTGCAAATGTGCCCATTCTTTTTGTGGGAATTTTCTATCTTGAAAATGTATAGAATATAAATTAATTCTCCAAAAGAATATGTGATAGAGAATATTCTTTTTTCAAATATTATTATATAAATCAAGAGCAAACAAAAAAAATAAACTTTAGGAGGAGTGGCTACTTTCTGAAACCCAAATGTTGGTAAGGGAAGCTTAATTTCATAGCACTAAAAACTATCTTATAACTAAACATAGGAAGGGTGATAAGATATGGAATATTGTTAATGTGTATACTCCTAATACCAAACAAGGTAGATAGAGTTTATGGGAAGAGTTTTCTATTTTCCTCTCACGAAATAGAAACACCTTTTGTATGGGAGATTTTAAGTCGCCTCTATACCCTTCGGAGAAGGTTGGAGGAATGATTGATTTTAATGATAGTATGAAAGATTTGGCTGATTTTATTAATAATAATGATTTAATGGATATGGAGATGCATGGTGTGAAGTTCACATGGTATCCAAGTCAAACTAGATAAAATTTTGTTCCCGATTGGTTGGGATGGTTTAACCTCCTCCTCTCTCACGAGATTACCCAGGATGGTCTCAGATCACACTCCCATCTTTTTTAATTGGAAAGAAGATTCCCAGGGGGACCCAAGACCATTTAGATATTAAATTATGTCGCAATCTCATCCTAACTTCAAAACTAAGGTGGCAGAGTGGTGGGGATTAGGATAGAAGGGATCATTGTGTATAGACTCTCTGTAAAATTGGACTATCTTAGAAGAAATGTGTTTCCCTAGAAAAAAAAGACATTTTGGTGATATCTTCAAGACTAAGGCAAAGGTGGAAGGTAAGTTAGAAGAACTTTAGAAATCTATGGGGAAGGTCTCGCTACGGATGATATTACCCAAGAGGAGGATAAATGTAGAAAGGTTTGGAAGGAAATGATGATTAGAGAGGAGACCTACCAGAGGCAAAGATCCAAGGTGTTATGGCTCAAGGTGGGTGATAGGAACACTGCATTTCTCCATAGATCAGTCTCAATTCATAAACAGAGAAATACTATTGATAATATCAAAGATGATAATGATGTGAAGCTTACTAAACCTGAAGAAATAGGGAATTGGGCGATGGATTATTTCAAGAACTCTTATTTTGACAAGCAAAGAACCTTCAGGGAGGAGGATAGGCAATGGTTGATTAATTCCATGCCCACACTGATCTTGGATGAGGAGAATGAGGAGCTAGCTCAAATGGTGATAGAGGAGTAAGTCCACAATGTTGTCTTCTTAATGAAAGCTTATAAATCCTTGGGACTTGATGGTTTCCCCCTAGTGTTCTTCCAAAACTTCTAGGATGTTATCAAGTTGGATCTCCTTCAAGTAGCTTGTAAATTTTTTAGAACTGGGAAACTTCTTAAACAGCTTAACAAAACCTTTATTTCCCTAATCCCAAAGGTGAAAGACCCAGAGGTCCTCTCCAACTTTAGGCCGATCAATCTATGTAACACTACTTACAAGATTTTCTCAAAAAATCAAGTTAATAGAGTTAAACCATTGCTGCATAAATTCATTAGGAAAACCTAGAGTGGGTTTGTTCTAGGATGCCAAATACTGGATGTTGTCATAACCAAGCACGAGGTTTTGCACTCAATGGAGAAGAGTGGAAATCTGGATATGGCCTTGAAACTCGACATCTCTAAAGCATATGATAGAATTAATTGGGTTTTCTTGTATAAAGTTATGGATAAAATTGGCTTTAGTCAAAAAATTATTAGGATGGTGAAATCGATGGTGGAAATTGTCAGTTGTTCAGTGATGGTGAATGGGTCATCTTGGGGGAATTTTGGTGGGGAGAGGGCGCATAGGCAAGGTGACCCTATCTCTCCCTACTTGTTTATCATGGTCTTTGAAGTCCTGGGGAGGGCATTCTTTAGAAAATTGGAAGGAGGGAGAGGGGGGGGGGGGGTAATTCAAGGAATTAAACCTACTTCCACGCTTCCCCCTAAAGTGATACAATATAGGTTCCAACTCTCAAAGTTCAACTATCAGTGTGCTAGAAAATCTCGAAAAAATAGGAGCATGCAATTTGGCCATCATTTTGGTGAACTAGAAGGTGAAAATTGGCTAGATGAATGTAATTTTAATTTAGAGCATTCTAGAAAAAGAATCAGGTCAAAAGGCCCCACGGTTTGAAAGTTATTGCAGTTTTTCTAGTTTTGGAGACCTCCTAAGAATGCTTCAAAGTCAAGTTAGGGACATTAAATGACCTCGAAAAGGGCCAAAAAATGGGGGATGAGAAAAGCTCATCCATAGGGCTATAGAGCACTTCGAGAGCTTTCCAAAAGTGTAAATGGTTCGTCAACCGGAGCTACGGTTCAAAAGTTATGCCTCCCAAAAGTTTGAGTACCATTTTTGGATTCTTCTAGATTTGCACCGACTTCTAACGCAGCTTCTAGAACCTTCTATTTGGTCGGTGGGTGCCTACTAGCACTTTCTAGAATGTACTCCTAGTGCTTAACCCTCCGGGGTCTATTTAAGGAGATCTCTGGCATTGTAAAAGGCAGTTCGGAGTGGAGTTTGAGAGGAGGTACTGAAAGGAGAAATTATCTCCAGATTTATGCTATTGTAAGCCCTTAGGGCATGTTTTGAAGTTTATTTTCTCTATACTATTTGTATTAGCTTATTTTCTCAGTTAATACAATTTCCCATTTCTATTGTGTCCATTCTGTTCTTGGGTTGTGTCCCCATCAAGTGGTATCAGAGCTGGTTTTCTTGAGTGTGTAGACAGAACGCCGACTGTGAGGCAGTTTGCACTAGCACTCTGTGGTTGTGGGATCGAGTTAGAAGATGCCTCCACGAAGAGAGCATGGAAGAAGGGCTAGAGCTATTAATCTTGAGGAGGTTAGAGCCCTCCAAAGGCAGGTGCAGGCATTGCAAGAGGAGCTTCGTAGAGGAGCAAATGTTGCCGCTGGTGACGACAGTGAGGATGACAATGAAGAAAAAGTTATGGGACCAGAAGGGGAATTTGATGGGGAAGTTCTGAATCATGCAGAGGAAAGGCTTTTTAGGGCCATTACTAAGTTTTGGAAAAGACCCACAATTGAAGTGGGTGTATTTTCAGGAAATCTGAAACCAGATGAGTTGATCGATTGGATCAATGAACTGGAAGAATACATTGAGTATGAGGATATCAGGGACCTAGATAGGGTTAAGTTTGCAAAGGCCAAATTCAAAGGCCATGCCAAAATTTGGTGGCAAGAGGTCCAATTGGAAAGAAACAGAAGAGGAAAGGAGAAGATCACAAGATGGGATCACATGGTGGACAAATTGAAGAAGCAATTCATTCCTGTGGACTATGAGCTTGATTTGTTTAAGAAGATGCATGGGTTACAGCAAGCAGGAAGATCAGTCCAAGAATATACAGAGGAATTTTACCGACTCTTGATTAGAGCGGGACATGCAGAAGCAAATAAGGAGAAGGTTGCTTGTTATATCAGTGGGTTGCGACCTAGCATCCAGGAGGAATTAAGTCTAGTAAGAATGACCAGCGTTGAAGAGGCATACCAGTTTTCCCTACGAGTTGAAGAGAAGCTGAATAAAAGGTTTGAAGGAAGACAAAGAGGGCGCGGTCAAGGAGGAAGGGGAAGCGGTAGGTCATCTGGAGGACGTAATGAAACCCAAAAGAAAAATGAAGATGAGGGTACTAGCAAGAACCAAAGGAATGAGGATTTCAACCGCTCCCATGACCAAGACTTTGGAAATCAAAGAGGAAGAGGTAGAGGACATGGAAAAGGAAGAGGAGGCTTCCATGGTACCTATTTCCATTGCAATGAAGAAGGTCATCGTGCCTTTGAATGCCCTCAACGACAAAGAAGGACAGATAGGAGAGCTAAGGGCCAAGCTAGGGTTGCTCATGTGGATGAGGATGCACAATCATCACATTCAGAGGATGCAGAAAGAGGAGAGACCTTGGTAAATGAAAGAGTCCTACTAAGTGGTGAGATTGAACCAGGACAACGGAGGAGTTTTTTCCGTACCAGATGCAAGTGTGAGGATAAATGTTGTGACGTGATCATTGATGGTGGTAGCACTGATAACTTGGTATCAGAAGAGATGGTCTCTAAGCTGAAGCTCAAGAGGGAGAAACATCCCCAACCCTATCGGATTGCTTGGGTAAAAGATGATCATAAGGTCCTGGTAAGTGAACAATGTTTAGTGAAATTCAAAATTGGGAGTTACCATGATGAAGTTCTCTATGATGTTATTTTGATGGATGTTTGCCATCTATTTTTGGGTAGACCATGGTAGTTTGATAGACATGCAGTACATGATGGACATGCAAACACATACTCTCTGACAAAGGATGGAGTTCGCCACAAATTGAAGCCCATGAAAAAGGAAGGTGAAAAGGTATGTAGCAGTGCTAGGATTTGTCTTGTTGATGAAAGGAAGTTTTTAGATGTCATGAAACATCAGCATATGTGCTATGCTTTGATTCCTGAGAAAGATAAAGAAGGTAGTAGTGAAATGCCACTTGAAGTTTAAGATTTACTAGGGGAGTTTGGAGATATTATCTCTGATAATGTTCCAGATGGATTGCCACTAGTAAGGAAAATCAGTCATCAGATAGATCTGATTCTAGGAGCTAGTTTTTCGAGCAAGGTTGCTCACAGGATGACTCCTACTGAAACAGAGGAGCTAAATAGACAAGTTCAAGAGCTGTTGAGGAAGGGCTTGATTCGAGAGAGCTTGAGTCCATGTGTAGTACCTGCAGTACTCGCACCAAAGAAGGATGGAGAGTGGAGGATGTGTACAGATTCTTGAGCTATAAATAGGATCACCATCAAGTACCGGTTTCCTTTGCCAAGGATGGATGATATTATGGACTGCTTGAGTGGAGCTCAGTACTTCACAAAGATAGATCTGAAGAGTGGTTATCACCAGATATGGATTCGAGAAGGAGATGAGTGGAAAACAGCCTTCAAGACCAAGGAGGGTCTTTATGAGTGGTTAGTCATGCCCTTTGGATTGACGAACGCCCCAAGCACCTTCATGCGGCTCATGAATGAGGTACTTAAGAAGTTCTTGGGAAAATTTGTTATTGTTTATTTGGATGATATTTTAATTTTCAGCAAGACTTTGGAAGAACATTTATTGCATATTCATAGTGTCCTTGAAAGGCTAAGGGAAGAGAAACTGTTAATTAATCTGAAGAAGTGTAACTTTGCAAAAAGGGAGTTAGTCTATTTGGGGTTTGTTATATCACCTGAAGGTCTCAAAATGGATCCGGAGAAGGTAAAAGCCATCTTGGAATGGCCTACTCCAAGGTCTTCTAGTGAGGTAAGATCATTTAATGGTCTGGTTAGTTTTTACAAGAAGTTTATTAAGAATTTTAGTGGCATATGTGCACCCCTAACTGATACAATAAGAGGGGATAGAAAAGAGTTCAAATGGACTGCAGTAGCTGCGAGAAGTTTTGAATTGCTGAAGAAGAAGGTAATAGAACAACCTATGTTGGCACTTCCAAATTTTAGACAAGTGTTCCAAGTGGATTGTGATGCTAGCGGCAGCGCTATTGGGGCTATATTAAGCCAAGAAGGTAAGCCTATTGCATATTTTAGTAAAAAATTGAATGATGCAAAGAAGAAGTATTATGTTTATGATCAAGAGTTCTATGCAATAGTTCAGGCCTTGAAGAAATGGAGGCATTATTTATTGCCAAAGGAATTTGTTTTGTATACTGATCATCAAGCATTACAATACCTAAATAGTCAAGGTAAATTGAATCAGAGGCATATGAAGTGGGTAGAGTTCTTGCAGAGCTATACATTTGTGTTGAAGCATAGAAGTGGAAAATCTAACAAGGTTGCAGATGCACTAAGTAGGAGATAGTTGTTGCTTACAGTAATGCAGGTTGAAGTAGTTGGGTTTGATGAACTCAAAAATTTGTACCCTGAGGATCCTGATTTTGCTAAAGCATGGAAAGCTTGTAAAGAACCTGTTGTTGTAGATAGAACCAAGTGGTTAGACTATTTGATTCAGGATGGTATGTTGTTCGAGGGTAGTCAATTGTGCATTCCAAGGAGTTCCATGAGGGAAAATCTAATTAAGGAGAAACACAGTGGAGGGATGGCAGGACATTTTGGTCGAGATAAGACCATTTCCATTCTTAGAGAACATTATTTTTTGCCTCAAATTTCACAGGATGTGAAGAAGTTTGTACAGAGTTGCCAGGTTTGTCAAGTTGCCAAGGGGTTTAGTCACAATACTGGCCTATATCAGCCATTGCATGTTCCATCAAGGCCATGGGAGGACATAAGTATGGATTTTGTTCTTGGATTGCCAAGGACACAAAGGGGTAGTGACTCAGTATTCGTGGTGGTTGATAGGTTCTCCAAAATGGCACATTTCATTCCATGCCACAAAACTCATGATGTTGTCCATATTGCAGACTTGTTTTTCAAAGAGGTGGTAAGACTACATGGTCTTCCAAGGAGCATAGTTTCTGACAGAGATACTAAATTTGTGGGGTATTTCTGGAGGACATTGTGGAAGAAGTTGAGAACAGACTTGAAATTCAGTTCCACGCATCACCCGCAGACTAATGGCCAAACAGAAGTGGTAAACAGAAGTCTAGGCAATTTGCTGAGATGTTTAGTTGGGGATAAGCCCAAGGGATGGGATTTGATTCTACCACAGGCAGAGTTTGCTTATAATAACTCTATAAATAGGAGTACTGGAAAATCACCATTCCAAATTGTATATTGGGTGCACCAGAGCTGAGGAAGATAGAACACGGGGAGAGGACGAGTGCTAAAGCTGAGGAATTTTCTCAACATATCAAGCATCTACATGAGGAGGTTCAGGCACACATAACCAAGATAAATCAACAGTATAAAGCTAGGGATGATCAAAGGAGAAGACATAAGGAATTCCAAGTAGGAGATTTAGTCATGGTGCACTTACGAAAAGAAAGATTTCCAGCCAGTAATTACAACAAGCTGAAAATAAAAAAATTTGGCCCCTGCAAAATTTTGAAGAAACATGACTTAGGAAATGCATATGAGGTGGAGCTGCCAGATGGTATTCACATTTCCCCATTTTCAACATTGCAGATTTAATAGAGTATCATGATGATGGTGTAGATGAGGAGCTGGTGTTAGAGCCATGTCCAATTCCTCCTTCTAAGAAGGAGGAGATAGAAGACATTCTAGATCATCGTGTGGGTAGGAGTACCAGAAACAGGTAGTATGAAGAGTATTTGGTCAAATGGAAAATACGGCCGATCGAGGACTCAACTTGGATTTCAGCAGCTAAGGTTTCCCATTTGGGATTTCCTCTACCATTCATAAAGTGACAAGGTCACTTTTCAATCTACCTTGGGTGTCTGATGCAAGAGCATCCAGAGGTATAAGGGCAATCCTGTGTCACCCAAAAAAATGTAATTAGACTTAGTTTCTGTTTCATGTGTTTTCATTTTTGGACACCCATTTGGGTCAAATAAAGGTTCCAACTCTCATAGTTCAACTATCAGTGTGCTAGAAAATCCCGAAAAAATAGGAGCATGCAATTTGGCCATCATTTTGGTGAACTAGAAGGTGAAAATTGGCCAGATGAATGTAATTTTGATTTAGAACATTCCAGAAAAAGAATGAGGTCAAAAGGCCCCACGGTTTGAAAGTTATTGCAATTTTTTGAGTTTTGGAGATCTCCTAAGAATGCTTCAAAGTCAAGTTAGGGACATTAAATGACCTCGAAAAGGGACAAAAAATGGGGGACGAGTGGAGCTTGTCCATAGGGCTATAGAGCGCTTCGAGAGCTTTTCAAAAATGTAAACAGTTCGTCAATCAAAGCTACGGTTCAAAAGTTATGCCTCCCGAAAGTTCGAGTACCATTTCTGGATTCTTCTAGATTTGCACCAACTTCTAATGCAGCTTCTGGAACCTTCTATTTGGTCGGTGGATGCCTACTAGCACTTTCTAGAATGTACTCCTAGTCCTTAACCCTCCGGGGTCTATTTAAGGAGATTTTTGGCATTGTAAAAGGCAGTTCGGAGTGGAGTTTGAGAGGAGGTACTGAAAGGAGAAATTATCTCCAGATTTATGCTATTGTAAGCCCTTAGGGTATGTTTTGAAGTTTATTTTCTCTATACTGTTTGTACTAGCTTATTTTCTTAGTTAATACAATTTCCCTTTTCTGTTGTGTCCATTCTGTTCTTGGGTTGTGTCCCCATCAGAAGTCGATGCTGGAGATATATGCAGAGAATGCAAGACAAAAGATTAATTTTGATAAGAGTAAAGTTTTCTTCTTTAACACAACCCTTGATTTACAGTGAAGGATTGTAAATATTTTAGGCTATAATATAGCTAAGTTACTTGATACTTATCTAGGCCTCCCCTTAACTGTGAAAGATGTAAGTAACAACTTCTGCAATGACATTCTGGAGAGGATGGAGAAAAAACGTATTGGATGGAAAGATAAAACTCTAAGAAATGCAGGTAAGTTGTAACTTTTGATGTCCTCCCTCCAGGGATTACTAGTGTACTTCCTATCGCTATTCAAAATTACTTAGTGTATGGCTAATAAATTGGACAAAATACAATATAACTTCCTTTGGTCTGGGTGAAGTGAGAAGATCAGGCTAAGTTTGGTTAGCTGGGAAATGGTTTGTAAACCCAAAAGCAGAGGAGGATTGGGAGTAAGAAAGATAATGGATTTGAATAATGTACTTCTTACCAAGATAGGGTGGAATCTAATGGAGGAATCCAACTGGTGTAACATCATGAAAGCTAAGTACCTTGGAAATCTAAAGTTCTTGTAGAAGTTGTGAAAGCCAACTTCACAGATCGCCAAGACCACCTGCATGCAAATAACTTGCTGAAGAGAAACCAAAGAAGGAAAGGTAGGGCTTGGAGAATCTCAACAGAGTGAGAGAAAATATATTCCAACAATGAAAAATGAAATTGTTATACAAAAATACAATAGGAGAGCCTATTTATAAAGGCCTCTAGGAAGCTTCTAGAATGAGCTAGAAAACACTAGGAGATAAGTATGACAACTAAGTGTACATCCATAAAAGGTGGATTATCCTCCACATAGATGAGAGGATAAGTATGACAAGGTACGAACAAAATCCTATGTTGTCAACAATTCAATACATAAAAGTATGTTAACTCCTAGATGACAACTAATAACTAATGCATTTATCCTAAGTAAACTTAAGTAAAGTATAAATAATCATTATTTACACTAACACCCCGCCTTAAGTGCAACTTAGGGGAATGTACTTAATCTCACAAACGCTACGATGAAATGCATAATGGGTCTCAGCAATTAGGCCATGTTAGGTACCCATGTACAAATGCAAAGAAATGCAACCTCTAAAAATGAGGAAAGAGGGAAAATCACATGGGAAAAACCCTCCCCCAAAAAGAGGTAAGTATAAACATGCTAAAAAAAACATGAAGGAAGGTTGGGCTCAAAAAGACCCCCCAAGGAAAACTTTTGTAATCTAAAGCATAGACCTGAAATGGCTCAAGAGACTCTCTCAAAACCATAAGTACAACTAGCCCACCCATGAGAATAATGGAGCCCCTGTAGAAAAGACCAAACCAATGAAACTCCAATGTAGAAGAAACAAGGGAACAGAACAAGGAGACCCCTAAATGAGAGGTGAAACTAGAAGGCCTAACTGATGCTCAAAGGAGAAAATATGAGGATCTGAAAAGGGAATCCCTAAGGTAGGTGTATTGATGCTGTCATGAAAGAGGAGATGAATGTCCTCTATAGAATCCTCAACAAGTGCACCTAGAGGCTCGATGAATGGAGCTAGAGGTTTAGGCAGAGCTAAAGAAGAATCATGTTGATGAGAAAAGACCTCAACTAGAAGTGGTGTGGGAGTTAAAGTAGTGATCTTGGGAACAATACAAAGATTCAATTATCTTGATTGCACCACATGATGTTCTCATGAAAGAGAAGAGTTGTGCTCTAACAATGGAGATGGAGGACCAAAGTGTGAGAAAGTGTAGAGACAGGTGGTATGATCAACTATCCCTGTAGCAATAAGACCTCCTGTTGCACGATCTTGAATGAAGACTAAATCTGCAGTGAACTCAACTGTCTTCCCTGATCCACTGCATGTAATCTAAGAGATCGAGAGAAAGTTTGCAGATAGAGATGGAACATACAATACATAATTGAATACACCATCCTAAATGCCATTTGAACCTTTCTTTTAGACTGGTAGGGAAGTGTTATTCCCCGTCAAAATATGAGGAATGGGAGAATCCTCAATAGTGGAGAAGACACCTTGAGAAGATGTCATATGGTGAGAAGCACCTAAATCCAGTATCCAAGTGACCTAGGAAGGGGATGCAATGGATGCCCAGAACGCATGACCCTGTCCAAAATCTGGTGTAGACGTCAAAGAGATGGAAGAAGACTGAAAGGTAGACCCTTGTGAGGTAGAAGGGGATGGAGAGGAAATAGTGCTCTTCTAAAGAAGAGCTTGCAAATCTGCAATCTGTTTCTCATAGCCATCAAATCTCTTCTGAAAACAACATGACTCATCATGAGGTCCCTTCTGAAAATAGGAATAGGTAGGAATCTCAGTCTTCTTATTCGCCTTCTTCATAGAAGAAGATGATGGACTAGTAGAGTGTTGAGAGGAATCTGATATCTACTTCGGCCTCTGCTCCTATGTATCCTTGGCAAGCAATGCATGTGACTGTGAACCTATAAGTGAATCCATCTGAGTGAGCTTCGATTGCTCACGAATTAACCTATCATAGAATGTCTCAAAAGAAGGCATCTAATATGTGGTACCCAAGGCATCCATAGTGGAGTAGAAAGTGGAAGAGAAGATCTGATACCGTCCTCGCAACTTTGAGAGTATCAAAAAAATACACTCATCATCTTCTTCTTTTTTCCCACATCCCTGCAAAATTGTACGTAGAGATTTAAACTTCATCAAGAAGTCTTCAATGGTGGGGAAGCTGGTAGGTGTTAAAGAAGTCAACTCTACATCAAGTTGTAGTGTCTAGAACTCATTCACTATGTCAAATAAGTTGTAGAACTTGGTCCAAATAGCCCGAGAGGTGGTCAAACCATCCAAGTGAAATAGTAGACTATCGGAGATGTTTAGTGCAATCAATTCCATGGCTTCATCCATTCTTTTTTTGTGTTGAAGAACCCCAAAATGGCACTCTAGGATAGGTTGGTTCTCATCCAAACATGACCATAAGCCTCGTGACATAAGAAGCCTAGTCATTTGTGCTTTCCAAGTATGATAGTTGTGTGGCGTTAGCTGGTCCACAGAGGGGTCCGACATTGAGAGAAGAAGACGGAAGTAGAAGGGATGATTCTGAAGTAAATTATAGAAAAGAAAATGCTCCCCCCCACAACATATAAAGATATCCCTCAAATAAAAAAGAAATAACTATGGAAAGTGCAAAAACTGAGAAAAGAACCTACATTTTGGATGCAGAGAGAGAGGAAACGGAAGCCTCTACTTCAACACCAAAAATGAGAGCTCAAATAGACTTGGAATGAAATGAAACTAGCATCATTGTCTCCATCTCGGAACCATCTTTCTCGTGCTTCTTTCGAATTGAAAAAAACCTTTGTATGCTCAAGTTATGGCCAAAAAATAAACTATTGCTCCAAAAAATAAGCTCACTAGAAAATTATAGCCATTACAAAAAATTTGACATCGCCGGAAAAAAAAATTGGCTGCTGGAAAGCTAATGTCAACATCCAAAAAGTAACGTTAGACACCGAGATGATAACATCAGTCTGAGTAGTGGTGGTCAGGTGGGTTCTGCTCTATGGTAGTGGTGGCTAAACAAGGCAGCAACATTGGTGTCACGGAGTGAAAAACAGGTGTTGTGAGCGCGATATGAGGACAAAGGCTGCTAGGGCAGCGAAGCTTGCAATTGGAGAGGCCACGGAAGGTTTTGGGTGGTGATATGGTGGTGCCTATTAAGAATACAAAAAAATTTGGGGGCAAAAATCTATGCCACCCCAAAAATCAAGCAAGTAAATTTATACTTTTTTGGAAAAAAATTGTTAAAAACATATATATATATATATATATAACAAAATTTTTACAAAAAAATGTGTAAATACAAAACTTCTTTTTTTTGAAAAAAAGTTTCCTCAAAAAAATGCACTTCCTCCTGATTGAAGAGAAAAACCTCAAACAAGCTAGGGTTTATGTCTCTGAATCGCGGCTTCAAAAATCTTCAAACCAGGAAGCAGTAGGGATGCTATGATACCATGTAGAAGTTGTGAAAGCCAACTTCACAAATCACCAAGACCACCTGCATGCAAATAACCTAACGAAGAGAAACCAAAGAAGGAAAGGTAGGGCTTGGAGAATCTCAATGAAGTGAGAGAAAATATATTCCAACAATGAAAAATGAAATTGTTGTACAAAAATACAATAGGAGAACCTGTTTATAAAGCCCTCTAGGAAGCTTCTAGAATGAGCTAGAAAGCGCTAGGAGATAAGTATGACAACTAAGCATACATCCACAAAAGGTGGATTATCCTCCACATAGACGAGAGGATAAGTATGACAAGGTAGGAACAAACTCATGTGTTGTCAACAAGTCAATATGTAAAAGTATGCTAACTCCTAGATGACAACTAATAACTAATGCATTTATACTAAGTAAACATAAGTAAAGCATAAATAATAATTATTTACACTAACAATTCTCACATTGTACTTGGAGAAATGATCTCCCTATGGGGTCTAAGATTTGGAGAAATATTGTGAAGAATAGGACCCTTTTGAAGGAGGGTATAAGATGGTTGGTGGGGAACGATAATCAAATTAACTTCTAGGAGGATCCATGGCTTATGGATAAACCATTAATAAAATTGAAGTTTGGGTCTCTTCGACGTCACCTTCAGGACCAAGGGGGGAAAATGGTTGCTGATTTTATCAGCCTAGGGAGGAAGTGGAAAAAGGCAGAGCTGCATCAAAATGCATTGGTCGATGGAGGGCTAATAGAAGAGCTAAATTATATGATGGAAGAGTATAGAATCCTGGGAAGAGACTGGAATGATGAGTTCATATGGAAGGTAACTCCGACGGGGGAGTTCTCGGTTAAATCTGCCTATAAATTATTGTTTGATAAAAACTTAGAACCTAATGATTGGGAGAATGTATGGTTTAACTATTTAATCCTGAAGATAAATGTTTTTTGGTGGACCACCATCCATGGGAAAATTCTCACTTTAAATAACCTTATGAAGTGAGGGTTTTAATTACCCAATAGATGTCACATGTGTAAGATGGAGGAATAGAATATTACTTGCTTATTCCTGCATTGCAGTTATGCTTCTAATGTTTGGGGGAGACTTCTTTAGAAGCTGAAAGGTGAACTAGGTGTTCAATATGGACCTAGGGCAATTCGTGGTGAATTGGCAAGGCTCCTTTACCCACCCCCTCCTTATTTTTTTGTGGAAGGGTTTTCGCCCCCCTCCCCCATGTTTGTTGGGGTATCTGGAAGGAGATAAAACAAGAGGGTATTCAAGAATGAAGAGAGAGAGAAAGAGAAAGTTGTGGTGGAAATGATCTACAAACTGTTGGTTGAGAAAATTAGTTGCAGCAAGTGGAGAAAACCGGTGTTCCCCCCTTCTATGTTGGAGGTTAGAGTGGCTAAGAGTTTGAATTTGGTGGAAGGGATAATGGAGATTGATGATTCCAATCTCTTGGCTAGGAAAAGAACTAGATGGGAACCCCCACCTGCTAATTGGGTTAAGCTCAATTTTGATGGTGCTACTAGAAAGTGTAATCACCTAAAAATGGTCATCTAGACTATTAGCCCCCTTTTCAACATTTTGGCTAAATTAATTTAATCACTTACCTAAGCCAAATTGCTAATAATCAATTTATTTGATTATAACCTATAGTTTGACTATGCTATCCTAAGTTCATTATTTGATTAAAAGAACATGTCCCCTTTTAATTAAATAAAAGACCCCATTCTTCTAACCCACTTAAAGTGCACACATAAAGTCCTTTTTCTATTTTTCAATTAAAAGAAAAGGCTTTGTGACTTTTGTCTTATATGACAAGTCAACTTATATTCTATTGGTTGACTTGTGTGTGCACATGGATCACTCCTCTTTTCAAATTCCACCGTTGATCATCCACCATCTTCATCTTGATCTCTACCGTCCATACATCTTTAAAAGGGAGAGATCTTTCCCCCTCAATCCTCATTTTTTGAACATTGTTATGTTGCAGGTTTTCTAACAGGTTTCTTTGGAGCTTTGTGGAGAACTTCTATTTCTTGTCTACATTCTCTCATACCATAGCATTTTAGCTTAGATTCATGTTGCATGTTAGTTTAGCTTCTATTTTGCAATAATCAACCACATAGCTTAATAATGGTATTGTAACACTCTCATACATGCTTAGCATAGCTGCATTTTGCATCTCATTCTAGCTTAATTTTCATTTGCATTCTTGCATCTTGTCTTTGGAACCTCCCATTGTATGGTTTACTAGCAAGAAGAGTATCTCTAAGGCTCATCTGAGAGCCCTTGAACTTGAAATACACTCTCTTGCACTGTCGTGATATTTCTCACTATCAGAATCAAGTCTGGAAGAAATGGCCAAGTGACTTACACACACACACTTTAACACCTAAACGACTGAGCTATGCTGACATTTATCTACTTTGTGTGCTGTCTATGATGATTTATTTGCCATGTATTCCCTCCCTAATAGTCTTTCAAGGATTTCATTGACTAGAAGACTGGGGGCATGGGACATATTTTCTTGATTTCTACTTGTGGGTATACTTTTGTTTGTCTATAGTGTTGTAAGCATTCATGCTTGTCCTATTCAACACTTTGACTTATAAATGTATCATCCTTGATTGTTTTGCAAGACCGCACTTAGGGTTTATCCTGGCGCTTATGCCTTGATATAGGTGTAATCTTGCTAAATTAAACTTAGGGAATCTAATCGTGTAGTTATCTTGACTTACATGTCTCTGATGCTTAGATTGGATTTCCACATACCTATCTAATATCGATCATATTCATATCGTCATAGTTATACTAGTGATGGTTGTATGATCTCATGATGTCCCTAATAAATGCTCAATGATGTAATTAAGAGTCTAAATGTTATGCACTTCTTGCTAGTAAACCACTTTGCATATTAGCTTGCATTTTAGGTTCATTTTCTAGCTTAGTCTTGCATTCTTGCATATGGGGAGAGCTCTCTCTTCATCTTTTTGTGGACATATCGGCTAACTCCTTTCATATATTTCTTTACTTTCTTCTTGTTCATGTCTTTTCACCTTCTTAATCTTTCGCTTCATCTCTTTTCTATCTTGTCATCACATTATATAAAGTTTTGACCTCTTAAATAATTTTGACGTCCTAGATTCATTTTCGGGATCGAAATCCAAATTCGAGTTCATCTTGATGGTCAAAATTGTCTTTTAAAATTCTACTTTCTTCTGAGCAGTTAGCTGACCTTTTGAGGTCTAATCTCTAAATCATCACTGGGGCATCTTCATTTCTTCATTTCTTCATCATTTCCATACTTCATATCTACTTAAATTCACTATTTCATGTCTAAAATCACCTTTCTACTCATTTCGACCTTATTTTTATGCTATATCCTTCAAGGTCAACTCTAGTCAAACTGGGGCATTTTATCAATTTTTTTATATAGTCATTCTTGGGTTCTAATCATCTATCTGTCATCTTGGACATTGCTATATTCTAATTTTCTCATGTCTAGCCAATTTTTGCATCCCCTTACCTCATTTCAATTTTGATCCCGAGGGGGCAGAAATACTCTATCACTGATTGCTACAACTATCTATTTCTTAGGAGCATTTGTTTGATCTTCTCACTTGTTCTCAATCTATCTACTTTGCTAAGTGTTAGCATTCTTCTTGAATTCTGACATCATCTTTTCTTAGTGTTCAGTACTACCACTATCAGGCTGTACATTTAGGACTTGTTATCTTTTTCTACATTTCGTTCTTCAAAATCAGATATCTATATCTACCACTGCCTGCTTGGCTTCGATTTTCTTTGACATAATGTGTTCCCAGATCGATCATGCATTAGTCAAAGAGGGGCAAATGTAATCACCTAAAAATGGTCATCTAGACTATTAGCCCCCTTTTCAACATTTTGGCTAAATTAATTTAATCACTTACCTAAGCCAAATTGCTAATAATCAATTTATTTGATTATAACCTATAGTTTGACTATGCTATCCTAAGTTCATTATTTGATTAAAAGAACATGTCCCCTTTTAATTAAATAAAAGACCCCATTCTTCTAACCCACTTAAAGTGCACACATAAAGTCTTTTTTCTATTTTTCAATTAAAAGAAAAGGCTTTGTGACTTTTGTCTTATATGACAAGTCAACTTATATTCTATTGGTTGACTTGTGTGTGCACATGGATCACTCCTCTTTTCAAATTCCACCGTTGATCATCCACCATCTTCATCTTGATCTCTACCGTCCATACATCTTTAAAAGGGAGAGAGCTTTCCCCCTCAATCCTCATTTTTTGAACATTGTTATGTTGCAGGTTTTCTAACAGGTTTCTTTGGAGCTTTGTGGAGAACTTCTATTTCTTGTCTACATTCTCTCATACCATAGCATTTTAGCTTAGATTCATGTTGCATGTTAGTTTAGCTTCTATTTTGCAATAATCAACCACATAGCTTAATAATGGTATTGTAACACTCTCATACATGCTTAGCATAGCTGCATTTTGCATCTCATTCTAGCTTAATTTTCATTTGCATTCTTGCATCTTGTCTTTGGAACCTCCCATTGCATGGTTTACTAGCAAGAAGAGTATCTCTAAGGCTCATCTGAGAGCCCTTGAACTTGAAATACACTCTCTTGCACTCCGTGGATAGGGAGCTCTAAGACGGCATCCAAGCATTCCAAACTCATGGAATCATTTGGATAGAAGGGTTTAGAGTGTGACACATTTCTAGTGTACAGAAAGGAGGGCTCAGCGAGTGGAGGAATTGTCAGAGATAGCAAGGGTAAGATGTTGTTGGTGTATTCTGGATAGTTAGGGAAAGTTTCAAATAATATAGCAAAGGTGATGGCCTTGTATTGGGGTTTAAAATTGGTCATAAGTGTGGGTTGGAGGGATGTGGAAATTGAAGGCAATTCCAAAATCATCATAGAAATTTTTTAAGGTAATATGAGGAAGGGATGGGCCATCAAACGTGTGATAGAATACATTAGGTACCTATTAACTATTCTTAATAGGTTTGATTTGAATCATATGTTTTGGGAGGGAAATAGTGTGGCAGATGGTATGGGGGCATTAGGTTTAAAGGGGAAGAGATTAAGATGTTGGAGGGATTTGAACACATTGCCAAAGTTGGTAAGGGACCTAGTGAGGCAAGAAGAGAAGAATTATGAGTCCTGGCTAGAATTTATGCATTATGTTGTTGAGCTAGGAAAGCGAACAAGGCCTTGATATGAAGATGGCAAGGAGTGATGGTATGGGTTTAGACAATAATAAATTCGTGTGGCTGGAGAATTTGAAGTTTGAGAAGGATGGTTTTTAAATAATTTCCTTATATGTGTTCTTGTACACTGGGCAGAGAAAAGGTTTAATTTATAAATGCTCGGTGTGCATTGGGAATGATGGAAACAATCAGGAGAAGATAGTGGTGGTCAACACGTGACTTCTCTTGCTAATAAGGATGCTCCTATTATTACTATTAATTGTGGCTATTATCTTTGCCCTTGGGTTTTTCAGCTTAAGTGTGAAGTCCTTTAAAGAAATTGTGTTTGGGTTCCGAAGAAGAAGAGAAAAGAGGGAAAAATTGCAAGGATGGGTGGTGATCTGATGCACATTGAGCCAGCCATGATTGAGGAAAATGTGAGAAAGGTAATGGTGTGGTATTTTTTGAAGGAAGGCGGTTTTGTTTCATTTGTGGAGGTGCTTAATGGCCACAATGAAAATTGTTCCATGCAGTTTGTCCATTCCTAGGTGGACTGTAGAGTAATGATAAATGGTATCTCATTCCATATCTCTGAGGAAGTGATTTCTCTAGCGACAAGTTTGGCCATGAAGGGTAGGAAGTGGAAAAAGGTGACTAGGGTGGTGGATGATGTGAGCCTGCAATGCTTCTTTGTGGATGGTGAGGAACCTATTTGGCACAGAGGTGGTTTCATGCGGGAGAAGCTCCCCAAGCCATGGAATGAGATATATTTGGTTTTGATGAAGTACCTAACCCTAGAAGGAAGGTGTGGGGTCTATTACTACTACCACTTTCCTCTCCTTAATCATTTTTGCCACCAAGATTTTATTTCTATTTCGTTCTTTTTGTTGCACGAGTTAGAGGATATTGTCATTGATGTGAAGGAAAAAATGAGAAAGGGGGCAAATTTTACCATTTTACAACAAGGATTAATTTCCAAGTTGTATCAATTTTACCTCGCCTTGGTCCCCCCTAGGATTGTGGAAATTGACATCCTTGCCCACTCGAACCCCCAGCCCCAAATGGTTCCCCTTAGGACCACAGGTCCCAAAGCCCCTACCCCATAACCCTCACCTAGTGGGTCCCCTATGAAGTCCACCCTCACAAGGAAAAAAGGGAAATAGGATAAAGGGAAAGAGAAGGAGCTTGAGGAGTTAGAGGAGGGGAGAGGGGGTAGGAGGAGATCAAGGAGGTTAACAAAATCTAATGCTAAGAGGAAATTGAAAATTGGGCTTCGCAAGAGGAGGAGACAGATTCAAAGGATTTAGGCCGCCCCAAGCGGAGAATGAAAAAAAGGCGGCAAATTTTGGGGTGGAAAGATTGGAGGAGGAGGAAGAGGATATTTCAGACTCTTCCAAGTCGGTTTCGAGGGTGGGGAGAAAGGAGAATAAGGAGGTGTTGCATGTTTCAAACACCATTGATCTGGGGTGTGTGGACTTAACAAGGGACCAGTTCCCTGATATGATGGATAGGGTGCCTTCCCCCATTACCATCTCCTCCCCTGCCAAGGCTTTTCCCAATGTTGTTACTAACCCCCTAATTATGCAAGAAGCTCCTAAGACACAAACTGAAGGTGACCCTAGTGAGATGTAGAAGGTTGGTAGTGAGGTGTGGGAGAGAATCCATGTGTTGGAAGAGAGAATGTGCCTACTCACAAATTTTATGGTTAAAGTGACGCATGCGGCTACCACCACTCTAAACCTACTCAAAGACATGAAGGGAGACCTGCCTAAAGAGGACTCAAAGATGATGTTTGACTTCTTTGCGGAAGACTAGGCTAACATCCTCCTAGGGAGGAAGGAGGCCAAGAACTCTTAGGGGTTCCCTCCTTTTTATTTTTATGTTGGATATCTGCTGGTTGATGGACTTGAATAGGTGCAAGGTTGATAAGCCTTTGTTTTTAAATTACTATAGTTTTTATAGTTTTAAAGCAGGCAATATGTTGGTTAAGCCTGCTGATACTTTATTAACTATGGTTTCGAACCTTGTTTTTGTTTTGTAAGTTGTATGGGGTTTTTGTTGTTTGGTAATCCTGGTAGTCAACCAGTTTGTTTGTTAATGGGCCAGCCCCCCAGTTTTGGCTGCTTATAATTCAAAAACTAAATAAATAAATAAAGCATTATATTAAGTCTTTTATCATACCATTGCAAGTACTCTTACAATATCATAAGGCAATATATATATATATATATAAAGAATTTAAATACCAAGTGGAAGGGGGATGTGACCCAACATGGGCCCCACACCCCTCCCACCTCACTCCTCGTATTCCAATGCATGCTTGTATGGTCTTTAGAAAAAAATAAATCAATGCAAAAGCAAAGGAAGTTTTATAACAAAAATTATTAACCACCTTTTTGAATAGACCCCAACACTTATCCCTTGTTCTCCCCATGCATACCCTCTCCTTACAAGGTTGACATGGGTATTAAATGAAGCTTGTAGCCCTTGGAAAACATCCACACGTCATGGGGGAGTGCACTTCCAAGTCGGAAGCCCACTTGGCAAGTGGCCAAGGGCTAGTGAATAGGAAGGGACTATGGTAGGTAGGGAGTGTGGATGGGTGGGGTAATTAGATTTTTTTTATTTTTTTTAAATACTATGGTTGTAAATTTAGTTAGTAATTAAATTTAATTATGAGATGGGAAAATGATTTAGTTATCAAGTAAGTAAAGTAATCTTTAAGCTAACAGGTTTTTTCCTTAGCAGACTTACATTGGAATTTTCTAATTTTTCAGCATTGTTGGATGCTTGAGAAGGAGATCTTAGGTCAAGAACCGTGTGTTACACAAGTTCCTAGGAAACTTGTTGCTAAATGGAACATTTGAGTGTTTGAGTCTGATAGGATTCTTGCCAACTAGGTGCCAAATAAGCAAATCAAACACAAAGAGAAGGGGAGGCACTACATTACCAACAACAAAATGAAAGTAAAGGGCAGGTATCAAATGCAATGTCTGGCCCTGTAGCTAGAGAAGTGGATCAACGTACAGAAAAAAAGGGTGCTTTCATTATGCACAAGTGGTGTACGCTAAACACAGGATTTCACATCATTCTTAGTCTCACAAGCTCTTTATACATGCAGTCAAGTAGATTTTGGGTGGTGAGTTTATCAGGCCTAAACCATTTAAATAGAGTCAACTAATATCTCAATCTGTAGAATATGGCAAGGAATCTTACAATTCGTTGGTATGGATATGTCATGCCCATCAAGCTCATTTTTTGTTCGAGATAAAGGGAAAGCACGGTACTTCTATGGCATACATCAAATGAAGATTATGGCAATGGGAAATTCATTCCCTTTGTAGTAATACATGACCAAAGAAGAAGAGATGAATTCTTCCACTTCTAAACACGAAGTGACAGAGACAAGAATCACAAAAACAATCCTTATAGTTTAAGAAGATTTATGACCAATATCACAGAGGAAACAAAATGATATTATATTATTAACTTGCATGTAAACATTTGCATCAAACTTTAAAATGTCATTCAATAATTGATCCTTACTTTCCTTAATTGAATATTTATTCATTTATTATGTGCACTCACATTCAAATGATAAAAGCTGGACAATATGCTTCATGTATCATGGATAAATTCTTAAGATTTAATTAAAGTAAGACTTATATACAAAATCATTGCCAAAGTCATTAATACTCAATTACATTTATTTAGGTGTTGGCCAACTTATTTTATAATATATTGTGTAAACGCTTCTAAACTTCCAATATCAAATTTTAAAATAATTTAATAAATGAGGATATTTTAATGATTTTATTTACATTATAAAATTCATTACATAATAAAATTAGTAATTTTAATTATTACTATTTTTATATTATTTATTGTTACACAAATTAGTTATGTATTATCACTATTATTTTTTGTCGAATTGAAATTCTAGTTAGTTATTAATGAGGATATTTTTATCATTTTGTTTATTAAAAAAATTATTATTATTATGAACTTACTTTTATATTGATATCGTCATTCTCACCCAAATTAGTTATCTATTCTCACTTTAGTTCATATTCAAATTTTGTAGTATCTAAATTTGTATTTACAGAAATATGTTTTTTCAGTAATTTAGATGCAATGATTTGAAGAATTAATTTCTACATAAATTTAATATAATTAAAAATTAAAAATTAAAAATTTAATTAAATTTGATATTCTAATATTTTGAATGATTGTAAAAAATATATAACTCTCAACTATCTAATTCATATCAAGTTAATTAGATGAAAAAAAAAAATTATATTATCTTAAATTGGTGATCATTATTAATTATATTTTTATTGCATTAAATTGTTAAAACTTGTCATGATTTATCATAATTTGAAAATATATCTTTTAAAATAAATTATTTTATACATTATTATGACATTTTGCATATGAAATATCACTCAATTGTTTACATTGTTGAAGAAACCATAAATCTTAATGTGACTCATGACTTTAAATCTAGTGTATTTGTTGTTTTCTAGCTCTAATATTGACACTAAAATAGACTAGACTTAAAATTGATAGCTGATTACGAGAGGCCTTTCCTCATTGACAATATGTCCAGTTTGGTGGAGTATTAGTTTTTTTTTTAATAACAAGGCAAAACTACCAAACAAATAGAATTCCATCAGCTTTTACACAATATATGAGAAGAAAACCCTACACAACATGATTGGGAGGTCCTAATGAGTCATATAGACATCCACTTAAGCACGGATGAAAATGGATGATTTAATAGGTCTATACATCTACACACTACAAATGATGTAGTGAAACTACATAATAAGAAAATACTAAAATCACTAAATCACCCAATCACAACAAGCATATCAATAAATTTTGGATGCAAAGATAAGAGTGAGATGTATGACAAAAAATTGGAAAAACATGTGCTCCTCTATACAAGACAACACTTAATTTTTACAACAAACATTTGGATAGAAGCAGGGCTTGTCAATGGAGTGATTGGTGAAATCACATATATTGTCTAGAGAATAGGTACCAAGCCACCAAACATGCCCATGTATGTTGTTATACATTTTGAAAACTACAATGGACCACCATGGAATCAGGATGAGGCAAAATGTGTGCCAATAGTGCTGATCACATTAGGTAGCCAAAGACAACTACCACTCACCATGTTATGGGTTATCACAATACATAAATCCCAAGGACTCACACTATAGAAAGAAGCAGGTGATATCAATGGAATTGAAGGACAAAGACTCACTTTTATAGCTAAATACAATAGATGGTCTTTATATCCAACATGTCTTCACTTTTGAAAGATACTCAAAAATGAAAAGCAATCCGTATACAATTATACACAAAAAAGAGGACCATCTATATTAAATGACTTTTCAAACAAAGCATTTGTATTGT
This sequence comes from Cupressus sempervirens, assembly GCA_028749045.1. Classification (NCBI taxonomy): domain Eukaryota; kingdom Viridiplantae; phylum Streptophyta; class Pinopsida; order Cupressales; family Cupressaceae; genus Cupressus; species Cupressus sempervirens. Next base: position 377,047,988 of record CM053791.1, on the reverse strand, counting down.
GAGTGTAACAAGAAATCAAAATGACACAATTGAATCAAACATATTACATAGAAAACATACTCAAGAAAATACTCAAAAGTACATAAGACTATCGGCATAACCCCTGGCACCATCAAAGGTGCAAGTGCTAGTAGTTAGTATGTAGGAAATAAGTTAGTAGGCTAGGGGTGGGGTTAGTAAGTTCATGTGTGTTCTAATGGATGGGTTATTTGGTAGTTAGGAGTCATATATATATATAATTTATTAGATTTTATATTAAATGATTAATTAGTTTTAGTTTTAGTTTGTAGTATAATTTTTGAAGAGTGTGTTATAATCAGAGTGTAATATATTCGTAGTCAATGTGTCCTAGTAGAATTTACTAGCATAGTTTTATTTATGTAATAGTAAGAACTTTGAATACTATAATATATTCATTCATTAAGAGATTATTAGTTAATAGAAATGGTATACCTATAAATTTGAAATCATAAGCCTTATTTTTTTCTATTAGATGCTCCTAATCATTTTATCACATGAACCTAGATACCTTCAAACATATTCAGATATATGTATGTTACACTTCAATTGCATAATATGGAAAATTATTTTGAATCATGACATTTTGATATAATTTAATAATTAAACTTGACTATGGAAACTTTTTTGAAAAACCAAAACAAAAATCTTTTAAGCCTTATGAGCTCATGTTCCTATAGCAAAGATATTATGTATTATCTACTTAATAAAGAATGTCTTCATAACGACATGTGAACTATAGTGGAAAGTTAAATTGAATTTAATTGTATGTTTAAAACCTAGAAAAATGAAAAATGAAATGATTGTCTCTCTTAAGTTTCATCAAACTATCGCCTTGAAAAAAATGTAAGTTTATTAAAAAAAACTAAACCCTAAACACATTGTAACCTAATCGTGCAACCTCGAACTCAACTTTGTCATGTTGTTATCTTATCTGCAACCCGTTCAATATTAGTATAGAAAACTTGGTTATTATTGTCTTTTAATAATAACAAAATTATTGGTGTGCTTTTGCCCTTATTTTTGGGCATGGCAAATGGGATGGTATCTCCATGAAGAAGGGTTTCGCTGAAATTGCATGGTGGAAAGAGTAAATTTTGCGTGGTGTGTTGGTTGGTCTAGTTTTTTGTTTCATTTTTTTGGAAAAAATAATAGTTTGAGGCACTGGTGATAAAGTTTTGCCTATAGTGGAATCTAGTTACTAAATTTAGGGCTTTTTAGAAGGGTCTCTCCTTTTGTGTTTCTTGTCAAGATATTGATGTATCTATGTCCTCTTCTAAATAAGTCGCTAAGAAGTTCCTCTGTCATCAATTAGACATCAGTTAGGTATTTACAAAAAACTATTTACATTATAAGATAAAGGCATTTTAAAAAAACTATTTACATTATAAAATAATTGATCGAGATACTTTTTGCAGACCTTGCTAACCCAAACTTAAGATGCTTATGAAGGTAACTAGCAAAGAAATTAGGTTGTACACTCTTAGATTATCACAAAGTAAAAGAAAATAATAAATTAATCCAAAGATATTCTAGAGTCAATAACATCACAAAACTACAATGCATAAATTACACAACATTTTTTAGCAATACAATCTATATCTTCAGTAATAGACTAGGGATTCTCTTTCACTAAGATAATAAGATTTCTAAATTATAGAAAGATATTGACTTTGAAGATTAGTTTTATGTGAATTTGAGGTTTGTGTAAGATGCATAGATTCACGAGGGAATTCAATAATCAATATCAAACCAAATGAAATTGTCATTCAATTTGATTAAAGGATCTAATAAAATACGGCAAAAGATGTAAAGGAAGGAATGTCTTCCTAAGACCAAGCTTTCTTCTCCATTCTTTCCTACTACTAATGCATGTTTGAACGGAAACTTTTGTAATCTTTTTATATATATAAAATAGACCAGGCCACCTTCTCCATTCTTTCCTACTACCAATGCATGTTTGAACAAAAACTTTTGTAATCTTTTTATATTTAAAAAATATATATCTTTAACCTTTTTATCGATAAAAAAACTCTGTATTATTGAGTTCACATCTAAACATGTGAACTTGGTACCATTTTTGATTTGGAGAATGAAGATAAGGATGCAGGGAGGATAGGAACTAGAAGCGACTGTGTGTGAGGGTTTTGAAAGCTTGTTTTGTTGCCGCTAGGCTGTGCATGCATAGGGAGAGCACCCCATTTCTCTTCTATCTAGTGAGACCTTTTGTAGATTCAATATTGGATGATTATTGTTGTGCAGGGTTTGCATTTATTGTGGAAAACAAATTTTAAGCGCTTTTTTTCAAAGTTTGTTTGCCTGGCTATTATGGTTGGGAGTGGGGTTTCCACAAGTCTCATTCTTGCTGGAGCCTCTGGTTGTGATGGATCTTCTCCCAGGGCGCAGTCATAGGAAAAGGAGCCATTTTATGTTAGCGAGCACCAAAAGTTAAATAAAGATAATGGTTGTTTTTCGTGTAGCCAAGATCGGCCTGTGCTGGTTATTCCTCCAGAAGCAGTAATGAAGGATGTGGACTATTTGGCCACACATGCATTGATATGCAAGTTTCTTGGTATTCAGATTTCCCTGGCAGCTCTGGAAGCTTGGATTCGCCGTTCATGGCAGGTGGAAGGTGATATGGACATTATGTTGGCTGGGAATAGCTACTTTTTGGTGAATTTCTCTTGCATGTCTGATCGAAACTGGGTCTTTGAGGGAGGCCCATATTTTTATGACAGAGTAGGTCTTTTTGTTGAACCCTGGCATCCGGGGCTCAATTCTGTTGAGGATCTTCCTTCGAGAGTTCCTGTTTAGGTCTGCCCGCGGTGACTTCCTTTGGAGTTCTGGCATGAGGATATCTTGCGATAGATTGCCGCTGTGCTCGGAAAGCCGACTACTATAGCCCACCAATCTCTAGACAAATAGGTTATTTCCTATGCTCGTATTTGTGTTGAAATTGATTTAAATAATCCTTTGCGAGATTCTCTAGAAATTTGTCTTGGCTCTTCTTCTTGGATCCAACAGCTAGCCTATGAATCTATTCCCTTTCGTTGCCACCTTTGTCATGTGTATGGTCATTTATAGCGTCAATTCCCTCAAGCCTCCAAAGGCAATGGTACCCCTATTGGGTTTTCTGGCCCAAGGATGGCTAATGATGGAAAGGGGAATGGTCAAAATGTTAGTGGAAAAGGAAATGCTCAGTCTGATAGTGCAGATAAAGGGAAAGCTCATATGAACAGTTCAAGTCAGGGGCCAGGGCCATCCAGTTCTACTGGTCCTAATAAGGATGGTTTTATCCCAACTCGAAACCGTGCTAAGGGGCAAGGTCAAAAACGATCTCATCTAGATCAGCAAGTGGACTCAGGGTTTAATTGTTTTGAAGTCCTTGACAATATGGTTACAAAAGAAGGTATTCATGCAGAGGCTCAGGGTGTAGCTACTAGTTTAGAGGGGAGGAATTCTACTCTTAGTGGCAACCAAGATGTTGTAGTTCAGCATATGACGGAGACTTCTATTGGCCCCGAGTCTGGTGCCCTTGTGGTTTCTCCTGCTCCACAAGAAAAGGACAATGTTCTTCTGGCAGATTTGGTTAAAGATGTGTTTGCCTCTGGTAAAGGAAAGGGATTTTCCCTTGCTTTGGGCCTGATGCAAAGACCATTTAAGAAAGTCTCTTTTACTATTCCCTCAAGAGTTGGGCGAAAGCAAGATCAGGAAAAAATTAAACTTACAGGAGATTTATTGGTAGAGTCTAGGGTTGTCAAGACTTTGGATGAGCATTTTCCCCACTCTACTCAATGATTATTCTCTCATGGAATGTGAGGGGGTTGAATAGCATCCCCAGACAAAAAGCTATTCACGATCTTGTGGTTGAGCATTCTCCGGATATCCTTTGTATCTAGGAGACCAAGCTTTTAGTGGACTCCATGTTTAGATGTGCTCCTAACATTTGGTTTCTAGGCCAATGTCAGTGTATTGGTGCTTTGGGGAGCTCTGGTGGTCTTGCCATCAGCTAGGATCCTAGGAAAGTTACGCCACTATACTGGGTCTCTTGCCTCTCGGCTCTTTCAATGGTTGCTTCCTCTCTAGAGACTGGCGAGATGATTCTTGTTACTAATGTGTATGCTCCTATTGATCTCCCTGGCAAGTCTAAGCTATGGGATCATATTAAGCATGTCAGAAGCTGTCATCCTTTCTTGCCTTGGATTGTGGCTGGAGACTTCAACTCTGTTCTCAGTTTAGAGGAGAAGAGGGGTGGGCTAGCTCGCTTGGGTCCTTCTTTTGAGCTTCTTCGACAAAATATTGATCTTTTACATCTCTCTAATGTCAAACCTCTCAATGGGCTCTTTACTTGGAACAATTGAAGAGTTGAAAATGATGCCATCTCAGAACACTTGGACAGGTTCCTTGTTTCCTGCTTTTGGAATTCTAGTTCTCTTTCGCTCTCTTCTGAAATTCTTGATTGGAGAGATTCTAACCACTGGCCTATTAAGCTCACAACTAGTTATGTTGATGTCCCCAAGAACCCTCCCTTTAAGTTCCAGCTGATGTGGCTTCAAGACTCTTCTCTTCATGACTTAATGGCTCACTGGTGGAGACAGGGAGGCCCTGCCTATGGCACTGTTATGTTCTCCTTCTCTAAAAAACTTCAATTTGTTAAAAGGAAGTTGAAGCATTGGAACAAGAATTGTTTTGGTAATCTCTATATTATGAAGAAGAGGGCTCAAGATCGTCTTGATGTTATTACCAGACAGATTCGGGATCTGGGTTTTTCAGAAGCTCTTGGCATTACAGAATCCCGAGCTTCTGCTGATTTAGCTGAGTGGGATCTTAGAGAAGAAATCTATTGGAAACAGAAGGCTCGAGTTGACTGTTCAGGAAGGTGACAAGAACACTACATTTTTCCATAAATCTGTGCAGGCTCGACGTAACAGGAGTTACATTTCTTCTCTTGTTACTTCTGATGGGATGCATTTGACTTCTCACACTATTTCTAGGGAAGCTATTCAGTTTTACTCTGCTCTTTTTTCTAGATGATTTACCTCCAACAGAGATTGAGGAGAATACTATCATGTCTTGTATTCCCTTTGTTGTGACCAGGGAGATGAATGATTCTCTTATGAGGCCAATTAGTATGTCTGAATTGGAGGGGGTGGTCTTCAGCTTGCGGAAGGGCAAAACACCAGGGCCGGATGGTTTCCCTGTTGAATTCTTTCAAGAATTTTGGGATATTATCAATCATGACCTTTTGGATGTGGTTCATGAGTCCTTTTCCAACAAAGAAATGCTTCAAGCCTTGAATGCTACTTTCTTAGTCCTTATTCCGAAGAAGGAAGAGGCTAATCAGTTGGACTTTTTTAGGCCCATTGCTCTTTGTAATGTGGTCTATAAAATCATCACTAAGCTCCTAGAAGAGAGGCTTAAAGTTTGTCTTCCTATGGTTATCTCTGAGGAACAAGGGGGTTTTGTGGTAGGAAAACAAATTTTGGATGGGGTGGTTATTGCTTCTGAAGCTATTCACTTTATGTGTACTTCCAGGGAACGTGTTATGTTTATTAAGCTTGATATGGCTAAGGCTTATGACAGAGTCAATTGGGATTTCTTGCGGAAAGTTCTTGCTTTTGGCTTCAGTCAAGATTGGGTTCGATGGGTTCTTAGTTGTGTTACTACTCCTTCCTTCTCGGTCCTTCTTAATGGTGAACCAACAGAGCTTTTTGGGGCTTCTAGAGGTCTTCATCAGGGAGATCCCATCTCGCCCTATTTTTTTATCATTATGGCTAAGGGACTTGGTAGACTTATCAAGTTTCATGTTTCCCAAAATTTGATTCAAGGATGGCAATGGGGAAATGGTTTGCCTGCTCTTTCTCACCTTCAGTTTGTTGATGATACTGCCCTTGCTAGGAGAGCTCGGATTCGGGAAGCTAAAGCCTTTCAGCTCACCTTGGATACTTATTTGGCTGTCTCTGGGCAAAAACTTAATGACCACAAGTCCTCTATTTTTTTCTTCAACACTCCTGAGCCGATCCAGCGGTGGATTGCTAATATCTTGAGATTTCAGATTGTGCCTCTCCCTCTAACTTACTTGGGGGTCCCTATTGTGGTGGGTCGACGGCCTAGGCTTTTCTGGCAAAGCTTGCTTGACAAACTTCAACAAAGGGTGAATAATTGGACTCACAGGTGGCTCTCTACTGCTAGTAGGGTGACACTCCTTCAATCTATAATTCAAGCTCTTCCCATATACAGAAGCATGGTTCTGGCTGCCCCGGTGTATTTTCTTAAAGAATTTGATGCCTTCTCTCGCCAATTTCTTTGGAGTGGCAATTTGCAACATACCAAATGGAGCCTCATCAATTGGGATACTGTTTGTCAGCCAAAAAATGAAGGAGGCCTTGGCCTTCGATCTACTATCTTGTGCAGTCAAGCTCTTGCTGCCAAGCTTTATTGGCATTGGTGTACTAGCCAGTTTCAAATTTTGGCCCGTATCTTGTCACACAAGTATTTACCTGGTGTTGAACCTTCAGAAGTTCCCAAGTTTTCTCTTGAGGGAAGAGGCTCTATGGTGTGGAATACCCTCAAGATTGGTGCTCACCTAGTGAAGAGAAGTTTATTTTGGATCTGTCCCAGAGGCACTCAGGCTCTATTTTGGAATGATTCTTAGAATGGGCATCCTCCTCTCCTTTCCTCTCATCCTCACTTGCAGGCTCTTTGTGATTCTTTCCTTTCTGCCGGATGGCATAAGGTGGCTCATTATAAGGAGGCTTTTAACCTGGGCCTTGCTGTGGGTTATAGATGGAAGAATTCTTCTAATTGGCCTCTGGGTGGCTCACTGGGAGATCCGCTAGAACTATCTCAGATATTGGCTTCGAGGGAGTGTAGCTCGTCGCAGGAACCTGATGTTTTGGCTTGGGGAGGTGCTTCTTCTGGCAAATTTGGGCCATTCCCCTTCCAAGACTTCTTTTCTTCAAGTTGCTTGGACTATCGGCCCTTCCCTTATTTTATGGCATGTTTGGCTTGAGAGGAATAGAAGAATCTTTCATGATTTGCAGTTTGAGATCAGGCACTTGTGGGGGAGAATTGTTAATTCTCTTCAAGAAACACTCCTTGCTAAATGTGACATCGGTGGGGGTTTGGATCCTATTGATGCTGATATTTACTCTCGCCTCTTCTTTCCTCTCCAGGGTTGCTCTCCCTCGATCCCCCACACCCACTCTGGGAATAAAGCTAAGCAACACCCTCTGCATGTTAATCATCAAGGATGTTGGTCTCCTCCTGAGGCGGGCACTCTTAAAATCAACACTGATGGTTCTTCTCGGAGAAATCCTGGTCCGGCTGGTATTGGGGGAGTTGGGCGTGATAGTTCTGGTGATATCCAATTTTTGTTTTCTATATACAAAGGTTACCATACTAATAACCTCATGGAAGCCCTGGCTATCTTGGTTGTAGTGGATCAATGTTGTCTACGTGGCTGGAAAAGAATCATCTGTGAGACTGACTCGCAGGTGGTTATGAACTTATTGCATAATAGGAACCTTGTGCATGTGGATTGGCATTTGGCTCTAGTTATTCAGTAGATCATTCAGTTATGCAATTCTCTAGATTCTGTGTCCTTTATGCATATCCCTCGTGAGTGGAACGGTGTGGCTGATTGTCTGGCTAAATGGGCTTCTGAGCAGGGTCCGGCTTGGAACATTCTTGATCCTAGGATGCTTCCCCTTGATTTATCTCAAATGTTGGATCAACTTGTGGACCAGGATAAAGCTATGTAGTTCTCTTTGTTTCTTGTGTTGTTCAACTCTCTTTGATATTTAATAAAAATTTTACCCCTCTTTTAGTTTATAAAATAGGCAGCTTGTTAAAGAGTCGATTAAAATACTGTATTTATTGAGTCTGCACTATTCCATTTTTTTCAATACTATCAACCTTGATAATCAATTCAAACGTCTTTAATTTGCAAACCGTCAAGAACATTGTAATCGAGTGTTTGAGATTCAAAGCGAGGGAAGTGCGTCTCTAAATGTGTTTAATGTGCTTGGAAGCAAAATCTTCAGTCCTCATTTTGTTGCAGCGAAAAAAAAATCATTTTAGCAATCTAATAATAGGCTGCAGTTTTAAAATATGACAAGCACTTTAATCCTCCAAGAGACTAGACCGTTTAGTTTGATTGCATTAATCTAACTTGTGAGTTCGGCAATATTATATCCGTCATAATTTGTGTAATAACAGTTGTTTGTCTCAAAGTCTCAAAAGCTTGCATTTTAGTTTTAAAATAACTAAGTTTATGAACATTTTTACCTTGACCTAGGAATCCCTCGACACAATCTTTATACTGTAAGACATTAAGAGTTTCTGATACATACAGCAGTAATATTGAAGAGATAACATGGACATCAAGTTACGATGCTTCCTACGCCCATATGAACATATAACATGGAAATAAAGTTAAGATACTTCCTACACCTATATGACTTTTGAAACCTCTCCACCACATCCCATATATATGAGCCGAAAACCCAACTGCTCCAGAACAATGGTCTTATTTAACCCCACAAAACAAATTTTATTCTCTGTGTTTTCCTTGTTTTGCTAGTCTTGTAGCCATTGCAGGTTTATTTATTTTTGAAAAAAATACAATCAAGCACACTAGTTCTAGTCCGGCTGGTATTGGGGGAGTTGGGCGTGATAGTTCTGGTGATATCCAATTTTTGTTTTCTATATACAAAGGTTACCATACTAATAACCTCATGGAAGCCCTAGCTATCTTGGTTGCAGTGGATCAGTGTTGTCTACGTGACTGGAAAAGAATCATCTGTGAGACTGACTCGCAGGTGGTTGTGAACTTATTGCATAATAGGAACCTTGTGCATGTGAATTGGCATTTGGCTCTAGTTATTCAATAGATCATTCAGTTATGCAATTCTCTAGATTCTGTGTCCTTTATGCATATCCCTCGTGAGTGGAACGGTGTGGCTGATTGTCTGACTAAATGGGCTTCTGAGCAGGGTTCGGCTTGGAACATTCTTGATCCTAGGATGCTTCCCCTTGATTTATCTCAGATGTTGGATCAACTTGTGGACCAGGATAAAGCTATGTAGTTCTCTTTGTTTCTTGTGTTGTTCAACTCTCTTTGATATTTAATAAAAAATTTACCCCTCTTTTAGTTTATAAAATAGGCAGCTTGTTAAAGAGTCGATTAAAATACTGTATTTATTGAGTCTGCACTATTCCATTTTTTTCAATACTATCGACCTTGATAATCAATTCAAACGTCTTTAATTTGCAAACCGTCAAGAACATTGTAATCGAGTGTTTGAGATTCAAAGCGAGGGAAGTGCGTCTCTAAATGTGTTTAATGTGCTTGGAAGCAGAATCTTCAGTCCTCATTTTGTTGCAGCGAAAAAAAAATCATTTTAGCAATCTAATAATAGGCTGCGGTTTTAAAATATGACAAGCACTTTAATCCTCCAAGAGACTAGACCGTTTAGTTTGATTGCATTAATCTAACTTGTGAGTTCGGCAATATTATATCCGTCATAATTTGTGTAATAACAGTTGTTTGTCTCAAAGTCTCAAAAGCATGCATTTTAGTTTTAAAATAACTAAGTTTATGAACATTTTTACCTTGACCTAGGAATCCCTCGACACAATCTTTATACTGTAAGACATTAAGAGTTTCTGATACATACAGCAGTAATATTGAAGAGATAACATGGACATCAAGTTACGATGCTTCCTACGCCCATATGAACATATAACATGGAAATAAAGTTAAGATACTTCCTACACCTATATGACTTTTGAAACCTCTCCACCACATCCCATATATATGAGCCGAAAACCCAACTGCTCCAGAACAATGGTCTTATTTAACCCCACAAAACAAATTTTATTCTCTGTGTTTTCCTTGTTTTGCTAGTCTTGTAGCCATTGCAGGTTTATTTATTTTTGAAAAAAATACAATCAAGCACACTAGTAACAACATATTAACAGGGTAAAAGTTAGGATTGTAGGCTTATTTGTTAAGTAGTTAGGATTATAGGTTTATTTGTTAAGTAGTTAGGATTGTGAAAATATGATATGTTTAAGGAAAATACTTGAGATGAGGTGAATCAGAAGGTATAATTATTTTGATATAATTAATCAATCACGTCCTGCTTCCACGGCTTCATTACAAGGATATTTCAATTGGTTGGATTAAAAAGCTGCCCACAACGAACAATCGATGGGGCATATAGTTCTTAGAAAAAACCAGAAGAAAGATTTGCCGCGTGTTTATTATGCCATATCATTTCTTGGTGTCCTTATTGCCTGCCACGCAACCATGGAGTTTGGCGTAAGTTTAGCTCGCTTACAGTTTGTGTGCTTATTGCCTGTTACGCAACCATGTCGTATGGTATAAGATTTAGCTTACTTAGAATCACTTATTTTAACTGGAAAATGCTCTAGGTAAAGGAGTAGATTAAAGACGTTTGTTCGGGAAATTTATATTTTCTATGTATTGGCGTTGACTCAAGGCAGTTCATATCCAATTAACTGAATAATAACTCATTCTTGTCAACGCCTCTTCACGGTAATGGAGCAGGTATCATGGATAAATCTGACTCAACATTCAACATCTTCGTACATGAAGATCCTTGTGGGATCTATTCACCAAGGGAGCATTGCTAGGACGGAGAATACTGACAATCTAGTTAGTAAATTAAAATAGTCTAATATTAGGTTCTAAGTTGTGATTTGACTGGATATTCAGCTAATACATTGCTAGAAGCAATATTAATTGCCCTTTTTAAATATAAATCTGCTCATTCCAAACCTTCGCAATTAGAAGGTCTTATCTTAATGCATTAAAGACATGTTCATCATTGGAAATGCAGTATGCAAATTCCAGCTAAAGCAAAACTACTGAAAAATTAAGAAGTATAATAAACAAGGAGTTTCAATAAAATTTCTCTGGTCTAATTTTAGATTAGAGACCAAATAGAGAATTCTCTGAGAAATACTTGTTTCAAATTAATCCTCAATTTCTCGCTAAATGAGGTACAGAAGCCTTGGGAAGTACACAAGAGTATGTAACATACTTCACTCTATCAATTAGGACCACAACAAAAATCCGAGAGAGACTCCCAGATGAAAACATCCCTTCATCGCCCATCTCCCGTGGATCAACCAAAACTGAGACAACCATTGAAGATGGCTCTCTCTGATATCCTCTATCTTCATGAATCCTCTCTTTATGGTCTGTCACATTTCTTTCATTTGAAGCATTAAGTGAGGACCTCGCAGGTGGTAATGGAACTGCATAGGAAACTCTTCTGTTTTTCAAAGTATTTATTTGACCTAATCGTCGAGTTTCATTTATCTTTGAGCCTGAAGAATCATTCCTCGGCTGCTCAACAGAACCATTTGCAACACTTGAAGAAACACTGGTCACAATCCTTGAATTTATAGTTGTTGCAGGTGAGTTGGGAGATGCATCAAACTGAAACACCTCTGTACACATGCCTGAGCCCAATACGGGTCCTATGCAAAGAGAAAACGGTGCATCAACCACTTTGAATGTTTGAAAACTTTAAAAAGCCACGCAAATGGTAAAATGAACCATACAACTTTTACAAACAAAAAGAGCTAGCTCATTTTTTGAGTAGATGTACTAATTAGATTTGAAAAAGGTTTTAAAGAGAAAGAATATTGGATTCAACCATCATCAGTCCACTATTATCAATAGGTATATATTATATTCTCTCATACAACCATCCATGAAAATTTATATAATATCCAATTCAAGTCAAGAAAGTAAAAAGTTGGGAAAATCTAATGTATTTCCTTACTAATCAGGAATGTTAATTTTGTTTGTTGTGATCATGAAGACAATGGACAGGACAAGGAACACATAATCATTACAATTTCAAAGCAAAAACTACCACAAACTTTTGTCCAATAAGACATTCCATCCCAGTTTTCAAATTTTTCACCATCAACTAATTCACACACCATGTCACAATAGTCAACACGCCATTTAATGCCCAATATCTAAATATGCTAATTTCCTCTGACAATCTCAATGTTTAAGATGTAATCACCATGTCAGTCCATATTGGTTGTAGGCAGTAATTTTGTAATAACTATTTGCAAGTCCAAGAAACTTGAAAGCCAAGAGAAAACAAATTAGTCCCAAGTCCAATAAACTTGAAAGCCAAGAGAATTTGTAATAACTACTCCCAAGTCCGAGAAACTTGAAAGCCAAGAGAAAGCAAACAGAAACACAAAAAAGAAAATTAACTGGAAACATTCTAATGATGACAGAAAATTAAAGGTAACCAAATATTCAAAGACATACAAGGGTATTGGCATTTGGTCAAACAGTTTGCATGCAAGCTCTTACGAAGAGAAACAAAGGCAACCACAAAAGAAATATTCTTAAACGGGCAAATAAGGGTCAGGAGTAAAATTCCTGAGCCGTCCAGGGCATTAAAGCTAGCCAATCTCAGAATATATCTTTAAAGGTGCAGAGGCACATGCCCTTTACCATAGAATCAGGTAGATCAGGCCTTCTAATCTTTAAAGAAAGAATCTAACTAATAAGACCTGCAAAACTAGACTATATATATATATAAACAGCATAATAGAGGCTGTGAAGGAGTAGAGAGAGAAGGTGCAACAAATTCTCAGATCCCAGCAAGACACATTGGGACAGTGACATCCAGATGGAACAAGCTAACAATTTCCATACAATATTCATGCTCACTTCAGTTGTGTTAACACTGTGCCATTTAAGGAATTGGAGTCAGTTACTGGATTTATCATCAAATTACTGCTAGCTTAAGATTGCATCAAAACGCATAATTTATGGGAGTTGACAAGACATACTAGGTCATTATTCAACGTATGCTTTGTAAAAGATATGTTGCTGCATGCCATAGCACTATCCAGCCTCCAATACACTTTGATCTATTCCAACCTAGTACTAACAAGGAAAAAATCGACCTCAATGTGTGATGCCTGCACCATTGCAAGAAACATAAGTAGAACACATACACACCACTGGCAACAAAGCTCCTTGTTGGCTCCAAGCAGAAGTACAAAATGTCACTGATGCCCCCAACCATCCCGGTATGTGTGGGATCTTACCGAGTAATGAACAAAACACTCTACCACACTAAACCTCTGCCTATGCCTATGCAATACCATCGACCTATCCCTACTCCACATTCAAGAATACTTTTGGAACTTAGTAAAGTGTTGGGAGAAGATGACAGATAGCTAGGTTCTAAGACAAGCTTTCTCAAACCAACAAAGGTGTATCATTTCTCACCAAGTGCCAGCAGAGCATACAGAACATAAATCCCAAATATGTGCCACAGATTTACCCTTCCTGTTCCCGATATAAAAAATCAAACAATGTGATTGCTGGTTCTCTTTTCTCCATTTATAACTCAGCTATAAGAAATCAGATTATGTGGGCTATAAGAAATCAGATTATGTGGTTGCGAGTTTTACCCCCTCTCTAATCCAACTGAAAGAAATCAGATAAGTGGTTGCTGGGTACCTTTTACCCCTTCTCTAACCCAGCTAAAAGAAAACTGATTAAGTGGTTGCTACTTAACTCTTATCCCCTCGCTAACCCACCTAAAAGACATGCTATTAGGTTAGCTCTGTTCTCTTCTCTTACTTTGATGCACCAGTAAGGCATTTTCCCTTCCTCCCCTAGTTTTACATGTTCTAGCTAGGGTTTCCCCTTCCCTAGCAGATCCACGGTCATGTGCAAAATAGGCAGATTGCTCAAAGGTGCAAAATTGATTTTATCCTTCTGCAAACTTGGGTTGTGGATGGGTGCGTGCATGTATTTGCAATTCATGAGCTCAATAATCCATTCCCCCTCCCTCAACACCCATTTGACAAGAAAGAAATGAAAAATAAAACTTCCGTCTATCTTTGTCCTCTTAGCACATTCGTCCCCTCTTAGCCCTTATTTCTATTTTCCACTCCATTCGCAAGTTTATCACAGCTAGTTCCCAACTGAGGTTGGTGAATCAATGCAAAACGGGAATACCAGCCTGCTATGAGAAAGGTGTTTCCTGCGGTAAGGAATCAAAGGAGGTTGCAGGCAAAGAAGCAATCCCAATCAATCACAATATGCAGTGATAGGTGACCTACTTCAGATCAGATTGCAACATTTTTGCTGATCTGGAGACAGCTTCCAAGGGAAAAAGATCACAATTTGTTTCTGAATAAACCTATTTATACTTTTTGTCAGTAATCTGTTATTTTAGACTGGAGATTTGGAAAAAATTTCAAGGCATGTGTGCATATATGCTTTCAGGCCTTGAGTTGTAAAATACAAAACTGGATAATAATTATAAAAACTGGCAGATCCATCAATTTGGCAGCGCAAAGAACTATTCAAATTCACAGGCCAGTCCATAAATATCACCACAAAAATTAACATGTACCTAATCAGCAATATGAATTGGCTCAACAAACTTATCCAGCTTCTTACAAAAACAATCCAAGAGGCTAGGATAAGAAAGAAAGCAACAACATCAAAATCAAAGCCTTATTACCATCTAGTATGGTCTTTTAATATCTAAACATGAATGTTAAAAATGATCATTGTTTAAACTGCTTGACAATAAATGGGCAGTTACAATTTTGTAGAACTTATAAACTCTGTGAGAAACAACTTCTTGCAAAAATTGTCAAGAGTTCATATCAACTTAGCATCACCGTATCTATTGTTTGTCCTGCTGGACGGAAGAATTGACTCTTTAGAACTAGATCAAACTCTTCACCAACATTAGAACTTTAATAGCTTATCTGTTCCCCAAGCAGGTTGATTAGAAAGGGATGCAAATGTAAATCAGTTGCCCATTAGCATGCATTAACCTTTCTTCTCCAGATTTACGACACTAATGCATTGCAAATGTCAAAGGCGCCAATAATAAACTAGAACTTAGCTGTGACTCGGCCAAATTTCAAGTTGCTCAAAAGCTGAAGCTTTTGAAAGTCCACATTGACTCCACAATCTTCCGCCTAGAATGAGGAATGCCATACTTAATCATTTTAGCTTCGAGGACTGCGTTTGAATGTGACATGCCTTATTATCAATTGTACTGTGAAACTTCTAAATTTCAGATATAAAGTGGACTCAATTGATTTTCAATCCGACAAACCAAGCAAACTCGAACTTTGTCACCAAGTAACAAAGATGGAAAATTGAAACAAGAATTTACTAAGGTGATAGGAAATATATAAATTAGTAAAATCCGGGCACTTAACTAATTGTTTTAAGTAGAATCCTACACTTTCACTGATCACAGAGATCTTCTGGGTTACTGATAATTAAATAGTTCATTTACCTAAAAATGCTGTTCTCAAACGGCTTATACAGCGCTTTTATAATAATTTACTGATTTCTATGAATGGTGAAGACAAAATCCAAACCATTAAAATATCTTGCAAAGAAGAAGCTGCATTTGTATCCTCGAAAGCTAAGGAAATAGAAGACTCCTTTGTCACGTAGGATTGAAAGAAAAGGCAAGGAAGGTTATAACTTATCTCCAAAAATATCAAGCAAACAGACAGAGGGAGAAAAGATCCATTACTACCTGCATGACCTTCTCGGAACCACTGCTGAAGTGATCTGTCCACTGATGTTGGCTTTCTATCCTCTTTGTAGTCATTTTTGGAGTTAGATGCTAACGCTCTTTGATTTTCGGCAGTGCCTTCAAATAAATTATTCTGAATTTCATATTTTGGGCCAGCAGCTCTTGCCACTGCAAGAGCACGGTGTCTTTCTGTTATGACGGCCAGGCTATTCTTTTCAGATTCTCGTTTACCGGAAACAATGTCCTCTTTGTTGGATCTTAAGGCCTTCTCACCAGCTAGAACTGCATGGATTATAAGGTTACCATCAATCTTTACAAGTTTGTCATTTCTTGGAACGAAAAGAGAAGCCACAAGGGACTCGCTCAAATTATGAGAATACGCAGAGTTGAGGATCTCATCACTCCCTTTCCCTTTCCCTTTGTCCAAACCATATATGTTGTTATTTACAGCCTTGAAATTAGAAACTGTGGAATTGTAGCCCTCCCAACTTGTCAATACTCTTCCTCCACCATTAAACAGGTGTAAGCCGGGGGGTGATTCCGTTATATTAGATCTGAAAGTACCGACGCCTCCAAATAGCAAAATAATGATGGAAAAAACACTCAAAAAAGCTACACTAGCCATTTTCTTAGTCCGCTTGGAGGGATTCTCATCCTGTTGGTGGGTTTTGGAAAGCGACTGCTTCCGGGGCTTGGAAGACGCAGGCGATGATTTCAGACGAGGAATTGGAAGCAGAGGAACTCTACCCGCAGCCGTGACTGCTGGCATAGGATAAGCCGGGTAGGGAAACGGAGGAGGCCACGAGGGGTAACAAGGCAAAGGGTTTGCACTAGGATTAAGAGAAGCTAATTGCTGTTTTAGTTTAACATTCTCTGCGCTTAAATATGCAACAGTGTTATTCAACTCGGCAATGGTAGAATTGGCAGACTTTACCTTTTCTTCGAGCTCGTCAATGTAATTCTTCTTCCTCTGTCTGGAGAGCTGAGCGCTTTCCCTGTTCCTCATCAATCTAGCATTTCGTTTTGCCTCTTCATCATTGCCATCTGAAAACGCCTGTGTGGGCAAATTGCCCTGGACGGTTGGGGCTGTGGTGGTGGTGGAAGAGGAGGAAGAGGGAGAGGTGTAAGGGGGAGGAACATTCTTCGCCTCCTCTTTGTCGTCAAATTCACCAGGCGCTGGGGTGGAAGAATCCTGAGAGGATGAAAGAGAAGGATGAGGATCAAATTCGATGTCGACTGATTCATTAAACACGGAATCTAGCCAGGCAGGGTCATCAAAGAAGCTATTGTCCAGATCGAGATCGAGATCAATAGGGAGATCGAGATCAGGAAGGGGATGGAGATCAGGAGGCAGATAATCAGAACCTCTCAACGCTTCCATTTGCACCGCCTCGCTTCGCTTCCTTCACATAGCTCGCTTCTGTCTCTCGCCCCTGCAATTGCAAATGAGGAATACTCGCTCCTTTCAACCTCAGACGACTTCCTCAACACAAGTCTCCTTCTTTTTCTTGCTCTGCTTTTACTCGGAAGGAGCCGCTAACGCGTCTACCCTAAACTTCCTGCCCAGCACCAGTTTCTTATAGTGTTTATAAATAGCTATATAGCATATCAAAATTTAGTATTTATTTTTTATTTAAGAGTTCTAGCACCATCTTAAGGACGACTACTTCAAAATGTATCCGAGGTAATAGATATACAATTATGGTTAAGACAATATATTTATTATACTAAGGAAAACGCTTATCTTAGAAATTATCATACTTGCATTATTTTAAAAATCTTATCTTTAAAATTGTCATTCTTATAAATATTTTTTAAAAATTAAGATCTTTGTATATCCTAAGTGATCTTATTTACTTTTTTATATATAAATATAATTCATCTATATTTCTACTATATAAAGCTTCTATATTATTAAAATATAGCAATTTTGGTATATAATATTAGTTAAATTATTCTTATATTTATAATTTTAATCTTAATTTTTATTTAATATAAATTTAATCTTATTAATTTTAATTGGATCTTAATTCAATTAAGATCTTTAAATTATTTATTAAAAAATATTAAATTCTTAAAATATAAAATTATTTTTATTTTTCATATTTGTTTGTTTTATATTTTTTAAATTATATCTTATTATCTTGAAATCAAATTTTATTTTTTAAATTACTTTATTATTATTTTAAAGATTAATATTTTATCTTTCATTAAATTTTAATTAATATTTCATTATTCTATTATTCTATCTTATTTTTAAAAAATGAAATAATATTTAGATTTTTAAAAACAAAAATACAATTTTATTTTTATTATTTGACCAACAATTAACAAGATTATTATATTTATTTGCCTTTGGATATTGCATATATTACTTGATTGTCAATGTGTTTGTTAATTACTTTCTCTTTTTGTGAATAAAGTTATACAAGCAATTGCATCTTGGTGTGTAATGGGTATGTAAGTTTAAGGAGCTAAAATTCATACAAATTCTAGATATTCTTTTGGGAGAGGAGCTTACTAGTACTATTATTGATATATAGTCAATTTAGGCATATCCTCTACAATTTTTTCTTGGGCTCTTCAGTTGGGTATATGGGAGGAAACCCTTGGGTGATTAAGGCTATTGTAAAACTCGAATGGATGGGTGGGATGGTGCAATGTGGGGCTTTGTGGAGCCTAGCTATGGCTTTTGTGTGCAAGAGTAGGGATGGCAGTTAATGGATGCATTGAAGGATACGTATTAGCTAATTTTGGTTTGGAGTGTCATGGTTTGGAAGGACTCAAGCATGGATGAGGTCAGCGATGATTAGAAATTGTTGCTAAAGGACTTCATGAGGGAAAGGGAGCTAGAAGATCATAATAAGGTGCATGGACATGGAAGGGGGAAATGGATTGCAAGGAAGACTACCAGAGAGCCAATTACTCCCATGGTGTGGCGTAAGAAAAAAGCTAGTGACATTTTCGTCCCAAAGGACTCGTCATTATGTGATGTGATTTGTAAGTCCAAGAAGCAAAAGGCTTTGGTAGACTATGATGTAGTATAATACCCCTCTTATGCTAGCATTAGTAGAGTTTTGAAGATAGTATAAGTACACGTGGACTAGGTTGGAGATAAGGTTACTTATGGTACTCCTTGATTTAACAACTTGGCAAATCCATGCATAGATGAAACTGTAAGATATACATCCAATGTTCTTAATACAAAAGAATGTTGCCTATATATTTGAAATTGGTAATCAAATAGCTACTTATGTTATTATATGTTTAGAAACATTTCTATACTTATCATATACATCCCTTCTTTCTTATGATGTTAGATATTGCTTTGCATGCTCCATATAATGGTTGATTTGTATAATGCTTTGTATACTATTCTAAATTCATTATTATTATTTTACTATCTTATTTATAATATTATGATTAATTAGTTTCATGCTAACCTAGCTAACCCATTGTGTCTTGTGTGTGTGTGTGTGTGTGTGTGTGTGTGTGATTTCTTTTCTTAGCATGTCTTTAGGAGATGGGGATGTAGTTATAGTCACTTCTTTGGGAGATTTACACGATGTCGCACTTGTCCTTCCTTGCTTGTAACTATTTGTGTGTGTCTGTGTGTATACATATGGTATCTTGTTAGTTGGTGATGCAGGTGTGTGTAGGTACCAAGTATCGACTCTACCTAGCTACATAGGTCTGAGTGTGCCTCAAAATCCTTGAACCAATTGTTGTTAAAAAGGAGATGAAACCAAGGTCCCTTAATGCATCCTTATATCCTTGGAAATTTAATCGGAATCTAGCCACCTAGCCTAAGGTTTATGTTTTTATCACTTCTTTTGATGGTTTGATTGGTGAATTCCAGTGTTTAGAATTATGTGTTCTTGATTTGGATATTTGTATGTTCATGTAAATTTCTACAATATTTGTTTGGTATATTTATATAAGAATATATGGGTGCACACATATATACCTATATAATTATACATGGCTACATAGTTAATGTATTTAATTGTTTGTGTGTGCTATAAATTATATGGGAGTGATTTATTAATACACTTAGGTATAAAGATGAATTTAATAGAATATAAAGATAAAGAGATTAAGAGGGGTTAAATAAGAAAGAATAAGTATTCAAAAGATAATTAAACTCCCTAACATACAAAAGATGGTTGTAACATTGATGGGGACACAACCCAACAACCAGAATAGACACAATAGAAAGGGAAAATTATATTAACTGAGAAAATAAGCTGGTACAAATAGTGCAGAGAAAATAAACTCAAAACATGCCCTGTGGGCTTACAATAGCATAAATCTGGAGAATATTTCTCCTTTTAGCACCTCCTCTCAAGCTCCAATCCGAACTGCCTTTTACAATGCCATAAACCTCCTTAAATAGACCCCGGAGGGTTAAGGACTAGGAGTACATTCTAGAAAGTGCTAGTGGGCATCCACCGACAAAATAGAAGGTTCCGGAAGCTGCGTTAGAAGTCGGTGCAATTCTAGAAGAATCCAGAAACGGTAGCCGAACTTTCGGGAGGCATAACTTTTGAACCGTAACTCCGATTGACGAACCGTTTACATTTTCGGAAAGCTCTCAAAGCGCTCTATAGCCCTATGGACAAGCCTTGCTCGTCCCCCATTTTTCGGCCCTTTTCGAGGTCATTTAATGCCCCAAAACTGACTCTGAAGCATTCTTAGGGGGTCTCCAAAACCCGAAAAACTGCAATAACTTTCAAACCGTGGGGCCTTTTGACCTGATTCTTTTTCTGGAATGCTCTAAATCTCGATTACAT
This sequence comes from Cupressus sempervirens, assembly GCA_028749045.1. NCBI lineage: Eukaryota > Viridiplantae > Streptophyta > Pinopsida > Cupressales > Cupressaceae > Cupressus > Cupressus sempervirens. The sequence continues at coordinate 377,027,578 of CM053791.1, read as the reverse complement.
TCATCTGGAAAAGTCACACCTTCTAGGTCACCAAAATGATGGTCAAATTGCATGCTCCTATTTTTTCGAGATTTTTAAATGCACTGATAGTTGAACTATGAGAGTTGGAACCTTTATTTGAGCCAAATGGGTATCCAAAAATGTAAAGACATCAAATAGAAACTAAGTCTAAGTACATTTTTTTGGGTGACACAGGATTGCCCTTATACCTCTGGATGCTCCTGCATCAGACACCCAGGGTAGATTGAAAAGTGACCCTGTCACTTTATGGATGGTAGAGGAAATCCCAAATGGGAAACCTTAGCTGCTGAAATCCAAGTTGAGTCTTCGATCGGTCGTCCTTTCCATTTGACCAAATACTCTTCATACTGCCTGTTTCTGGTACTCCTACCCACACGATGATCTAGAATGTCTTCTATCTCCTCCTTCTTAGAAGCAGGAATTGGACATGGCTCTAAAACCAGCTCCTCATCAGCACCATCATCATGATACTCTGTCAAATCTGCAATGTTGAAAATGGGAGAAATGTGAATACCATCTGGCAGCTCCACCTCATATGCATTTCCTGAGTTATGTTTCTTCAAAATTTTGTAGGGGCCAAATTTCTTCATTTTCAGCTTGTTGTAAGTACCAACTGGAAATCTTTCTTTTCGTAAGTGTACCATGACAAGATCCCCTACTTGGAATTCCTTATGTCTTCTCCTTGCATCAGCCCTAGCTTTATACTCTTGATTCATCTTGATAATGTGTGCTTGGACCTCCTCATGTAGACGCTTGATGTGTTCAGCAAAATCCTCAGCTTCAGCACTTGTTCTCTCCCCTTGTTCTATCTTCCTCAATTTTGGTGCAGTCCTTGGGCTATTTCCATATACAATTTGAAATGGTGATTTTCCAGTACTCCTATTTACAGAGTTATTATAAGCAAACTCTGCCTGTGGTAGAATCAAATCCCATCCCTTAGGCTTATCTCCAACTAAACATCTCAGCAAATTGCCCAGACTTCTATTTACCACTTCTGTTTGGCCATCAGTCTGTGGGTGATGCGTGGAACTGAATTTCAAGTCTGTTCTCAACTTCTTCCACAATGTCCTCCAAAAATACCCCACAAATTTAGTATCTCGATCAGAAACTATACTCCTTGGAAGACCATGTAGTCTTACCACCTCTTTGAAAAACAAGTCTGCAATATGGACAGCATCATGAGTTTTATGGCATGGAATGAAATGTGCCATTTTGGAGAACCTATCAACCACCACAAATATTGAGTCATTACCCCTTTGTGTCCTTGGCAATCCAAGAACAAAATCCATACTTATGTCCTCCCATGGCCTTGATGGAACAGGCAATGGCTGATATAGGCCGGTATTTTGACTAAACCCCTTGGCAACTTGACAAACCTGGCAACTCTGTACAAACTTCTTCACATCCTGTGTAATTTGAGGCCAAAAATAATGTTCTCTAAGAATGGCAATGGTCTTATCCCGACCAAAATGTCCTGCCATCCCTCCACTGTGTTTCTCCTTAATCAGATTTTCCCTCATGGAACTCCTTGGAATGCACAATTGACTTCCTTTGAACAACATGCCATCCTGAATCAAATAGTCCAACCACTTGGTTCTATCTACAGCAACAGGTTCTTTACAAGATTTCCATGCTTCAGCAAAATCAGGATCCTCGGGGTACAAATTCTTGAGTTCATCAAACCCAACTACTTCAACCTGCATTGTTGTAAGCAACAACTGTCTCCTACTTAATGCATCTGCAACCCTGTTAGATTTTCCACTTCTATGCTTTAACACAAATGTATAACTCTGCAAGAATTCTACCCACTTCATATGTCTCTGATTCAACTTACCTTGGCTATTTAGGTACTGTAATGCCTGATGATCAGTATACAAAACAAATTCCTTTGGCAATAAATAATGCCTCCATTTCTTTAAGGCCTGAACTATCGCATAGAACTCTTGATCATAAACAGAATACTTCTTCTTTGCATCATTCAATTTTTCACTAAAATATGCAATAGGCTTACCTTCTTGGCTTAATACAGCCCCAATAGCGCTACCACTAGCATCACAGTCCACCTGGAATACTTTTCTGAAATCTGGAAGTGCCAACACAGGCTGTTCAGTCACCTTCTTCTTCAGCAATTCGAAACTTCTCGCAGCTGCTGCAGTCCATTTGAACTCTTTTCTATCCCCTCTTATTGTATCAGTTAGGGGTGCACATATGCCACTGAAATTCTTAATAAACTTCCTGTAAAAACTAACCAGACCATGAAATGATCTTACCTCAGTAGCAGACCTTGGAGTAGGCCATTCCAAGATGGCTTTTACCTTCTCTGGATCCATTTTGAGACCTTCAGGTGATATAACAAATCCCAAATACACTAACTCCCTTTTTGCAAAGACACACTTCTTTAGATTAATTAACAATTTCTCTTCCCTTAGCCTTTCAAAGACACTACGAATATGCAGTAAATGTTCTTCCAAAGTCTTGCTGAAAATTAAAATATCATCCAAATAGACAATAACAAATTTTCCCAAGAACGTCTTAAGTACCTCATTCATGAGCCGCATGAAGGTGCTTGGGGCGTTCGTCAATCCAAAGGGCATGACTAACCACTCATAAAGACCCTCCTTGGTCTTGAAGGCTGTTTTCCACTCATCTCCTTCTCGAATCCGTATCTGATGATAGCCACTCTTCAGATCTATCTTTGTGAAGTACTGAGCTCCACTCAAGCAGTCCATAAGATCATCCATCCTTGGTAAAGGAAACCGGTACTTGATGGTTATCCTATTTATAGCTCGAGAATCTGTACACATCCTCCACTCTCCATCCTTCTTTGGTGCAAGTACTGCAGGTACTGCACATGGACTCAGGCTCTCTCGAATCAAGCCCTTCCTCAACAGCTCCTGAACCTGTCTATTTAGCTCCTCTGTTTCAGTAGGAGTCATCCTGTGAGCAGCCTTGTTAGGCAAACTAGCTCCTGGAATCAGATCTATCTGATGACTGATTTGCCTTACTGGTGGCAATCCATCTGGAACATTATCAGAGATAATATCTCCAAATTCTCCTAGTAAATCTGAAACTTCAAATGGTATTTCACTACTACCTTCTTTATCTTTCCTAGGAATCAAAGCATAGCACATACGCTGATGTTTCATGCCATCTAAAAACTTCCTTCCATCAACAAGACAAATCCTAGCACTGCTACATACCTTTTCACCTTCCTTTTTCATGGGCTTCAATTTGTGGCGAACTCCATCCTTTGTTAGAGAGTATGTGTTTGCATGTCCATCATGTATTGCATGTCTATCAAACTGCCATGGTCTACCCAACAATAGATGGCAAACATCCATCGAAATAACATCACAGAGAACTTCATCATGGTAACTCCCAATTTTGAATTTTACTAAACATTGTTCACTTACCAGGACCTTATGATCATCTTTTACCCAAGAAATCCGATAGGGCTGGGGATGTTTCTCTCTCTTGAGCTTCAGCTTAGAGACCATCTCTTCTGATACCAGGTTATCAGTGCTACCACCATCAATGATCACATCACAACATTTATCCTCACACTTGCATCTGGTACGGAATAGACTCCTCCGTTGCCCTGGTTCATTCTCCCCACTTAGTAGGACTCTTTCATTTACCAAGGCCTCTCCTCTTTCTGCATCCTCTGAATGTGATGATTGTGCATCCTCATCCACATGAGCAACCCTAGCTTGGCCCTCAGCTCTCCTATCTGTCCTTCCTTGTCGTTGAGGGCATTCAAAGGCACGATGACCTTCTTCATTGCAATGGAAACAGGTACCACGGAAGCCTCCTCTTCCCTGTCCACGTCCTCTACCTCTTCCTCTTTGGTTTCCAAAATCTTGATCACGGGAGCGGTTGAAACCCTCATTCCTCTGGTTCCTGCTAGTACCCTCATCTTCATTTTTCTTTTGAGTTTCATTGCGGCCTCCAGATGATCTACCACTTCCCCTTCCTCCTTGACCGCGCCCTCTTTGTCTTCCTTCAAACCTTTTATTCAGCTTCTCTTCAACTCGTAGGGCAAACTGGTATGCTTCTTCAACGCTGGTCATTCTTACCAGACTTAATTCCTCCTGGATGCTAGGTCGTAACCCACTAATATAACGAGCAACCTTCTCCTTATTTGCTTCTGCATGCCCCGCTCTAATCAGGAGTCGGTAAAACTCCTCTGTATATTCTTGGATTGATCTTCCTGCTTGCTTTAACCCATGCATCTTCTTAAACAGATCAAGCTCATAGTCCACAGGAATGAACTGCTTCTTCAATTTGTCCACCATGCGATCCCATCTTGTGATCTTCTCCTTTCCTCTTCTAAGTCTTTCCAGTTGAATCTCTTGCCACCAGATTTTGGCATGGCCTTTTAGTTTGGCCTTTGCAAACTTAACCCTATCTGGATCCCTTATATCCTCATACTCAAAGTATTCATCCAGTTCATTGATCCAATCGATCAACTCATCTGGTTTCAAATTTCCCGAAAATATACCCACTTCAATTGTAGGTCTTTTCCCAAACCTAGAAATTGCCCTAAAAAGCCTTTCCTCTACAGGATTCAGAACTTCCCCGTCAACTTCCATTACTTCCTCTTCATTGTCATCCTCACTATTGTCATCTGCGGCAATATTTGCTCCTCTACGAAGCTCCTCTTGCAATGCTTGTACCTGTCTCTGGAGGGCTCTAACCTCCTCAGGATCAACAGCTCTGGCCCTTCCACCACGCTCTCTTCGTGGAGGCATCTTCTAACTCAAACCCACAACCACACAGTCCTGGTGCAAACTGCCTCACAGTCGGCGCTCTGTCTACACACTCAGGAAAACCCGCTCTGATACCACTTGATGGGGACACAACCCAACAACCAGAATAGACACAATAGAAAGGGAAAATTATATTAACTGAGAAAATAAGCTGGTACAAATAGTGCAGAGAAAATAAACTCAAAACATGCCCTGCGGGCTTACAATAGCATAAATCTGGAGAATATTTCTCCTTTTAGCACCTCCTCTCAAGCTCCAATCCGAACTGCCTTTTACAATGCCATAAACCTCCTTAAATAGACCCCGGAGGGTTAAGGACTAGGAGTACATTCTAGAAAGTGCTAGTGGGCATCCACCGACAAAATAGAAGGTTCTGGAAGCTGCGTTAGAAGTCGGTGCAATTCTAGAAGAATCCAGAAACGGTAGCCGAACTTTCGGGAGGCATAACTTTTGAACCGTAACTCCGATTGACGAACCGTTTACATTTTCGGAAAGCTCTCGAAGTGCTCTATAGCCCTATGGACGAGCTTTGCTCGTCCCCCATTTTTTGGCCCTTTTCGAGGTCATTTAATGCCCCAAAACTGACTCTGAAGCATTCTTAGGGGGTCTCCAAAACCCGAAAAACTGCAATAACTTTCAAATCGTGGGGCCTTTTGACCTGATTCTTTTTCTGGAATGCTCTAAATCTCGATTACATTCATCTGGAAAAGTCACACCTTCTAGGTCACCAAAATGATGGTCAAATTGCATGCTCCTATTTTTTCGGGATTTTTAAATGCACTGATAGTTGAACTATGAGAGTTGGAACCTTTATTTGAGCCAAATGGGTATCCAAAAATGTAAAGACATCAAATAGAAACTAAGTCTAAGTACATTTTTTTGGGTGACACAGGATTGCCCTTATACCTCTAGATGCTCCTGCATCAAACATGAATTCAAGAAAAAAGGGCAATTAGCTGATAGACTTTATCCTTGAGGCTGCTTGCAACCGAAAATCATCTCACACCTTAAAACAACTATCTAAATACCATTTACCGACCTAAAACAACAATCAAAAAACCATTTGTTGATCATATATCAGCATTAACTCTTCTTAACAATGGATAGCCACCAATCGAATTAAACAATTTGCTATTGTTTAGGTGACATCGCAAACATGTCCATTTGTCTCAATTTTTCTCATTGCTCGTTTCCATTATGCATTTAATAATGGTCTTGTTATAGTGATACTAAATCCCCTACAGTTAGGCACTTCTTTACTTAGTTCAATATTTTTGGTTGTGTTTCCTTTACATTATTAGGAATGCCCTATTGTATTTAGTGTGATCAACATCCATACTTCCACAAAGTTGGGGAATGCATTTAATATGTTGTTGTGTGGGCCTATTACAAAGAAAATTACCCTTTTGTGACAATGACAATTCGCCTGCACAATTTTACAATGTTTTATGTTTTAAATATTATAATGGAGTCTAATTTAGCCCTTAATAATTAGACCCAATTCAACATTTACAACTGCCAACTAAACTAAACCGAATAGTTGGCTACCAGTGAACCATAGAATTTTGTTGCATATTTTAACCATATTTTCAATGGGCAAAGTTATGATTCCCCCATAGGAGACATTTTTTTTACTGTTTACTTTTCATCGTATGTTGTTGGTGTAGATTCCTACCTAACGGAACAAAATGACTTTACCTCTGTTGCTTTTGTTACTAACTCTGCACCCCATTATGCATTTAACCATCAATTTTTATACCATGATGTAGTCATAGAGTTCTAGCAGCAATGGTTAGGCGGTCTTTCTCTATCCTCTTCTCATTTGCTCAATCTTCCTAGATTCTCCATATTCTCTCCAACCTGGCTATTATTTATCAGGAAAACTATCCACTCATAAATAATTTTATAACTTTGAAAATTGAATGTATTTATGCCATGGCCTACATTTTAGTCATTTACAATTATACTCAAATGCATTGATATTTACAAAAACTATGCAACTTTTGCCTCACATTTCCCACCATAAGAGATGTCTTTGTTGACTTCTCCACTTTGCATGCTCACTTGTTGGTGCATAATCCACTATTGGTTGAACAATACAGCTTTGCCTCTGCTGCTTTTGATAGTTACTCTACTAATAAAAGCTTTAAGATTCTGAAATGTTGGACACAATTAACACTTCATTGTTAGAGTGGGGTTGTCATTCCACCAAAAGACCGATATGTCAATGCCCAATACAACCACTTAGCTTATAGTACATAGGAGGTGGTTAAGCCCTTGTCACAAATCCTGAGGGGAGCACTGAACAAATTTCCAACAATCTCCCCCTCAGCATTACCCAATGATCTGAGGATTCGAACCTGTGACCAAGCTCTGATACCAGTTGTTAGAATGGGGTTGTTGTTGCACCAAAAGACTGATTTGTCAATGCCTGATACAACCACTCAACTTATACTACATAGGAGGCAATTAAACCCTTGTCACAAATCCTGAGGGGAGTGCTGAACAAATTTCCAACATCCATACCTAAACTTCTCATCCTTAATGCAGTGTAGTTGGGTTCAACTTTAACTCTTCTATCTAAGATGTACGTGTTTAATCACCATTTACGCTATAGATGTCATGACAATGGTAGTGTGCATTCAAATATCAAGGGATATATGACATGTTGACAGTGGAAGTTTATAGAGCAATAGAATAAAATCCCTACCTTACTATGGATAGAGACATGACATTTTGTTGATTACGTTGTTTGGATCAGAGGCACCTCATTGTCTTTTCCCAAGTCTTCTACATTCCCAAGTTTAATTAATTCTATTTCAAAAAAAATTCCTATCATTTCTACTTTCATCTTAAAGTCTTCTACATTCCCAGGTTCAACTAATTCTATTTCAATTTATTTTTCCTGTCATTTCTACTTTCAGTTTAATATTTTCCCTTGGCTTGACAGTTAATTTAATTTAGACTTTTAAGTATGTCTTCCTAATGTTTTTACTATGGAATATGTATTACACTCATGGAGAGGAGATACGTGTGAGCACTAATTATCAAGAGGCAATTTCTAAAGTAAACAGAGGGATAGTTCATGCCTTGAGCGAAGGAGAAAGGTATGTTGCCCATATGTGCATCCTTTTTTATTAGTCATTGTTTGTCATTTTACTCTTAAGGTATTTTTGACTACATGTTTTACACTCTTACCTATTATTATTAATAAATATATACTATTACAAATTGAGTATGAGATTAAATGGAAGTCTGTCATGTCAAATAGAACTCTATTGACCACCTTAAAAAAATGTAATAGATCAGCCCATAGAAATATGTATTTGACAATATGAATTAATGAAAGTTTTAATATTATTTGTTTCATCAAAATTTATTTCACCTTTTCATTTTTCTACAATTCTCATTACCCAAACATTAGAACAAAGTCATATTATATAAATATTTAGAATTAAATAAATATGACATGATAGAATAAATTAAAAATCTTTAGATTTTTCATCCCTTATAACTCTTATTTAAACCCTTGATGGATATGTCATTTAGTAATTCTAAGATGTGTACGGTATGCTAACAATGTAGATGGTCAAAGTCAATTTCTCTAGCCAACTTACGATTGTTTGGTAGATTTGGGCAAATATATCATTACTTTGAAATTTGAGATTGGTTAGGTTGTTCATTTCGTGGGAAGTTACTATAATTTTAGAATTTACTACAATGAAATGGTGTATTGAGTATTAAGTCATTTATATACATACAACTAAAAAATGTCATATTAAAAACATTTTAAAAATTTCTCTTTTCTCTTTTCTCTATTCTATATTCTTTTAACAAAATCATTTTAATTCATTTACATGTAACTAAAAAAATATCAAATAAAAAATATTCAAAATAATATTTTCTCTTCCTTCTTTTAATTTTTTCTTTTGAAACTCATTTATTTATGATAGATATATTATATAAGGAGCTCTAATTAAAATAATTGTGTACTTATTTTTTCTACCATTGATATACATTAGTTCATTAAAATGTTGTGAAAATAATATTATATCAATATATTTACTTACAACCTTCTTTTTCTACTCATCATAATTGGCAAGGCAACACTTTTATTTCTATAACAAAATTTGTAACTTAATCGTCAAAATGTCATATTTGTTCATTTCACTTTATCCAATACATTTCATAAACATATCTCTTCATACTAACTTTGCAAAACATAAATATTAATAAAATAATACTATTTTGTCCAAAACAAATTCCTAATATTTATCTTAATTCAATTTTAACTTACAACTTTAAATTCAAATAGTTATATCAATTTCTTCTCTCTCTCTCTCTCTCTCTCTCTCTCTCTCTCTCTCTCTCTCTCTCTCTCTCTCTCTCTCTCTCTCTCTCTCTCTCAGTAAACTGTCATAGCCTTCTATTTTATTACATTTATAAAATTAAAGGAATACAAGAGTTTCTCCATTCTGACGAGCATTGGTAGGAAAGAACGGAGTAAGAAAACCTCTAGTCTAGCCTGGGACCAAAGTCCTATATTATACATCAATAAAAGGGGCATAACCCAGTTTATAAAATTTGACATTATATCAAGAGGATTGCATCATAATATGTTTAAAATTGATCTTTTACCCATCTAGGCTTTTGGATGCTGCATAAATAAGGCCCTGACTTCTATAAGACATCACATAATAAACAACAAATGGCGTTAAATGTTAGTTAAATCAAGTTATAAAATTACTATAATGTGATAGTGATTAAAAGAATCTGAAGGAAGCAAAATCCATCTAATAATTGATGATTATAGTATCTCGATGTTTAAAGAGTAAATTATTACTAGATTGTCTAAAAAGGGGATAAAACAAATAATTCGATGATAAAGTGTACAACCCTCTTTATAATTTGATATGGATTTTAAGAAGTTGATGCAAGAGCATCTTGCATCCGAAATAAAGGTGGCATGTTGAAAGTAAAATAAAATAAAAAATTGTGGAGGAGAGAGAAAGTGACGAAAATAGAAAGAAAATAATAAAAAAATAGAAAATAGAAAATAGAGGAAAAGAGGAATTTCTATTTTCAAGGTGCATAGGTGGCATAAATAGAAAAAAATAAGAAAATGGTTGTTATTCCATTTATCGAGGTGTGTAGGTGGAATTCTAGAAGGTTGTGGATAAATCATGCATTGGGTGGTAAGTGCCTATTTAAGCAAGGTATATGAGCATTTCTAATAAAGCTTTGGAAGGTCAAGCTTCAAGGTGTGAAAGCTCTTAAGGTGTAGCTCTTCAAGTAGAAGTTCTTAGGTGGAAGTTTTGGAGGTGGAGGCTCTTAGTTGGGAAGTTCTTCTTGGTGAAGCTATTGGTGTGAAGACTCTTCTTGTGGAAATTCTTATTTGGGAGTTCTCTTATGTTGAAGAATTTGTAAACTTATTTTTGAAGAAGTCATATCTATGATATCATCTTGTGGATGTTGTAAGGATTTTCAAGTATAATAAAGGCATATTTTGTGAAGCATTTTTACTTCTCTTGGTCTCCATATTGTTGCATTCTTGGTTATGAGGGTGGTGTGGCCCTTCATTAAGTGGTATCAGAGTGGGAGTTCTTGAGTGTGTGGACAGAGCGTCAAATGTGAGGTAGTTTACACCAGGATTTGCAAAGAAGCTTGATCTTGTGGCTAATTGATCTTCTAGATTGGTGGATTTGTTGCTTAGGGTTTGCTAAAATTTTGGAAGATGCCTCCAAAAAGATTGGACCCTAAGGAAATTGATGACCTTAGTGATGTTGTGGAAGAAAGGATATCAGAGAAGATAAGAGCAGAGCTCAGATTTGAGATTGCATTGATGAAGAGTGACATGATTGTTGAAATTGTAAGTGCTTTGGGTGGTGTACCTAGGCATGTGGGTACTAAAGGCAAGTATGACAAAGTTGCCGAAGACTTTGAAGCTACTAGTGAGGACAGAATTGATTGTGAGGAGAGACCTATTGGAATTAGGGCTAGTCATTTTTCTCGACCTGGACCTCAGTTGAAGTTGAAGCATAAGATGGAGGTTTCTAATTTTTTAGGTACTTTGAATCCTAAAGACCTGATTGATTGGATTGGTGAATTAGAGGACTACTTTGAGCTTGAGGGTATTGAAGATCCATTGAGAGTAAGGTTGGCACAAACTAAGTTGAAGGGACATGTTGCTCTTTGGTGGAACGAATTGCAAAGAGATAGAGAAGAGGAAGGTGGAATGAAGATCACTAGATGGAAATTGATGGTGACTAAGTTGACAGCTAAGTTCATTTTTGTTGATTATGAACTTGAGTTGTTTAAGAATTTGCAGAATCTGAAACAGAAGGATATGACTATCAAGGATTACACCGAGGAGTTCTAAAAATTGACTATTCAGTCTGGGCATAGAGAATTGTCAAAGGAGAAGGTAACATGGTACATTAAAGGTTTGAGATTCAATATTCAGGATGAGGTTGGCATGCTAAATATTTCTTCAGTTGAGGATGCTTATCAATATGCTTTGAGAGCATAAGAGAAGCTAAAGAGGAAGAATCAAGGTAGTTCCTGAGGGAAGGAGAAGTAGGATAGTTCAGTACGAGCTAAACCAAAAGCAAAAGGTGAACCAAAACCTATTGAACAAAGAAGAAGGATAGTTGTGGGTGTATTTAGAGGTAATTGTTTTCAAGTGTGGTCAAGAAGGGCATAGATCTTTTGAATTTCCTATTGGTAGGACAACTACTATTGTGAATGAGATTGAAGTCCAGGAAAATCAATCTGAGCAAGGAGAAAGTTTGTTGGCTTGGCGAGTACTAATGGGTAAGAAGACATTGGATTCTTGTCAGAGGACTAGTTTGTTCAAGACTTGTTGTAAGTCTGGTGGCAAAATCTGCAAGGTGATTATAGATGGTGGTAGTACTGATAACCTTGTTGTTGAGGAGATGGTTCAAAAACTTGGTTTGAAGAGAGTGAGACATCCTTGTCCTTATGGGATTGGCTAGTTGCAAGGTGAGCATGCTTTGGAAGTGAGGGAGCAATGCCTTGTTGATTTCTAAATTGGGCATTATAAGGATCAAGTATTGTGTGATATTTTGGATATGAACAGTTGTTATGTGTTACTTGGTAGACCTTGGCAATATGATTGCAGGGTTGTGCATGATTGTGTTAGGAATGTGTTTACTGTTGAGAAAGGTGGTAGGAATTTTTCCTTGAATCCTTTGCAGAATGAAGAATTCGGTAGGATGAACTTGATTATTGGCAGTTCAGTTGAGTTGGTAGATTTTGAGAAGATTAGAAATCAACATGGGAAGCAAACCTATGGAACACCTATGGTGGATGTGAAGGAGAAGAAGAAAAATAGGGGAAAGAGTGTGCAAGTTGATGACTTGGAGGACATATATGTGAAGAACCAATTTGGGATTTATGTGTTGAATCTTAGAAGATGTTCTTCTAGTTACTAGAACATCTTTTTGGACCTGGGGAGTCTAATGCAGGAGCATCTTGCATCCGAAATAAAGGGGGCATGTTGAAAGTAAAATTTAAAATTGAAAAAAAAAAAATTTATGGAGAGAGAAAGTGACGAATATAGAAAGAAAATAATAAAAAATAGAAAATAGAAAAAAGAGGAAAAGAGGAATTTCTATTTTCAACATGCAATAGGTGGCATAAATAGAAAAAAATAAGAAAATGGTTGTCATTCCATTTATTGAGGTGTGTAGGTGGAATTCTAGAAGGTTGTGGATATTGTGTAGCTGGAATCCTAGAAGGTTGTGGATATTATGTAGGTGGAATTCTGGAAGGTTGTGGATAAATCATGCATTGGGTGTTAAGTGCCTATTTAAGCAAGGCATATGAGCATTTCCAATAAAGCTTTGGAAGGTCAAGCTTCAAGGTGTGAAAGCTCTTAAGGTGTAGCTCTTCAAGTAGAAGTTCTTGGGTGGAAGTTTTGGAGGTGAAGGCTCTTAGTTGGGAAGTTCTTCTTGGTGAAGCTCTTGGTGTGAAGACTCTTCTTGTGGAAATTCTTATTTGGGAGTTCTCTTATGTTGAAGAATTTGTAAACTTATTTTTGAAGAAGTCATATCTATGATATCATCTTGTGGATGTTGTAAGGATTTTCAAGTTTAAAGGCATACTTTGTGAAGCATTTTTATTTCTCTTGGTCTCCATATTGTTGCAGTCTTGGTTATGAGGGTGGTGTGGCCCTTCATCAGAAGTAAAAGTGTCAAAATCAATATGAGGAAAAAAAATGATCTGGTAAAGTGGCATGCATACACATGAAAGGAAAACCAAATTAATAGACTGAAAGAGATCCACATACCAAAATCCACAGAGGCCTTAAACCAGTTTATGAATTGAGAGAGATGATAGATAAACTATCTTTATCTATTCTGAAAATAATATTTACATGTCAAAACTATATATAGGATAGCATCAGACAAACAAGATGACTGCTTATAAAATGCAGCCTTACTACATATTAATATATTGAGAAATTGAAACCAGATATATGTCGGCTAGAAGTATAGAAGCTAAACTTGTATGTAGGCACTATATCCTTTATTTAATTGGGTTGAAATAATATTACCAAAATGATCTAGAATTACAACTATAGATGTCAATTATGTTTCTTAAATACCACTATGATCTCCAATGCCTCATGTAGGTTTGTGGCCTTCGAACCTAGAGGAAACTCATAGGATGTCCTGCCTCTGCTTGATTTGTCATAATTTGGAAGGCAGAATTCCACATTTTCCAAATCAGCAAGGTCTACATCCAGGTGGATGTATGCATCAAAGGCCCAAAAATAATTTAGGATCCAGTTTCTACCAAGGTCCTCAATAATTCCTCTCCATCTTAGTAGGAAGTGAATGCTTGTTTCCATCCTCGGCCACTTTCTAAAGAATTGAACATTGTCTCTGAATACTAGACATGGGTGCCTTGGGCTTCTAGCTAGCTCTGGACTATCCATTTCATATTCCATATATGCTTTAGGAAGGAGGATACATAGTTTATCATCAATGTTTACTACCACTATCTCAAGCCCTAGCAACGACATGGGTCAAAAATGTTGTAGCTTAGCCTGACAATGTCCCATTTCTCAATCCCTACCCTAGCAAGGCAGCCTACCCATAACCCTATAATATCACTACTCATCCTCCATGAATATTCATAGTTGAATACCCCTTCACCCAACACTTTATTTATTGCAATTCAACTCATGTCATCTATTGACTAAAAGATCCTATTCCACCTTTCTTGCTTAATAGAATTGTAGAAGGCCATTGTGTGGCTTTTGAAAGCATGATATAGGCAGATGTTTGTATCCATGGAGGAACGGAATTGCAAATTAATTGGCTATAGTGAGAGTTAACACTTCTGAGCCTAATCTTCTATTTATAGATTTTAGGAGGAAAAATCTAGAACCTGAAATAATGGCAAAGACACCCTAAAAGGTTCGGAAATGTCACTCAAAATCATAATTAGGCAAATTTTCATACACGAATGATAGATATGCATCATAATCTGGTACTTGCTCGAATTTATAATAATTGAAACTAGATATCTATGAGTATGGGAGGGAGATAAATCAACCTAAATTCATGATTATCCTATTATACTTTGGTTTTAAATTAATAAGTTTTCTCCATCAGTGCCCTTATTAGCTAAGCTATCAACTTCTATGTTACATTCTCTGTAGGTATGCGAAAATCTAACTTCTTCAAATTTTTCTAATAATTTGAGGGTTGTTTCTAATCTGGAATTTAAGATCTAGTTAGGTGTTCCCCCTTCCTAAGAGTGTTTAATATGATTTGAGAGTCCCCTTCAATAATAATCTTTTTAATGCTAAGACTATTACAAATTTTTATGCCTTCTTCTACTGCTTCCAATTCTACTACATTATTGGTCATTATTTCTAGTGGTTTAGATCTTTTTGCTAACCAATTTCTCGATTCATCCCTTATGATACATCCTATACCTGCCTTACTTGGATTGCCTCTAGAGGCCCCATCGAAATTTGATTTTTTCCATCCTAACGGTGGTGGTTCCCATTTACATGCTTTCCTGGCTAGATTGTTTTTCATTTTATAATAGAAAGAAGGGTTAATTATAAGAGGCCATAATTTTTTAATCTCTGCATCCCAATTTGTAAATGATCTTTCTTCTCTTGGTCTCTTCCTAAGGTTGTTGTTTATCTAATCCTTCTTGTCTCTTAAGTGCACATGAATATTAGAATTAAAAATGATCCTTAAGAGATCCAATAATATAATAATAAAACTTATATTAGAAAATTATCATATATGTTAAATGAAAATCTTAATACTAATATATTAGTATTTAACTAAAAATATAACTATGATAATTATTTAAATGTTATTAATTTTTCAATTTAACAGTTTTAAAATTCCTTTTCATATATTGTTAAATTTATAATTATAATAATAATAATTTTATTTATTGAAAAAGTTACCTATATTTATGATCATTCATAATATAATATTTCAAATCTTGTTTCTTTATAACTTTAATTTTGTAATAATAAGAAAGATTAGGCTGTATATAATGGTTAGTATCACGATAGAGTTACAATTTTGATTAGGGTTACATTTTGGATTAGGAGTGTAGAATTAATTTTATGATTACAATTATGGTAAAGTTTCCATAGTTGTTTAGATTAATGCAAAAAATAGGTTTTGAAGGGACCCAAAACTCTTTAACAAAAGCTAAAGATTAGCATTAAGCACCATCAAGTTTTACAAGGACCTAAAACCTAAAGTTCGTCAACAAACATCAAAAAACTAGGTTTTACAGGGACCTAAAACCACAAGAGTAAGCCAAATAGAAACAACCCCAAGTTTTACAAGGACTTGGAACTTAAAGTTGAAACAAAAAGCTAGAAATAAAAACACAGAACTAGCAACACAACATGAACCAGCACCCAACATACTAGTGACCCCAACCAGCTTCTACAACAACTCTTTAAGAATCTTTGCTACCTCCTTACCTACCTCCACAAAACTCTGGATAATATCAACCATGGCAGAAATATGAGCCTTAGTAGCCTTTTTCTTCATACTCTACCTAGTCCTCTTACTAGGACCTCCTGGACTCTTCACCCCAATAATATCTGGAGACATATTCTCCTCATTTCTTTTCTTTCCCAAACTGGCCATCACCACACATAAAATGGAGGTAACAAACTCCATCCTCTATCCACTATCCTTGATTAATTGACAGAGTTCCTACTCATACTCCTTCAATTTTTTAGGAATATTACCAACTTGTCTTTCCAGATAGGCTCTCATAACACATTCATCTTTCGGTTGTTTCTACATATCCCCAACTTTTTTCTTAAGCACCATAATCTCATTGTAGAGCCACAAATCACCTTGAAGAGACACACTAGCTTTAAGCTTGGCAGTATGAAGGAAAGATAAATTTGTGATGAGATTCATCCCTACTCCCATCATCAACCTTATTCACAGAGTCAATGGTAGTATCCTTATTCTCCTTTATATTGACATAGGTCTCAATGTTAGCATCCTACTTCCCATTAATCTCCTCTTTATTCTCCTTACTTAGGATGTGCTCTTTCATAAAAATGGATTTACCCTCATAGTTCTTTTAGGTATCCATGTCCATTTTATCCTCACTAGAATTCCTTTTAGTAGATGTAGGGTAAGCACTTTGTTTCCCCTCTTCGTTCCCTAAAGCTTTTGACCCTGCATTAGACTCTATTTGCCTATCTTTACTATCATCCACATGATCCTTGTTGGTAGACATGCCTTTTCTCCTAGAGTAACTATCCAAATTTGAATTGAGGTCTCCTATTTCCATTTTTTTATCATCTTCAGCAAAATTGTCAAACTCTATAACTTCCTCCACATTTTTCTTCTTAATCTTCCTTTTGTTGCCCTTTTGGTACTCTTACTATCACTAGTTCCTTCCTCACTTTTAACCTTAATTTTCTTTGAGTGAGGATCATTACCAATCAATTTCCACTTCTTCTCTACAATCAAAGAGTGTTTAATAGCCTTGTTTTTATAATACTTTTCAATAAGTAAAATTAACCCCTCATGGAGCACGGGTCATGACTCCTTTTTCCTATGGGCTTAGAGACTTTGAATTAAAGAGTGTTTCAAATAAAATGGGAAGGAAACTCTATCTTTGTATCTAAAGTGATTTAAGAACAAAAAATGAAATTTGTGCACCCTCTTAGATCTACCATCAAGGATGAAATACTCATGAATGCACGATAAAACATCCCTCCAAATAACCTTAATCTGGCTCAGGTCGTAGAAGTTGCCACTCTTCTCCAGCTTTTTCTCCTCTTCATCACTTTTTGGGAATTTCTTGAAGGCAACATTCGAAATGGTAGTCTCCTTACTGAATTTAAGTCCCTCCATTGGAAGACCCGTAATCTCTACAATGAATTCCTTAGACAGTTTCATAGTAACTCCATGCACCGTAACCCTATCTTCAATCCATTTTTTGAAAAAATACTCTGTAATGTGGGGCTTATACCCATGAAGCTTCTTAATCTATGTCGTAACTTTCCCATTTTGCAAAATATCCCACAAAACCAAATTTGCCTTCCATTTCTTGCAATTATTTGGCTCTTGCTTTCTAGGTTCACCTCCCATCTCATTTTTGGCTTTGTACCTACAACTAATCTGAGAAACAATAACCAGCAAGAAAATTAAAGTGTATTTTATTTCCAAGAAACTTTTAACCCTGCATATGTACCAAGTATATTCCATAATTTCATTATGGTATCTCCTTGGGATATGCAAATAATCTGCCATAATCCAATCACTTTTCATCATAAATTCCTCAATCTTGAGTGATCTTTCCTTTGATAGCATGTGTCATATCATAATTAACAATTGTTGTTAGCTCACATTCCTTACTTAGGTCATCTTTCCAACTCATCTTTGTTTCCCTATACTGCTTGATTTGTATTCCAGTCAATGACTTTGTTACCTTCACAAAAAATATGAGAAATGAAAATATTATCAAAAAAATTTATTACTTATTTTATTTCCATTATACTTCCCTCGATACTCCAAGTTATCAGGCTCTTATTATTTAGCATGTTGACAATATTAAGAGAAACTCCTTCCAACCATAAATTATGAAATCTAGATTCCATAGCCATCCTCATCGTGAACAAAGTAGTCATAGCCTCAACTTTGTGACTAGTGGACTGACCTATAGGTATTGCAATAGCATTCACTACTCTACTGTAGTGGTCTCTCAATATACCACCACATCCTACTCTTCTAGGATTCCCTTTAGTTGAACCATCAAAATTACCCTTAACTCATCCCAAAGGTGGAGATCTCCACTTCACATACTATCTCTAATCATCATGTTTAATTTTTGTACCTTTACCATTCATAGGATTACTTATTTGGGTTTCATTAAACATTTTTCTTTGGGATTCAAAATTCTCTTTGATAACTTTGATAATATTTTGAACCAAAACCCAATCAGGAGTTTACTTATTTCTGAAAATTATATTGTTCATGTCTTTCTAGATACCCCACCAAAGATGGGGAAGAGATATCTTCCAAAGAAAACCAATATCCACATCCTTTATAGAACATATCTAGCTCTGAAAACATTGATCAATGTTATTATGTTGAACCAAATCGATCTTCTAATAGTGAAGGAGATAACTCCAAACATTTTGGCTGAACCTACAATTTATAAAAAGGTGATTCCTATCTTCTGAATCCAACTTGCAAAGGAAGCATCTATTAACCAAATAAACACCTCTTTTTTGCAAATTATCTAGATTTAGAATTTTATTTTGAAGTATTATCCAAATTTTTTTTATTGATTTTAGGTATAAGACCTTTGATCCAAGCTTTAGCCCACAATGGAGAGTTTTCCTTTTCCTCAAATCTAAAAACAAAAGAGACCTTGAAACATCCTCTAGGTTCAATCCCCCAAACCATCATATCCTCCTTTTGTGGATAAAGGTTATAAGCATTCAGAGCCAACTGGAGACTAGAAAAATCATGATTAATCTCAACAATATTAACCCATTTATTGTTAATCTAGTAATTCTCCACAAAATCACCATAAGTCTATTTACATATTACTATAAAAATCCTATCCTCAAAATCCTCGATCAAAGGATGATCCAAGAGCCACTCATCATCCCAAAGCCTGACTTTGCTACCATTATCAACTTTCCATTTACATCCTTTATTCAAAATATGTTTATCTCCTTAGACGACATTCCAAATAGTAGAAGAGGAAGGAACATTTGGGTAGGATAGAAAATTAGAAATGGAAGGAGCCTCATAAAGGTACTTTTGTTTCCAAATGAAACTTCATTCCTTATTGTCTCGATAAACTCTCCATCCTTGTTTTGTTAATAAGGCTTTATTCATACTTCTAATAGTTCTAATACCCAATCCACCTTCCATCTTAGGTTTACAGATCTTATCCCAAGCAATCAAGTCCAGTCTCTTCTTTTCCTCAATTCCAAACCATACAAAATTCCTTTGAATTTTATCAATAGCATTAAAAAATTTAGCTAGGATCCTAAAAAGGCTCAAAGAATAAGTAGGAATACTTTGAAGGAAAGCTTTGAGAAGAGTAGCTTTACCAGCTTGACTCGGTGTATTACCTTTCCACCCTGCAAGTTTCTTATTGAATTTCTTAACAAGATCCTCCCAAAAAGTATCCAAAGGACTAAGCCCCACGGGGAGACCGAGATAGGTACATGAAAGAGATCCTATAGAACGACCAATAATATTAGCAATCTTTCTCTATCTGAAATCAGGACTGTTAATAAAAAATAGAGAGCTCTTGTTCCAATTAATCAGCTGCCCAAAGGCATAGGAATAAAGATTAAGAGCCTTTTTTAGATTTCTAGCCTCCCTAACATCAGCTTTACCTAAAAAAATAGTACCATCCACAAATTTTTCATGAGAACAAATTAGAGGATGAGAAGGTCTCAAACCTTGAATATCCCCTTTAGAAACCAACTTCCCAATATATCTTCCCAAACACTCAGCCATAATAGTAAAGAGAATCAAAGATAAAGGATCACCCTGCCTCAACCCCCAAGAAGGTTTTAAAAGATCTAAGGATCTCCCATTGACTAACATAGCAACAGAGGTGGTAGAAACCATCTTCATAATTAGCTTAATCACATTGATACTAAACCCAAAAGAAAGTAAAATCTTGTGAAGAAAGGACCATTCAACTCTATCATAGGCTTTAGCTATATCAAATTTCATAATAAAACCCTGATTATTAGAAAGAGATAAAGAATGAATATTTTCATGAACTAAAATAATAGAGTTGAGGATTTTTCTACCAAGAATAAAACCATTATGTTGCTAAGAAATAAAATTAGGTAGAATGTTCAAAAATCTCAGAGTAAGGACTTTTAAAATGATTTTATAAATCAAGTTGCAGAGACTAATAGGTTTGAACTGATCCAGAGAATCAACTCCAATCTTCTTTCAAATAAGAAAAAGGAAGATGGAATTGATTTCCTTCAACATTCTTTTAGCCCCAAAGAATTCTTTGACAACATCACATACATCTTTGCCAACCAGTTTCCACTCTTTCTAAAAGAAAGGCATAGGGAAACCATCCAACCCTAATGACTTATCTCCTTCAAATGAGAACACAACTTTGAAAATTTCCTCTCCCTTGGGAATAACACACAACATTTTATTCTTCTCAAAGGAAACCAATGAGGGAATTGCATCAAGCAACTCAATCTGATTAGTTTCAACAATATTAGGGTCTGAAGATATTAAGGAAGAAAAAAAGGAGACCATTTCATTAGAAATATCCTTTTCATTAGTAATTTTTTGTCTTCCTTTAGAGAGACTGAATATATGATTTTTGGCTCTATGTTTCAAAGTGGACAAATGAAAAAGTTTATTTGAGAGTTCATGTTAGTTTCTATAGTTGTTGTTATGGTTAGAGTTCAAGTTATTTGAGAGTTTGGGATATGATATTGTTTAGAATTTTCAGATTTAGGATTTATATCATGATTATAATTATGGTTATAGTTAGGTTTGTGATTAATATTAATATTTAGGGTTAACGTTGGGATAGTATTAACATGTGTTTGCAACTTATTTATTCAAATCATATCACCTAACTATGTTATTTTATCAACTTACATATGTTTGCAACTTAATTATTTAGATGATATTACCCACTTATGTGTGCATTTGTTTTTATTTGCAAAGTTTGACCTTCAATTTATGTTCACTTTTATTGACAAACACAATTGGAAATAATTTCTAAACACAGAAGACAATATCAATATGCTAGTTTCTACTTTTTATGCTTCTTTAATTAAACCATCCAATCGTGTATACTTCTTCTTATCAATTATCACCATTTACATTTTACGTATAGGTGTTTGTTGGCTAGGTGCACCAAAAATAGGATTCAATTTTTTTTTCAGTAATTATACATCTCAATCCAACATTTCATTTTACTGTGCATTCATGTATTTAAACTTATCTTTCATTAAAAAAAAAGTCATGCAAATTAGTTATAACATATGGATCACATCAATTACCATTTAATAGTATAATTGTTGCTATTGGTTATCTTTTTCAAATATACCATTTGTTTTGGTTTTCATGGTCATAGAAAATCCTCTCCAACCTCACCACATAATAGACATATCGAGTAGTACATCAGAGGTCAATAGTCCACAACCATCTACAAGATCTAATGCATCTATCAATTGGAATGGGTATCCCCAAACTAAAATACAACATCTTGCAAATTGTGCTTCTCTATATTTTGCTCAACTATATGCACAAATGAAAGTGGAAAGCATACATACATGTGATGTTCAAGATTATGAGATCATTAAAGTTGAGTAAGTTTTGCAAGAAATCAATAGACAACAAGTCAACTATTATAGTTATTGCACTTATCTGAGGGAAATTCATGCTGATGAGTATTACCAACAAGGGAATGCACCCATTATTCAGTGTGCATTTCAAGGCTATCTTAATCATCCATAGAACAGGCTTCACTTGTGTTTTTGTCTATTTGTGTTTATTAGTGTTCCTCTAATATAAATCCTTTAAAATTAGGGTTTTTGAAACTTCTTCTAATACTGCAATTTATGATTCTTCCTTATGTTCCTTCTCTATTATATCATATGTTGATTAAAGTTTAAGTTGTACAAATTTGGATATAATTTAAATACAATTATACCTTTCATACATCTCCAACCATTATTCACTTTTCTTGTTCCTTTACCTTTTCATATTTTATATTTCTCAAAGAGACACAAATTTTTTTTGATTACATAAAGTAAGCTATAATGTCTAATAAATAGCTCATATGCATTTAATTGCAATGACTTTTTTTCATGGTACAATGGGTTATACCAAATTATGTTTACCATATCTTTCTCCATCTTTGCACACTTTTTCCTATATGTTTATGTTTGTCGTTATCCTTTTTTTTTGGGAAAAAAATCAAATTTTACCCTAACTCTAAAAGAATATTATTGTATGTGTGAATGTGGGCCTTTGATCCTCATACACACTTCAACACAATCATTACCTGAGAGATCATCCCAGAATGAATATGAGATTATTCATTTGAGTAATCCAATAGTTTGACCTATTGCCTCCCAACTAGATGGATTTTTCCTTTGCTCTTAGAACAAGAAGCGGGCAACTAGACCTCTAGTATGAAGGATTTTATTTAAGCTATATGAGAATGAAATTAATCTAAATGAGATTAATTTTAATCTAAGAATAAAGAAAATAAAATTACACTATATGAATGCATTTTAAGCTAATATAAAATTCGCAATGTGAGAGATTAAACTATGGATGTATGAATATGAGTAACTGTTCCAGCATTAATTTGATACACAAAATATTCAACGTCTATAATGAGGATTTGAAGGTATCTTAAATAGAATCCCAAGATTGATCAATGGTCAAGATCAATTGGAATGAACAGTCAAGATTGAAGATGAGACTCAGTTAGAGTGGAAACTTCCTTATGTAGATGCAGTTGATTGTTTTAGATCTGAGTGTGATGGAGAGTTAACTAATTCTCTTCTAAGTGTGAGAGAGAGTTAACCAAATTAATTCCATTTGGAAAGATAGTTCACTCAACATTTCCATTTCTAAACTGAAGAGAAGATTTGGAGAGATTATTTAATTTAACAAAATAAGATATGACCTCATAAATGCATAAACTTTGATTAATTCAATAATTAAAGAAAGGACATTATTAAATTAAATACATTTAATTCCTTTGTACATTAGCTAAAGAAGTAATTCAATTTAATTAAAGTATGAACATTTATAATTAAATTAAACTTAATCAAATAGGTTTAATGTAGCTAATTCGAGTCAATACTTAGGAATTAAATAAAGAAAGTGATTGATGCATATTAGGGTTTTCTACATTTGACACTTAGGTCAAGTAGTAATAATTAGAATCAAAATTTCCTAGTAAAATAGGACTTAGGGTTGATCAAATAGACCAAAATTGGTTAACATGGCAATGTGCCAATTTTGGGGTATTACATTTGTACCTCTTTGAATGAATGTGGGAGCAACACATTCAATTCAAAGAAATCAAAAGTATGAAGCATAGATCAAGAAATGACATTGGTCACAAAATTGATGACACAAAGACCAATTGATAAGCTTTTAAAGGTTATCTCCTTAATGCAGCTTAACCTTAGGGGATCCAAATAGAACACCTAGATACCGAGATCGATAAGCTTTTAAAGGTTATCTCCAGAATGAAGCTTAGCCTTAGGGGATCCAAATAGAACACCTAGATACCAAGATTGATAAGTTTTTTAAGGTTATCTCCAAAATGAAGCTTAACCTTAGGGGATCTAGATAGAATTCCTAGATACCAAAGTTGATATAACAAAGATTGTCGAACTTCACAGAATTGTTCTTAGAATGAGATTCAACTCCTAGGAGTTGGGGTTTAGACTATCCTGATTCCTGTTGATTAGAAGATGAAAAGATTAATCACGATCCATAGAATTATCCCCAGAGTGAGGCTTAATCCTCAAGAGTCAGAATTTAGACTTTCCTGATACCTATCCATTGAATAGTGATTGAAAGCAAGAGCTTAGAATCATCCCTAGAACGAGGCTTAATTCACAACAAGAGTTAGGTTTATCTCCAGAATGAAGCTTGATCCTTAGCAAGAATTCAAAATTATCTCTAGAATAGAGCTTAATTCCCTAGAGTCCAGATAGAACATCTAAATACTAGTCCATGAAAGAAATAAAAAACCTATCATGAGTCATAGAATCATCCCCAGAATGAGGCTTGATCCCTAGGAGTTGGGGTTTAGACTGTCTTGATACCTATCCATCAAAATCTTGACAAGAACTATTATAAGATTGATTGGTTGATCAAAAGATAAGATAGATGACATAGATGCCAGATAGAAGAGAACAAAATGCTCTGAGTGATGACATGCCCTGAGTGATGCAAACATAAGATTTAGATTATGTTGAAGCTAGTTTTGAAAGATTCAATTATGTAATCATCCTGCCCCCTCAGGAGAAAAATTGAAAGATGACACACCAGAATAGTGATGTGGAACCATAGATTGGAAAACACATGTGCGATCAAAGATTCAAAGGAATGTAAAAGAGGTCAGGAGAACACGAACAAAATTTGGAATCAATTCAAAGTAATTTTGAGGTCCAAAAGACCAAGTTTGACCAAAGTTGACTTTTTTCTAAAATTATGGAAAATTTGAAGAAAGTGTGATTTGAAAAGATTTCAAGATTCACAAAGTATCAGAAAAATGGACTGCATAAGCATTTGATCGCGTCAGTCCCAAAATTTTAAAATGTGATTTTGAGTTGTTTAAGTGTGTGAGATTTCAAATTTGATCCCAAAAATGGGTTTTGAGTAGCCACATTAGCTAAGAGGGTGATTAATTGATCACTTGTGCAATCATGAAGAAACATGATACTTTGAAGAAGCTGACAATTCCTCATCATGAAGGATGCAAGTAAATCAATGATCAAACCATATGCTTATGCAATGCAGCCCTAAACTAGATGCAACCCTAGGTTTGGTTACCAAGCTTCAAAAATTATCATCACTGAGAATTTAACTAAATCCCAAATGTCATACAATTCCCACTAAAATTGCAATCATGGAAATATGTTCTAGTTCTATCAAGATTAAATGTAAGCATTTGAGGCACAAGAACCCAGAATGACTAGAACATTTGTCCCTTTTAATGTAGCAAGTTAACATAAGCAGCAAAGCATAAACACTAGGATGACCAGAATGTTTCTTGCATGCAGACACACCAAACACACAAGCGATCCTTCTTATGCTAAGTAATAAAAAAGTATTATGTTTGCAATGACCTGTGCATTCACAACTTGAGACAGAAGTGTGTTAGGTATACTTGCAGTGACCCATATGTTCACTTAGCAGGATGAGTATCTGTTTTTACTATAGTATGATGAGTTCACCCCAACAAGCAAGGATAAGAACCAACCTCGCTGATTTATTGATATAAAAGGAGTCAAGGTACACATCGCCATCTAATACGAGATGGAGGCTCATATAGTAGACACCTCATTTATATGGATGTGTCAGATCATTGGAACTAAACTACAAATGAAAAGAAAAGAAAAGATCATGCCCCAGTCCTCACTTCTCTGGTCAAAAGTGACATGATTGAGTTGCTCAAAGAGACATGATAAAGCTAAAGCAAAAAAAATAAAGAAAAGTTCAACATATCCCAAATAAAAACATCGTTTTGAGTTTAGTTTTTGTTTTATAGGATTGATGTCAAGTGTTAATTTTCATAATATATATGAAAGAAATCTCTTCAACAGGGTGACAACAATAGAGAGACATAGTTAGAACAACTAGTGACTAAAGTCAAAGAGGAATCTTCAATAAGAAGAACCTTGGTAGGAACTAAGGGACAGTAGACAAACATAGTTAGAACAACTAGTGATTGATGCAAGAGATGTTCTATGAGAGGAATCTCTAAAGTAACATGAGCAATAGTACGTAGATGTAGTTAGAACAACTAGTGATTGATGCAAGAGATGTCTTCAAAGGAATCTCTAAAGTGAAATGAGTGATAGTAGGTAGACATAGTTAGAACAATTGGTGAATGGCATAAGAGATGTCTTGAAAGGAATCTCTAAAGTGACAAGAGTGACAATAGGCAGACGTAGTTAGAACAACTGGTGACTGATGCAAGAGATGCTCCATAAGAGGAATCTCTAAAGTGATATGAGCAATAGTAGGCAGACACAGTTAGAACAACTAGTGACTGACATGAGAGATTCCTATAACATTGTAGGGTGTTGCCTCTAAGTTATGACAACATTCAATCCATGGATACATGAGCGAAAGCAACAAACTAAAGCAGGAAAGCAACTATACAGGAGCCAAAAGATACATTGTGAGATATAGCATTTGGAACAAGAGGCACCTGTTTACCAAGTTTTCACCTTCTTGGCAAAAATTCTTTCTTTTTTTGCTACTAGGATGCCTGTTTGCCAGGTTTTTATCAATGGCATCTTTTTTATTTTTCAACTTTTTTTGTATTTTTCTCTTTTTTCTCTTTTTTTGTATTTTTGATTTTTTCCATTTTTTTTGGTATTACCAAGGTGCCTATTGCTAGGTTTTCACCAAGATAATGTTTTTTTTTCAAGACTTTTAAGTATATATAGAGAGCTCTTGAAATTAGATCAGTTGTAGAACCACTTCAGGTGGAGAGTGTTGATGGGCTCCTTGAGCGCCTCTCCCTTAGCTATAGAAAGTTGGTAAGCACCAGATTCGAACACTACAGTGACTATATAAGGACCAAGCCAATTGGGTTCAAACTTTCCATTTTTTACCCATTGTTGTTGATTCTTAGGGTTTTCTCTCAAAACGAGATCACCCAATTGGAAGTCCCACGACTTAACTTTCTTATTGTAGCTTCTAGACATATGCTACAAATAAGCTCGAAGATGATCACACGCTACTTGTCGACATTCATCTAACAATTCTAGCTCTTGAAGCTAAGATATTCTATAGTCATCATCAATAATGAGGCCTTTTATGGAGATTCGCACAGTAGGGATCTCAACCTCAATTGGCAATATAGCATCTGCTTCATATACCAAAGCTAAGGGCATTGTACCCATTGGAATTTTGATACTTGTTTTATAAGCCCATAAAGTCAAATTAATCTGAAGGTGCCAGTCCCTTCAAAATTTGTTAACTATGCAATGTAAGATCTTAAGGATCACCTTATTGGAGGCCTTCACTTGACCATTACCCTGGGGGTAATAAATAGAAGACTAGTGTTGCATGATTTTGAACTTTTTGCATAACTCCTTAAGATCCTTGTTTTTACACTATCCTCCATTGTCAGTAATGATGGAGAAAGGTATACCATACCTACATATGATGTAATTCATAATGAACAAAGCTACCATTTTCCCATTTTCTATAGAGAGAGTGGCTACCTCTACCCATTTAGTGAAATAATTTGTAGTTGTAATGATGAACTTGTGTCCATTTGAAGAAGACAGGTGAATATGACCCACAAGATCAAAGGATCATTGTTGGAATGGCCACAACGTGATAGATGGAATCAACTTTTTGGCTGGAGCATGAATTAGATTCTTATGAAGCTAGCATTGTTTGTGAAACTTCACATATTTGATTGCCTTTTTCTCTATATTCAGCCAATAGTAACCAGCTCTAATAAGTTTATGAGATAGTGTCAAGTCATTAGAGTGATATCCACAAATGCTTTCGTGTACATCGATTAATGTACGTTTGGACTCATCATATTCTAGACACCTAAGGAGTGTTCCATCAAGACCTCTCCTAAACAAGTCATCAACAATAATAACATACTATGAAGTGTTGTGGATAAGGTGACATTTTTCATTTTAGGTTAGACCATCGAGAATTGTTTTGTTGTGCAAGTAAGAGTATATATGGTGGTAGTGGGATGGATCATGGCTTACAATAGAACAAACCATCTAAGACTCAAGGGAATTATAGGCAAGGTAGAGTAACATTTCCACCAGGAACTCATGTCAAAGATCATTCTCTAACATCTGTAACATGGAAGCAAGAGTAGCCATGGCATCAATTGCTTTATTGTTTGCCTAAGGAACTTGTTGAAAAGTGATATGAGCAAAGTATTTCTTTAATTCATCCACAATGCATTTATAAGGGACCAATTTCTCATCCTTTTTTTGATATACATCATTGACTTGGTTAATTATGAGCTAGGGATCACCAAACATGTTCAACTCATCCACTCTCTATTCTACTGCAATCTCCATGTCATTAATGAGAGCTTCATATTCTACAATATTGTTTGTACAAGGGAATAGAATCTTGTATGCTTTAGGCAGTGAATACCTCTATGGTGTTATGAATAGTAGCCCAACACAGGATCCCTATTGTGTGAAGGAATTGTCAAAGAACATCACCCAAGTTTGGTGTGTAAGCATTAGAATTGATTCATTAGGAAGTCAATGTTTAGTGGAAGAAGACTCTACATTGGTGCCTCTACTAACTAATTAGAAATTGCTTGTCCTTTGATAGCTTTTCGTTCAACATACTGAATGTCAAACTCACTCAAGATCATGACCCACTTAGCCAACCTCCTTGTTAGAGTTTCCTTGCTAAGTAAGTATTTTAGTGGATCAATTTTAGCAACCAGTCGCATTGTATGGGCAAGCATGTTGTGTCTCAACTTTTGGGAAGCAAATACTATTGTCAAGAAAGCCTTCTCAATGATGTTATAATTCATTTCATAGGAGATTAGTGTGTAACTCAGATAGTAAATAGCTCTTTCCTTGTTATCATTGTCTTCTTGAGCTGGCAAGATATCTAGAGATGTCTCTATTGTTGAGATGTACAAAATAAGAGGATTCTCGTAGATATGGGGCATCAAAATTGGTAGGTTAGCAAGGCATTGTTTTATCTATGTTACGCTCTGATCACAATCTTGACTCTAGTTATATTTCACACCTTTATGTAGAGTCTTGGTAAATGGTTGTGATCTATCCACTATAATCACCTACAAATGGTCATCTAGACTATTAGCCCCCTTCTCAGCATTTTGGATAATTTAATTAATCATTTACCCAAACCAAATTTCTAATAATCAATTAATTTGTTTATAACCTATGCTTTGACTATGCTATCCTAAGTTCATTATTTGATTAAAAGAACATGTCCCCTTTTTAATAAATAAAAGACCCCATTCTTCTAACCCACTTAAAGTGCACACATAAAGTTATTTTTTCTATTTTGCAATTAAAAGAAATAGCTTGTGAGACTTTTTTCTTATATGACAAGTCAACTTATTTTCTATTGGTTGACTTGTGTGTGTACACGAATTCCTCCTATTTTCAAATTCAACTGTTGATCATCGACCATCTCAATCTTGATCTCTACCATTTGTATGGCTTTAAAAGGGAGAGATATTTCCCCCTCAAAGGATCCACACTCTTGAGTATTGTTATGATGTAGGAATTCCATTTGAATTCTTGAGAGCTTTGTGGAGAATACCATTTTCTTGTCTACATTCCTTGCATCCATAGCATTTTGTTACATGGCATCTTAGTTTAGTTTGCATATAGTGTAGTTCTTTTTTACAAGTAGCTTAGATCACATAGTCTAATTAGTATGGATGTAATACTTTCATTTTTTTAGCTTAGTTGCATTGTGCATCTCATTTTAGCATAGTTGCATTCTTCCATTGCATGCATCAAGAGTTCTTTGACAGTAGCATTCTTGCTCTTGCTCAAAGAATCTCCCATTTCATGGTTTACTAGCAAGGGTTGCATTCCTAAGGCTCAACTAAGAGCCACTTTATGTTCATTTTTATACTTTTGCACTCCATGACTAGGGAGCTCTAAGTCGGCATTCAAACTTTCTAGTCCATGGAAAACCTTGGATAGAAGGGTTTAAGGAAGTGCACTTTCCTAGCGTACATTTTTTGCACCCATCGTAGGGCTTGAACCCACGACTACAAGGTTAAGAGCCTTGCTAAAGTTGTCTATTTCTTAGGAGCATATGATTGATCTTTTCACT
Organism: Cupressus sempervirens; assembly: GCA_028749045.1. Taxonomy (NCBI): domain Eukaryota; kingdom Viridiplantae; phylum Streptophyta; class Pinopsida; order Cupressales; family Cupressaceae; genus Cupressus; species Cupressus sempervirens. Next base: position 376,997,697 of record CM053791.1, on the reverse strand, counting down.
TGCTCTTGATCTATCTACTTTGCTAAGTGTTAGCATCCTTCTTGGATTCTGACATCATCTTTCTTTATTAGGATTTGTTATCTCTTTCTGCATTTTGTTCTTCAAAATCAGATATCTATATCTATTGCTACCTACTTGGATTTTGTTTTCTTTGACATAATGTGTTCCTAGATTGATCGCACATTAGTCAAAGAGGGGCAAATGTAATCACTTAAAAATGGTCATCTAGACTATTAGCCCCCTTCTCAGCATTTTGGCTAATTTAATTAATCATTTACCTAGACCAAATTACTAATAATCAATTAATTTGATTATAACCTATGGTTTGACTATGCTATCCTAAGTTCATTATTTGATTAAAAGAACATGTCCCCTTTTAATTAAATAAAAGACCCCATTCTTCTAACCCACTTAAAGTGCACACATAAAGTTCTTTTTCTATTTTGCAATTAAAAGAAAAGGCTTGTGAGACTTTTGTCTTATATGATAAGTCAACTTATTTTCTATTGGTTGACTTGTGTGTGCACACGAATCCCTCCCATTTCAAATTCAATTGTTGATCATCCACCATCTCAATTTTGATCTCTACTACTTGTATGACTTTAAAAGGGAGAGAGATTTCCCTCTCAAAGGATCCACACTCTTGAGTATTGTTATGCTCCAGTATTTCCATTTGAATGCTTGAGAGTATTGTGGAGAATACCATTTTCTTGTCTACATTCTTTGCATCCATAGCATTTTTTTACATGTCATCTTAGTTTAGTTTGCATATAGTGTAGTTCATTTTGCAAGTAGCTTAGATCACATAGTCTAATTAGTATGGATGTAACACTTTCATTTGTTTAGCTTAGTTGCATTGTGCATCTCATTTTAGCATAGTTGCATTATTGCATTGCATGCATCAAGAGTTCTTTAACACTAGCATTCTTGCTCTTGCTCAAAGAATCTCCCATTTCATGGTTTACTAGCAAGGGCTACATTCCTAAGGATCAACTAAGAGCCACTTTATGTTAATTTGTATGATTTTGCACTCTATGACTAGGGAGCTCTAAGTCGGCATTCAAAGTTTCCAATCCATGTAAAACCTTGGATAGAAGGGTTTAGGGAAGTACAATTTTCTAGTGTACATCCGCCAACTATGAGATGAATCTACGAATGGATTGAAGTCTTCCCTGTAAACCCCTCATTTGACTAATATTACAAGGTGGAGGCATGTCCATGATTACTTTAACTTTCTGTGGATCAACCTCAATTCCTTTTACAAACACAATGTAGCCAAGTAGTTTTCTAGATGTTATGCCAAATGCTTGAGTCTTAGACTAAATTTCTCCATGCAATCTAGGATAGGTCCCAAATCTTGAAGGTGAGTGTTGCATTTTGTGCTCTTAACCAAAGTATCATCCACATAGTCTTCCATTATTTTATGCATCATATCATGAAAAATTGTAGTGGTTGCCCTTTGATACATGGCACTAGCATTTTTAAGACCAAACAACATCAAATTCCAATAGAAAGCTCCCCATGCACAAGTGAAAGCACTCTTTTCCTGATCTTCTGGTGTAATTTTGATCTGAGTATAACCACAAAATATGTCCATGAGTGAGTACATCTCATATCCTAATGTTATGTCCACTATTAGGGAGTGGAAATCATCCTTCAGACATGCTAAGTTCAGATCTCATAAATCTGTATAGACTCTAATAGATTTTTTGCGCTTGGAGACTAGCACAATGCTGGAAATCCATTTAGCATAATCAATAGCACAAATGAAACCAACTTTCAAAAGCTTTTCCAATTCAGCTTTGACTAGTAATGCAACACAAGGATGTATTTTCCTAAGTTTTTGTTTGACTAGTTTGACTCCTAGTGCAATAGAAAAGTGATGCATTATGAGATCAAGATCTAATCCTGGCATATCTGAGTATGTCCATGCAAATTTTATCTTTTTCTCTTGGAAGAAGGCAATGAATTCCTCTTTTTCTTCTAGAGATAGTGACAGTGTAAGATGTATCACGTGAGGTTGTTCCTCTATTCCCAAGTTGATTGGTTGTATTGGTTCTATCAACACTAATGATATTTCCTTAAAATGACTAGGAAGTGCATCAAATATCTCATCTGTAGGTGCCTTAGAGAGGTTTTCACCCTTGGATACGTCTTTTAATTTTACTATTTTAGGTTTTGATACTGCCACAATGTGGTTTTCACCACCGAACCTTTTATTTATTTTCTTTTTTATTATATGACTAAGATATTTGATGTTAGATTCAATCATGTTGACACTTTGTTTGTTGGTGGAAGACATTGCAAATTTAATAGTGTTTAAATAACAAATAAGAGCATAGTCATTCTAGAATGTGGGGACTTCACTACATGTATTGGAATTATAGTCTATAAGCTCAGGATAGGTGAGTGAAAGAGATGTGGCAATTTGGATTGCATTCATATCATCATCAAATGCTTAGATAAGCAATTTGAGACCTAGAGCAGCTTCATCTACAATTGTGTTTGAACACCTTTGAGTACTAATGTCATTAATTAAAGACCTAATGACACTAGTTGGATGAGACTCATTTGACCTAACCCCAAATGATTCACCTACTTTAATGTATTTTTTTATTTATTTTTACTAGTCACCTAGGAGTATGGGCACTCTTGTGAGTTTTCATGTTGATGACATAGGAGTTTGCACCTCTTTTATGCACATGGTGTCTACAACACAGGAGTTGGCACACTAATTAAGGACATGGTGTCTATAACATCTCCACTTGAGATACACCTTGTCATTCTTATTCTCTCATCTAGAATGATGGATAAGACATGTGCTTAGTTGTCATGCTTATCTTATCTCCTAGTTCTTTCTAGAGACATTCTAGGTGCTTCTTGAGAGGCCTTTATATACAAGCACTCCTAGTGTGTACATTCATCACATACAATATAGAGAAATGTATGAGAACATTCTCTAATATATTGATCATACTCCTTTTTGGTCTATAGTTGTGCTTGTGTTCAAGTTGTATGATCTTGGGTGAATATTTTCCTAAGAAAAATTCTTACGTGGTATCAGAGTTATACCAAATTCTTACATGGTATCAAAGCTATACCAAATTCTTATATGGTATCAGAGATATAACAAATTCTTACATGGTTTCAGAGCTCTTGGAGAACCTCTCTTTGTAATCACCTAAAAATGGTCATCTAGACTATTAGCCCCCTTCTCAGCATTTTGGCTAAATTAATTTAATCATTTACCTAGACCAAATTGCTAATAATCAATTTATTTGATTATAACCTATAGTTTGACTATGCTATCTTAAGTTCATTATTTGATTAAAAGAACATGTCCCCTTTTAATTAAGTAAAAGACCCCATTCTTCTAACCCACTTAAAGTGCACACATAAAGTCCTTTTTCTATTTTGCAATTAAAAGAAAAGGCTTTGTGACTTTTGTCTTATATGACAAGTCAACTTATATTCTATTGGTTGACTTGTGTGTGCACATGGATCACTCCTCTTTTTGAATTCCACCGTTGATCATCCACCATCTTCATCTTGATCTCTACTGTCCATACATCGTTAAAAAGGAGAGAGCTTTCCCCCTCAATCGATCCTCATTTTGAATATTGTTATGCTACAAGTTTTCTAACAGGTTTCTTTGGAGCTTTGTGGAGAACTTCTCTTTCTTGTCTACATTCTCTCATACCATAACATTTTAGCTTAGATTCATGTTGCATGTTAGTTTAGCTTCTATTTTGCAGTAATCTATCTCAAATAGCTTAATATTTGGATTGTAACACTCTCATCCATGCTTAGAATAGCTGCACTTTTCATATTCATTCTAGCTTAATCTTTAATTGTATTACATTCTTAAGGAACTCCTTGGGACATTTGCATTCTTGCATCTTGTCTTTGAAACCTCCCATTGCATGGTTTACTAGCAAGAAGAGTATCTCTAAGGCTCATCTGAGAGCTTTTTTATTTTTGAAATATAATCTCTTGCACTCCATGGATAGGGAGCTCTAAGCCAGCATCCAAGCATTTCGAACTCATGGAATCGTTTGGATAGAAGGGTTTAGAGTGTGACACTTTCGAGTGTACATTTTTGGCGCCCACCGTGGGGCTTGAATCAAGTTTTTAGCTCCATTTTCTTTTCTTTTTTATCTCTAATTTTTTACAGCAGCATATTGGATCTAATCAAGTGCTTTTCTAGAATTATCACTTGGGTTTTAAGGCCAACCCATATGTAGATTGATTTGAAGGCCAAAAATCTAGTTGGTTTAAAGATTTAATCATATCTTTTAAACCACTTAGATTTTGGTTCTGAAATTTTGTTTTCAAGTTGAGTATGTGCTCAAAATGTCTCAGTAAAATTTTCAAAGCATTTTGACGTGATTTTTGAAAGTTATGATTTTTTCTTTGTTTTTCATAAAAAGCCATTTCTGATTGCAAATCAGCACATTTTTCAAAAAAACTTACATTTTCAAAAAAAAATTTGAATTCTAATGGGGGTTATTTCTTTGTGTTTTGAATTTTGAAATCGTATTAAGGATCAAAAACTCAATTTGATAAATCTGTTCTATTTTGACAAAATTGATCTCTAGGGAGCAAATGAAGAGATTTTTTCGAATTTCTTACATTTTTGGAAATCTCTTTGATTTTTAGTATGGGTCTCTTCTTTTCATTTCTATTTTTAGATCCAAAATCATAGCAAAAAAGTCCAATCTTGTTGATTAGGTCAAAATCAAAGACTAAAAATGAGAGCATTTATGATTAACTTGCACTTTCTTTGCATGCACTTGGTTGGAAGATAAATTGGATTTTTGAGGCAACTAACAACTTTTTATTGCAGATTTTTATGTTATTTCACATTAACTTGTCGTGCTAACAAGTTGTGATTACAGGTTGCCATCCTTATGAAAAAAATTAAAACATTGCTTAAAAAGAACGCATGTCAAAGCTTCAAATGCACAAGGGCTACTAACGATTGTTTGCAGGGCTGCCCAATTCATAAAAACCCAATTTTGCTTGTTTTTTACTTTTACATGTGTGACACATACTAGTTGTTTATTTTTAGGCACATTAAAACTTACAATTGGGATCTTTTGGTGATAGGAGAGTATGCTCTTCACCCTTGTGGTGAATCAGAAATCTTGACTTACCATTTGGTTTCAAGAGTAAGAGGCAACTAAATCTTCTTGGTGTGTTTTGGAGAAAACAATTGGAATAGGAGAGTATGCTCTTCACCCTTGTGGTGAATCAAAAATTTTGACTTCCAAAATTTGATCCACTCTTTGTGTAGTTTAGAATCCTTCAGAGGGCTGCTCTCGGACAACCTGAGAGGAACGACCCAAGTGGGGACAAGAAAATTACCCAGCTCTTCCAACCCACTATAAACTCAAGGCTATCAAGGACACAAAACCTTGGTAGACATAGTGATTGTCTTCACCTAGTGTGATCGCTTATGGGATTTCGACCATAGGGAGATCACTAGGCAAGAATGCTTAAGGTACTCTTGTGGTCACGAGATCGGTTACTCATCGCAAGGTGAGGTGTCCCGTAATTGGGAGCAAGAGGAACACTATGAATGGAAGCCCTATCTAAACACCCTAAGTTAGTAACTACCCTTTTTAGCCGCTCAACTTCTTGGTGCAAGGATCGATCCTAGTGGACTACCCGGATCACCCCAAGATTTTACACTCACCATATGTGTTCCTTTGGTTGTGCTTATGGAATTTCCATGACAAAGCCAATATCTCTTGTGGGAAACCACTTGGTGTGAGGCAAAAGAGCATCAAGCGTGGGCCAAGATGTTGAGTAATGAACCATGTCCTTTAGGTAGATATTGCTTGATGTGTTCTCAAATGTGCTAGACTTGTGGAAATCTTTGGAACATACACATGATGATAGTTATACGGCTTTCTTTTAAGACCTCACATATGCTTGTATCATGCAAGGTTGTTTTGTCCCTTGCTTGATTGTTTGAAGACTACTCCATGTGTCACTATCTTGCTTGAAAAGAAATTGCTTTTGAACATCAAACTTGCTATGCTATCAACTATTGTCAAACTTTGTCAACCAAGTCAAAAAATCAAATGCAAAAATTTTCTTGTGTTTCTTGCTAAGGGGAGTCTCATCATTTGATTTTTATCTTCTATGTCTCTAGTTCTTGAACATGCTTAAAGTGGCTCTTTGGTCTTAGTGCTCTTGGTCTTTTTGTCTTCATGGTCTATGCATGCTTGCTAGTTATCCTTTTCCTGAAATGGTTGCCTTGATTTCTTGACTACACTCTTGGGTTGGAGAGTTTTTCACTTGTCACCTTGCTTGCTCTATCTATTTGGCTATTTGGGCATCTTGCCTAGCTATTGACTTGAGTCATTCATGTCGTAAGTTTCTTGGACATATTGTTTGACAAGTCACTTTAATCTCTCTCTACTATCTTGGCAAGTAAACACTCTACCTCCTATAGTTTCAACATCAAGTTATCTTCTAGGCTCTTTTATGCTTGGCTTTGCATCTACCACTATGGAATTCAAATCTTGTGCTACCAAACCTCAACCAAATCTAGATGATCATGATATCCTCCATGTCACTAAAGAGTTTCAAGATCTATATGCGCAATACAAAGAACTATAAGAGACAAATGATCTTTCTTACCTTCATCTCTCTAAGCGCATGATGGAAATGAAGTCTAAACTTGAGAAAAGGTTAGAGGAGAAGATTGCATCATTAAATGAATCTTCCTAAAGGTCTTTACATGCATGTGAGTCACCTTCTTTGAGGTCATCCTCTTCTTTTAGGTCTACATGCTCTACTTCAAGACATCAAATGTTTTCATCTTCTAGATCTAAAGACCTTTGTAGAGAACAAGCACTTGAGGCTATGCCAAAATTTCATGATGGACCTATCTTTGATGAAGATAATGATGAAGACATGAACGCATGCTATTCACTTGAGAAACAACAAGAAGATCCTAGACATATTTTTGATAGAACTTTTTCTCCCTTGGAAGATTCTTATGATGAAACTTTGCAAAAACTTCTTGGCAATAAGATCATCATGTTACCTAAGTATAGCTCATATGGAAACCCATTCTTGGATATCTATTATGCTTATCATCAATCTAATGACCATGCTACTTCAGATTGCATTGAGCTAAAACATAAAATCCAAGATCTTATGGATAATGGAATTATTGGAACCTCTAGTGACCCATGTGCTGAGGATACTTCTCTTTAGCGAGATTACGTTGATGAACCTATGTCTAGTAGTGGCTCCATTACATCTTCCACTTCTTCCAACACTCATGCATCTCCCAACACTTCAAAGCTTTCCAACATGCCTCCATCAAATAAAGAACCTAATGCTTTCCACATTGACTACGTGTATCCTCAAGGGCTACCTCTAAAAGAAACTCAAGCTAACCTTCACTTGGCTGCAAACCTTTTCCATGCTACTAATCCTAAACATCCTCAACCTTCATGCACTACTATGCCTAACCCAAACACTACTCCATTCACTCTTCATTCTCCCTTGTCCTTAGAAGGAGCTCCATGTCAAGAGGACCCTCAAAAAGAAAAAGTCATATATGTCAAGAAAGATCAAGATCAAGCACCCTTTCATCTTAAAAATTTCACCCCTCCATATCCTATATCTTGTGCACCTCCTAAGTATGATGAAGATAACACTTCCATTATCTCCCTTGAGCTTACTGAAATTTATGAGAAAAGGTCTCTTCATATGCTATCCAAAGCTACTTTTCAAGATCAAAGTGTCCCCTCATGTTCTACTTCTCCATATCCACTTCAAAATTGTGCTCAAGCTTCAAGTGCTTCTATGAAAAATGTTGTTCCTATGAAAGGTACTCATGAGTCTATTGATGGCTTTGACCATGTTGCTCACTCTAAAGATGTTGATATCCCTTTCCAATATCTCTCTGCATCTTCTAAATCTATCCTTGGTCCATATCCATCCAAGCTAAAGCATTCAAACCTTCCATCCATATTGGGGCCTTATGTTCCTCCATCTCCTACATTCACTCCTAGCTCATTCCCTAGCTCTCCTATAATACCTAAAGATCAACAAAGACACTCATCCTTGATGACTTTTCACCCATCTATACATCTAAACCAGTCATATGATCCTTATTCATCCACAAATCCCAAGTCCTTTGGAAGTGAGAATAAACATAAGAATCCATTGAAAAATGAGGATCACTATGTCCCATCTAATCAACATGTGAATGCTAAGAAGGAGAATGCACAAAAGAGACCGCAAAGCTCCACTATTAAAAAAGCTAAATCAAAGAAAATATGGGTTCCTAAATCCATCAGTATACAAAGGCACTCTCAAGCACCCAAAGAACGAGAAAAATCTAAAGCTATGTGGATTCCCAAGTCTCTTTTAAAAGACTTGAATATTGAAAATACTTCAAAGTTGACATTCAAGCTTCCAAAGGCTTCCATTCTATCTTCTTCCAAAAATCTTCCTAAAATTATTCCAAAGCCTTCCACTCCACTTTTTTCCAAATCTCTTCTACCACCTCATAGATCTAAACCTCAAGCTACTTCGTCCATGATTCCTCCATCATTCCAATACCCTTCAAGGTGTGTGTCAATGTTGATCTTGTCCAATATTTCAGCTACCCTCATGAAATCCTCTAAATCTTACACCTCCTTTCTATACATGAACTCTTATCCTCCATATATTCTTCCTACTACCATTTCTCTTTCATCACCCTATCAACATCTTTGAGCATATGTTTCTATGGTCTTGGCTTATCATGACTTATCTATTCTATAGGAGCATTATCTACATTCAAACAACTTCAACTCTTTCTAAAAATTCAAAAAAAAAAAAAGGAAAAAAATGAAAAAATAGAAAAAATGAAAAAAATGAAAATGTGCCTTAGTGAAAACCACATCTTGTGGCACCTTGGTAGCAAAAGTAAAGAGAAATAAATTTATACTATGGTGAAAACTACTTCTTGTGGCACCTTGGATAAGTACCATGATGAAAACCTGGCAAACAGGTGTCATGCATAATTCTTCCATCATCCATCTATCCCCTCTTCTCTCTTTGATCTTGAAAATGTTGAGCTATCTTTGCATATTGGCTATCTTATCCACCAGATTTTCTATTGTGCTCTCCCATTCACTCATAGCCTCTATCTTGAGCTTTATTCTTATTGCTCTATCCCATTGCTATGCTATCTTGCTCATTTCTTCCATTGCTTATCCAAAACATGCTTCATATGGCTATCTTTCCCTAGCTTGGGTACTCTTTAGGAGTGCGTCCTTGAGGATTACTTTCACTTGCTTCACATTCCTTTCTTACAATCTTTGCTTATCTATCGGCTTGTTTCTCCATCGTGTCCTATACCTTGCTAGACATTGGGAGAAAATGATGTGATCTTGCTTGAGAACTAGTGATCTCTAAAACCTTCTAAAAAATCCTAAAAATCAGAAAATGTCCTGAAAAAATGATCATCATAATGAAAACCTAGCAATAGGCACTTTGATGTATCACCAAAAAAATTCAAAATTCAAAAATACAAAAAATTTGAAAAAAATCCTGAGAAAATATGTCAAGTGGTGAAAATCTGGAAATAGGTGCTACTTGAGACCCTTGCACCTCTGTCTATCAGTCTCAATCACCTATTTTGCTACACATTTCCTAGCTTGGAATTGTTTCTTGTCCTCATCTTGGGGGCATAGCTACTTAGCCTATTGAGGTATTCTTGTGCATTAGGGTTTCTTTGACAACTCACAAAATAGTGTTTCTCAACACTTCCCCCACTTTGACATCAAGTGTTTTTCAACACTTTACAGATAGTTTACCTATGGTCTCCGATGTCGCGATATTTCTCACTATCAGAATCAAGTCTGGAAGAAATGGCCAAGTGACTTACACACACACACACTTTAACACTTAAACGACTGAGCTATGCTGACATTTATCTACTTTGTGTGTTGTCTATGATGATTTCTTTGCCATGTGTTCCCTCCCTAATAGTCTTTCGAGGATGTCATTGACTAGAAGACTGGGGGCATGGGGCATGTCTTCTTGATTTCTGCTTGTGGGTATACTTTGTTTGTCTATAGTGTTGTAAGCATTTATGATGGTCCTATTCAACATGTTGACTTGCAAATGTATCATCCTTGACTATTTTGCAAGACCGCACTCAGGGTTTATCCTGGCGCTTATGCCTTGATACAAGTGTAATCTTGCTAAATTAAACTTAGGGAATCTAATCATGTAGTTATCTTGACTTACATGTCTCTGATGCTTAGATTGGATTTCCACATACCTATCTAATATTGATCATATTCATATCCTCATAATTATACTAGTGATGGTTGTATGATCTCATGATGTCCCTAATAAATGCTCAATGATGAAATTAAGAGTCCAAATGTTATGCACTTCTTGCTGGTAAACCACTTTGCATATTAGCTTGCATTTTAGGTTCATTTTCTAGATTAGTCTTGCATTCTTGCATATGGGGAGAGCTCTCTCTTCATCTTTTTTGTGGAAATATCAGCTAACTCCTTTCATATATTTCTTTCCTTTCTTCTTGTTCATGTCTTTTCACCTTCTTAATCTTTCACTTCATCTCTTTTCTATCTTATCATCATATTATATAAAGTTTTGACCTCTTAAATAATTTCAACGTCCTAGATTCATTTTCGAGATCGAAATTCAAATTCGAGTTCATCTTGATGGTCAAAATTGTCTTTTAAAATTCTACTTTCTTCTGAGCAGTTAGCTGACCTTTTGAGGTCTAATCTCGGAATCATCACTGGGGCATCTTCATTTCTTCATGTCTTCATCATTTCCATACTTCATATCTACTTCAATTCACTATTTCACATCTAAATCATCTTTCTACTAGATTTGACCTAATTTTATGCTATATCCTTCAAGGTCAACTCTAGTCAAACTGGGGCATTTTATCAGTTTCTTATAGTCATTCTTGGGTTCTAATCATCTATCTGTCATCTTGGACATTGCTATATTCTAATTTTTTCATGTCTAGCTAGTTTTTGCATCCCCTTACCTCATTTCAATTTCGATCCTGAGGGGGCAGAAATACTCTATCACTGATTGCTACAACTATCTATTTCTTAGGAGCATTTGTTTGACCTTATCACTTGCTCTCGATCTATTCGCTTTGCTAGATGTTAGAATTCTTTTCGGATCCTAACATCATCTTCCTAATGTTCAGTACTACCGCTATCAAGCTGTGCATTTAGGACTTGTTATTTATTTCTGTATTTCATTCTTTGGAATCAGATATCTATATCTATCATCGCCTACTTGGCTTTGATTTTCTTTGACGTAATGTGTTTCCAGATTGATCACGCATTAGTCAAAGAGGGGCAAATGTAATCACCTAAAAATGGTCATCTAGACTATTAGCCCCCTTCTCAGCATTTTGGCTAAATTAATTTAATCATTTACCTAGACCAAATTGCTAATAATCAATTTATTTGATTATAACCTATAGTTTGACTATGCTATCTTAAGTTCATTATTTGATTATAAGAACATGTCCCCTTTTAATTAAATAAAAGACCCCATTCTTCTAACCCACTTAAAGTGCACACATAAAGTCCTTTTTCTATTTTGCAATTAAAAGAAAAGGCTTTGTGACTTTTGTCTTATATGACAAGTCAACTTATATTCTATTGGTTGACTTGTGTGTGCACATGGATCACTCCTCTTTTTGAATTTCACCGTTGATCATCCACCATTTTCATCTTGATCTCTACCGTCCATACATCTTTAAAAAGGAGAGAGCTTTCCCCCTCAATCGATCCTCATTTTGAATATTGTTATGCTGCAGGTTTTCTAACAGGTTTCTTTGGAGCTTTGTGGATAACTTCTCTTTCTTGTCTACATTCTCTCATACCATAACATTTTAGCTTAGATTCATGTTGCATGTTAGTTTAGCTTCTATTTTGCAATAATCTATCTCAAATAGCTTAATATTTGGATTGTAACACTCTCATCCATGCTTAGAATAGCTGCACTTTTCATATTCATTCTAGCTTAATCTTTAGTTGCATTGCATTCTTGAGGAACTCCTTGGGACATTTGCATTCTTGCATCTTGTCTTTGGAACCTCCCATTGCATGGTTTACTAGCAAGAAGAGTATCTCTAAGGCTCATCTGAGAGCCTTTTTATTCTTGAAATATACTCTCTTGCACTCCATGGATAGGGAGCTCTAAGCTGGCATCCAAGCATTTCAAACTCATGGAATTGTTTGGATAGAAGGGTTTAGAGTGTGACACTTTTGAGTGTACACTCTTCACATAGCCATTTGAGACCATCTTCTTGCTTCAGCATCTCAACCTGAATCTAGAGTATCACAGAAATTGGGAGTGTCTAGAGCTAGATCTAACCTTGCCATTGCATCTGAAATACTGATTAGGTGAAAATTGACTATAAATTTTCCTACTCTAAGCCAAAGTCGATCATGAGACAACATTTTTTTTTCAAACTAGCAACTCGAAGGCCCAATTTGTGAAATTGGTACGATCATTTCAATTCTTTACATTTAATTTTTATATATGCTTTTTTTTCATCTACATCTCTACTATTTTTATCAGATTTGCATTATTTTTGAAAAAAAAAAAAATTGGCCATCGGGTCATAGGAGAGATTTTTGTAGGTGAAGATTGGTGCTTACTGGTGCAAATCAAATATTTGCATCACATTTAGAAGGTCAAAAAACCCCCAAATTGGATTTTGTTTCACCCAAATCAAACATCTGAGGCAAAATATAGAGCCATTTAATTTTTGTAGGTGCAACGGCGGTGATTCAGAAAAAATAACAGCAGTGGCGATTTTCAAACAGTGATATCTCCCTCATACAAACTCCTTTTGCGAGCAATTTGTTTTCTGTGGTAGAATTTCATGATCTACACATTGGTGTAGGAGGTTTGAGATATATGTTTATGAATTTCTCTACAACTCACAAATTCCAATTTTTCCCACTTAAAATGCTTAGTACGGGCTCATCTGGACTCCAAATCAAGTTCCATTTTTCTTGAAAGTGCATTTTTTTTTGTCTACTTTCCAAATCTGCAATCATATTATAGGTTATGTGGACAAAAATACTACTTTCAAAAATAGGCCCTAAATTTGCAAGTGGCTACCAAGTGCCTAAATCATTCACTTGGGGGGGGGGGGGTTCTTTGATTCTTTGGGGGTTCATTGATTGATCTCATGGAGTCTTCTTAGATTTGTTAGTCTAGTATTAGACCACAGTTGACAACAAGGAACTATCATAAATGGAGTGCGTTGATACTTGATCATCTAAGAGACCATCAACAATTGCTTCTTTATCTCTATTCATTGCCACCACATCTTAATTGGACATATCTTGTGCAACTTCATCACTTTCTATATAATAGTATGAGTAAGGAATCTTTTGCTCCTCTTAGAATGGAAAGTTTTCCTTATGATATTTGGATGTCTATTTGGGAAGCATATGGAGATCTGTGTGTTCTTCCATCTCCAAAGGATAATCTAGTCACTTGAGCTATGGTTTCTTCAACTCTAGATAAGATCACACCTCTAGATGCTCCTATTGCTCCTACTGATCCTATTCTAGCCATAGATGCTTTGGATTCTGTGCAGTAGGACCCTTTATGTCTTCCTACTTTACCTTCATGCGATGACTTCCTTCATGCCATTGTCGACTTGTTTGTGGAGTCTTACATTGAAGATGTGATATTCATCTTCTCTTTGAGGTGAATTCTTCATTTGTTGTTGTAGTAATAGATTCATGTACTTCAGCATAGCAGGGTACACTTTGTCTTCCAATTCCTACCTCAGATGATGACTTCTTGGCAGACATTTTAGGTTTGTTCATGGAGTCATACACAACAGATTTGGAGGACTTCTTTGATGATATCTCACTTCTCTTTTTGAGGATGTTCCTTCTACAATTGTTGTGAGGGCCCACTCTGACCCTCATGTCCATTCTCTACATGATAAATCTTTATAGGCTGATGTGATTATGGATCCTTATGTACAATAGGTGTAGGAGGTCTATCTATCATTTGAGGAGACTTTTGGTTCTTTTAAATAGGTTCTGCAACAATCCTTGCTAGATCTGCACTTCTTCTCAATAGTTTTGGAAGGAGCCAACCATGAGTATTGACACAAGGACACTTGAACAGGTTTCAGAGACACCTTTCATCATCGAGATTCTTTCCACACCTAGGGGAAGCATCTCAGCAGTACCTCTACCATTGTTTCTTCCAAAGGGGAGGAACATCATTCAGTGGTCATGGATCAACTTCTACATTGGAGCATTTCTCACTGGTCGGTACACTACTTTTAGAGGGGGGGACTACCTCATCTTCTTCTTCTCCTTTTTGGGGGGGACTTTTTCCTCTTAGGAGGTTTTATCCTTCTCCCATTTCACTATTGTATATAGTCGATGTATTTTGTAAGTTGGGAGCGGGTCTTCATTACTCCATCCATCTATGCATTCTTTTTTCATCTCTTTTTTTGGGGGAGGGTTTTTCCCATGAGGTTTTCCCTCTTTCTCCACTTTATTAGAGATTGCATTTTCATTATGTACATGAGTACCTAGCATGGCCTCATAGCCAGGACCCATTATGCATTCCATCCTAATTTTTGTAAGCTTAAGGGCATTCCCCTAAGTTGCACTTAAGGGGGGGTGTTGGTGTAAATATTTATTCACTATTTACACTTACTTAAGTTTACTTAGGTTAATATTTTTATTATTATTATTTTATTAGTCACCTAGGAGTATGCACACTCTTATGAGTTATCATGTTGACAACACAAGAGTTTGCACCTCTTATATGCACATGGTGTCTTAAAAAAAAGAGTTAGCACACTAATTAAGCACATGGTGTCAACAACATCTCCACTTGAGATACACCTTGTCATTCTTATCCTCTCTTCTAGAATGGTGGATAAGACATTTGCTTAGTTGTCATGCTTATCTTATCTCCTAGTTCTTTCTAGAGACATTCTAGGTGCTTCCTGAGATACCTTTATATATAGGTACTCCTAGTGTATACATTCATCGTATACAATACAGAGCAATGTATGAGGACATACTCTAATATATTCATCATACTCCTTTTTGGTCTATAGTTGTGCTTGTGTTCGAGTTCTACAATCTTGGGTGAATATTTCCCTAAGGAAAATTCTTACATGGTATCAGAGCTATACCAAATTCTTACAATTTTCATATACATGAACCTAATCAATGTCTTTGTCTGTAGTTTCTTTTGAAAGAGTCAAATTCATACTCTTGAGAGTCTATGTTGTATGGTGACAGACTATAGAATTCCCCAACAATGATAGGGATGAATTCTCCTTCATCATCTAGATTTTTGCAAAGGTACTCAATGCGTAAAGCATGACTACATTCTCCTTGTTCCTGCTGGATATGAGGAGAATCAACAGTGTCATTGGAAGAATCACTATCACCATCCATAGTGCTAACACATTGTACAAAGTCATCTGGTTTTGCAAAGAATTTAGCCAGATCATCAAGAATTGGATAAGGATAAGGATCCTCATTTTCATCATTATCTTTATGATCATCACACTTAGCTTGTGACTCATGTTCAAATGAACTCTCAGGTTTTGATATAAATTTGTTAATCCTTAGATGGAGAGGAATCTTCTTGAAGCCTAGACCACATGTATCTCAGTTCCTCCTAGCTATCACTTTGACAGGATCAATCAAACCATTTTTATTGCAACCAATAGGACCAATCCCCTTATAGCCAAAGTGTTTCATGATTTTAAGTCCTAGGCCATGATTTTCAGGAGTAATTTTGTGATATTGTTCCATGAGGTCAATTGGAGATTCCTCTTTGTATATTCATGTAGCAATGGCTTTGTTTTCACTTTCCTCCTTAAGAGGTATAGTAGCTTTGACAAAGGTACCATTGTACTTAGTTTGAGGTATCAACACAAATAGTCTGTTCACTTCAAATGGTCTCCCATAATGATGGGGAGACTCAGGAAGAGATGTCAAAGACAAAATTGGTTCTATGTGATATTCATCTATTCCAATTTCTTTTAGCTTGAGTGATTACTTTATTTTCTTCAGGTTGTTATCATGATAGTCTGTAGATTCTCTATTAGTAGGTACAAAGTTTTCAACATGTTATAGGTATAGCTAGTGCTTGTAGGTATAGTGACTTCAAATCCATGAAATGGGAACTTTACACATTGATGGTAAGTGGAAGGCATAGCTCACATCTCATGTATCCATGCTCTTCCTAGTAGAATATTGTAAGCTAAGGGAATGTCGAGGACCTAACAAGTGACATCCCTTTCTACAGGATGATGCGGAGAGGCAACACCACAAGACCTAAAGATTTTTTCTCGACTTCATCATATGCTTTGATTGTTATCTTGTGACAAGGATCAATGGACTCTTTAGAATAGTCCAATTGTCTAAGTAGAGCAATAGAGACAATGTTTAAACTAACTCCATTATGAATGAGCACACGCCAGACATGTTTCTAGTGTATCACGACCTCAATGTGTAGAGGTTGATTATGTAGATGACTCAGTGAATTATCATCCTCCTTAGAGAAGGACATATAGTAAGGTGAGGTCAAATGACCTACCATAGATTGGAACCTCTAAAGATTCAAATCTTGAGATATGTTTTCCTCAATGAGGGCTTTGTCAAGAATCTGCCTATGAGCAGGCTAGATTTTGAGTAGTTCAAAGATTGTGATTTGAGCATTTGTTTGTTGTAAATGATTGAGGATACTGTAGCTAGTAGCCACAAAATTTATTGCAAGTTTTGTTCCTTTGCTAGATGGACCAGCAAGGGGTTTGTCTTTGTGTTGTTCTTTATCAAGAGCAGAAGATGCAAGGCCTTTGAGAACCAACTTAGCACAAGAATGCATAATAGCGTTAGCACAAGATTGTGATGGTTCATTGTCAGATGTGCTGGAGGTAGGGGCCCTTAAGATAAATGGTGTCTTAGGTTTAGTTTTTTCTTGTTTACCCTTGATGGTGATGATGTCATAATACTCAACATCCACCAGTTCAACCATGTGTACTATCTCATCATCATCATTAGAGTATGTATAGTTGATCTTGTTATGAGATTTTTGTTTTGAGTTTTCTCCTTTTTCATAAGATGAGAATGGCTCCTTGAAAGCCTTGTGATCTGCATTTATGTTATGTCCATCTACAATAATGTCACCATCATTAATTAGGTCTTGGATTTTGTGACACAAGTTGATGCAATTGTTATTTGTGTGACCTTTGTTTTGGTGATATTCGCAAAATGCAGTTTCGTTCCACCACGGTCATGGTTGTGGATCGTAAGGACAAGAGTTATCTAATGGAGAATTGAGCTTGTTTTGTAGCAAGGTCTTGTAGACCACATCCAAAGGTTCACCAAGAGGTGTAAATTCTCATTCCAGGGGTGTAACCCAAGATGAGCTCTTTGGTTTGTTTCTAAATGTCTTGTTGTCAAAAGGAGGTTTCTCAACATTCTTGGATGCTTCGAGATTATTTGTAAGATTGAAAGCTTCCTTAGCAGGTTTAGGAGTAATGTTGTCGACAACTCCATCATGTACAACCTCTCAATTTTCATTCACATACTTAGATTTTCCCTTATTAAAGGTAGATCCTTGTTTAGTGTTCATTTGAAGGGTTAGTTCACCCTTTTTTATCATGAATTCCTCAATCTAGATAGTTCGCATGACCATGTCTTCAAAGGTGTGTGGACCTTAAAGTTGAACTCTATACCAAAAATGAGGTTGGAGATTATCAGTGAAGATGTCAAGATTTTCCATTTTAGTAATCTTTCATGAACATTTTGTGTAAAGTTGTCTCCATCTCTTAAGGAATGTGAGGAAAGGTTCCCCAACTTTCTATTTGAATTACACAAGTCTCGAATGTTAAACAGGTGTTGTATGTTGTCAAAGTATTGTTGGACAAAAAAATTAGCAATCTCATTGAATGTTTTGATGCTAGTAGGCAAGTGTGAAAACAACTCCATGGCTTGACCACCTAGACTTCTTGAGAATAGACACATGAGATATGTCTGATTATGCATAAATTCCATAGACAAGGCACCAAATTCCCTCAAATGATCTTGGGGATCAGTATTTCCAAAGTATTTATCATACTTAGGTAACTTGACTCTTCTTGGAAAAGGAGGCATGTCTATACTCTTGTCAAAAGGAAATGGATAAAGAGTGTCTAGAGTATATGTTTTTGTAGGTTTGTCTTTATAACACATCATTTGGGCTAGCTAGTCTTGCATGATCTTCAGTTGTTTTCGCAACTTAGATGTTTCAATTTCCTCTTTAGGTGTAATGATAGTTTCAACATTAAAGTGATGAGGTATCTTGGCTCCCTCTTGAGAAATTTTGAAAAAGTATTTCTCTTTCTCTTTGTTGAGCAAGATTTCCATGATTTTCTGGAATTTTTTGTCCTTACAACACTTTTCAATATGTTTGGGAAGTATTTCTACCTCTTCTTCATTTTCATTAGTAAAAGGTTCATTTTTTGTCCTTACAACACTTTTCAATATGTTCAGGAAGTATTTCTACCTCTTCTTCACTCATTGTTATGTTGATCTTGGTCTCCACTATGTTCTCCATGTTCTGGTTCTTGATCAACCATTGTAGGAATGTGATAAATTTTAGTTTATGTTGGTTGAAAAGGTCCCTTCAGTAAGAATTCAGTTGTGTTGTTTGGAGATGTATGACCTTTTCTAGTTTCAAGATCCTCTTGATACAAGGATTGTAAGTTTATAGAAAACATTCTTTGAATACAAGGTGATCTAACAGGTCAAGGAGATTGTGAAGACTTCTCACTAGATGAGCTAGAGACATATCATGTACTAAGAAGTGACCTCTGCCATGATTATGACCCCTAGCTTTCCATCATTTATGCTTAAGAGGATAAAACACATTTTTGCTTCTTGTTGCCACAATCATAGACAAGGACAAAAAGCAAAAGCCTAGACAAGGACCACACTAGAACATAGTCTCAAAAAAGTAAGATAAGAGTATTGTATGCTACGGTATGAGTCATATGAGTAATTGCTAGAACAACCAAAGATTATGACTATCATGACACACAGTATGAGAAACATGAAAGGACAAGAACAAGATAGACAAGTAGAAAAACTATTTTGTGTGTAGGTCACAAATTGTTAGCTTAAGAAAGAAGCCACTATTTGACAGTGTTTGTAGATAGAAAAGTGTTAAAATGTTGTAGATACAGATTAGACTTAGAGCATAGATAGTTCTAACAAACAATTTGATAGTTTTTAGGACAAGACCAGGAACTACACGAGGAAACATGAAGATTTAGAATAGCAAATTTAGGATCGTATTATCATGTGATGACCTACAAAGCCACATGAGAAGTTGATAGACTAAGAAAAGGATAGAATTATGGCATAAAAAGACAATATTTGCACAATCTCACGTGGAGATCCACAGAAAGTCGTGCAAGGACTTGCATACAGCCGCATGAGGAAATGCTAACAAAAAGGTTCTCGCACAAAATTTCACAAAATTTGGCATGAGAAAGGGGACCAGACTGACAACTTTGACTGAATTTGAAGAGATTTTGCAATTTTCAGAGAGTTATGGATAGATGGTTGATTGTGTTTACAAATTTCAGATAAATAGAAAGATAGTTTTCAAGTTTTGGATAGCATTTTGATTTTCAAAAAGATTTTTTTTTTTCAAATAAACATGGGAAGCAAGCAGTAGTTGCAAATAATCCCACTGAGGGAAAAGCAACTTGGATGGACGGGGGATTCTTGACCTTCAATTTGTTTGATAGATTTGGGCAAGTTAAAAGACTCAATAGAAAACATGCTTTATCCCTATAACCAAAAATGGTAGAGAAGGCAAAACCTTTGTCCCACAACTTATGTGCATGCGCTCACCTCACATAGTCATGCCACCCCACTAGAGGGAACCTATATTTTTAGTGTATTCCAAGGGCTCAATAACATATATGCTAAATGAACACCCTTGTAGTAGGGTTCAAGTGTGTATACCACCTTCTAACACCCAAGTACATGCCTATGGTGAGTATCTATAGGAGAGATTCTTCCCACTCCTTGCACAAAGATTATGCCCCCTTTCGGAGGTGAACTAGGTAGTAACTAACTAAGAGGTTTTTACTTGGCTTCCATTCATATTAACCCCTAGTGGCTTCACAAATGAAGTTGAGGCCAACAACCCAAACCAGCATCTGTAAGTGCACACAATTGACTAGCAAGACTCACACTAGCATTGGCCAGTGTAGTATACAGAGCCTCTTCTTGATATGTGATATTAGAATGAAGAAGAGGAAATTAATATGGTTTTGGAGTCTTTCACTCAACGAAGCTTCTTTACTATAATAAGTTGGAATCTCTGATGAAAGGAGTGTGCTCACTTGGGTCAATCCCAGAGGTTGGATCACTCTAACAGGCCCTCTAAAAGGTTGACTCAGACTAGTGGTTTGGATCTAAGGGTCTAAGTTTCTAATTTCCCTCAAGGGGAAAGAGCATACTCCTTTACCTTATCACCTTGCCCAAACACACAAGACATGTTAATCACCAAGTTAGCTTAATCAATCCTAACTTATCCTTTCTCAAGATTTCAATTCCCTAAAAGGAAATGATCATCCTTTCATAGAAAAGACTCGTATAGGAGAACCAATAACTTTCTTGCCTCCCTCAAGTACCATCTTTTAGAGGCTTCTAAGTTTTTGATTTACTCTTAGGCATCAATTCCAAGTAGTAAAGAGCCTTCTCCCCTATTCCCCTATCTTGCACCCTACAAAGTTCACAAGCCCTATTTATACTATGTATTGAAAGCAATAAAATAAAAGACAACATTTAAGTGGGTTTGAAATGAGTCTTCAATAGGCGTATCTTTGAGAAACATCCTACAATCACATAATTAGTACATGTTTCAAGTGTTTTCATAAGGTGTCTTCGATGAGCATCCTGTAAACCACTGTTATGTTGTTTGAAAACTAGAAACTAGAAAGAAAATTCTTTAGAGAACACTATTAGTCAAAAACATAATGATAAAATTGAATTCTAAATACTACCTTTTGTAAGTGCTGACGCAAAATTTTGTGCGAAATCCTACACAGGCCTACGCAAGAAATTTATGTGTATCACATGAGAAACTACATATTTATACACTTTTTCATGTGAGGAAGTACAATGAAAGGGGAAAAATCTTCAATTCTTCGAATAAAAAAGAGATTTCTCATGCGATAATCTAGAAATTCGTACGGACGTCAGTGACAGAGTAATAAAAAATGTAAAAAAAAAATTAGATGAGGCCAAAAAAATTGATTTCTTGGCCACACTGTGGGGGCTAGAAATGTATGCATAAAATGTGGGCCTCTAATCCTCATACACACTTCAACATGGTCATTACCTAAGAGATCATCTTGGAATGAATATGAGATTATTCATCTGAGTAATCCAATAGTTTGACCTGTTGCCTCCTAACTAGATGGATTTTGCCTTTGCTCTCAATATAAGAAGTGGGCAACTAGACCTCTAGTACGAAGGATTTTATTCAAGCTATATGAGAATGCAATTAATCTAAATGAGATTCATTTTAATCTAAGAATAAAGAAAACCAAATTATGATATATGAATGCATTTTAAGCTAATATGAAATTTGCAATGCGAGAGATTAAACTATGGATTTATAAAAATAAGTAATTGTTCTAGCATTAATTTGATACACAAAACATTCAACCTTTATAATGAGGATTTGAATGCCTCTTAAATAAAATCCCAATATTGATCAATGATTGAGATAAATTGGAATGAATGGTCAAGATTGAAGATGAGACTCAATCAGAATGGAAACTTCCTTATACAGATGCAGTTGATTGTTTCAGATCTGATTGTGATGGAGAGTTAACTGATTCTCTTATAAGTGTGAGAGAGAGTTAACTAAATTAATTCCATTTGAGAGATAGTTCACTCAGCATTTCCATTTCTAAATTAAAGAAAAGATTTGGAGAGATTATTTAATTTAATAAAATAAGATATGACATCATAAATGCATAAGCTTTAATTGGTTGAATAATTAAATTCTATAATTAAAGAGAGGAAATTATTAAATTAAATACATTTAATTCCTTTGTGCATTATCTAAAGAAGTAATTCAATATAATTAAAGTATGAACACTTGTAATTAAATTAAACTTAATCAAATAGGTTTAATGTAGCTAATTTGGGTCAATACTTGGGACTTAAATAAAGAAAGTGAATGATGTAGATTAGGGTTTTTCTACATTTGACACTTAGGTCAAGTAGCAATAATTAGAATCAGAATTGCTTAATAAAATAGGACTTAGGGTTGATCCAATAGAACATAATTGGTTAACATGGCAATGTGCCAATTTTGGGGTATTACAATTATTCGTCATTGCATTCAACACATAGATGACAACTCACTTAATACAACAAAGTATATATAACTAAGTTTCTCTAACTATGTTTCATTTTTCCATGAAGTCAAACTAATGTTACCTTCTATTTTCTTTGTCTTATATTTTTAGTGGGAGACCACTATAGGTACTATTTACTTTCCCTCGTACACTTCACCATAGAGATGCTTTTAACCATGTCAAACAGATGTACAACTATTCTTGTTCTACTTTGACTACTATGTTCCTATGCAAAGTGGTACCACAATGTATTGCTTAGGTCCACCCCTACTAATGTAATGTGGGATATTAAGATATTGACAAACATGTATTCCTGTAAATTTACCTTCTTATTTTTTTACTACGATGCTTGTAATTCTAAACAAGATAATGATATTCGTGTCTCAATTTATAGGGAAAATACAGTTACTCCAAGTTATGTTTCAAACACTTATGGAAGATGCACTCAGACTTATCAATAATGAAAACCTATATGTGCAACCACATCTCCAAGTCTTTGGAATTGCACCATTTGGGAAAGGAACTCAAGCAAAAAATAGATACAAGTTAGAGCTCTTCAATGAACTTCACCTACAAAAAGAAACCTTGCAAAGGAAGTTTAATGATCTAATAACTTCAGATAAGATCCAAAAAGGTTATATAATACATGTCACACACTACTCAATGCCAACTATTTGTGAGTCTAAGTAAGTGAACTTCTACTATGATTATTTTCAATGAAACACTACTAGTTTTATGTTGCAATTATGTAACCTTATTTATACTATTACTTTACCTACTTTTTTAGGTGGATTGTAATCTCCAACTTAGAGGTTCTATGCACAAAACATGATAGCATTGGTGTTCCCACCTTCTTATTCAAAGAACCAAAGAAAAATGTAAAACAGTCTTCTGTTAGTCCATTAAGGAACAAATGTTGAACACTTTGGCACATCAACACATCCAACTCCTACTAAATTGATGTTTGTCCTTTATGCATCTTGATGGAAAAAAAGTCATACTTTAACAATCACTCCATTTAAAAGTCTAACCCATATCAAACAATATGGACTATTAAAGGTTGTGTGACTATGAAGAAGGATAAATACCAATTCAAGTCAAAGAATGGCAATGGTCAAATGTTCACTTTTGACATTATTGATATTGAAAAGAAGAAAGTGTGGATAATTTTCTTCAATTTTGTTGTAGACTTACACTTTAAGAAAGTCCAAGTTGGGAGTGTCTACAAATTGTCTAGTGGTACCATCAAATTTGCAAACAAATTCTACAATAAGTTGAATACTAATTTTGAGATTAATTTAAATGAAGATTCCCAACTTTTAGTATGTAAAGATGACATCTTAATTCAACCACTTCGATACACTTTTACATCCATTTCACAGATTCTGACTACAAATATGAATTCTAAAATTGATCTTATTGGAATTTTCATTTATGTGGAGCCTACCTCTATAATAAAAAAGGCATAATGGAACTAAGGTTGTCAGAAGGAGTCTCAAGATGATTGATGTTTCTACATCCACTATCAATGTAACTTTTTGGGGACATGCAGCAATGAAATGAGGTGTCCAACTACAAGAAATGTATCATCTCCAAAAGTCAATTGTTCTTGTTGTAAAAAATGGTCGTGTGGCAGAATACAATGGTAGGGTTGTAAGCACACTTGCCACTTTACAATTACTTATAAACCCTGATATTGAAGAATCTAACCAACTACAATCTTGGTTTTTTGTACATGGACATAATTTTCTTACACCAATGCACACTCTCCTAGATCCACCTCAAATTATAGCACCAAAAACTATTACTAGGACTAAAGAGAAATGTCCAAATTTCTCAAAACCTCTTCAATGAATTATCAAAGCAACCCTTTTTTTTGTCATCAAGAAGAAATTTGTTATCCAACTTGTCCCCTTGTCATATTAGGGAAGTAGTGTAAGAAAAGGGTTGAACAAATTAGTAACTACAAGTGGTCCTGCCCAAAGTGTCTCACAACATTTTCAGAATGTGATTATAGATATGTACTTCAAATCAAGATTAAAGACCATATTGGATCATTGTGGAAAACTTCTTTTGATGAAATTGTAACTAAACTCCTTGGTATGCCTGCAAAAGAGCTCTATATGCTACAATTCAATGATGTTGAACCTGAGAATGCAGAGTTTGTTATACACACTTCTCAATATGATTAGTTCTTATTCATAGTTATAAGTAAAATAGAAACATATAATGAGGAATTGCATCTCAAATCAACAATTGTAGAAGTTGCTAAGTTAGAATTCTTAAATGAGACCAACTTACTCTTTAATGAAATTTTTCCTTCCATGTTAGCATCCAGTGAATAGATCATGTGTTTCACATGAAGACACAAAAGTTACATTTTAAAAAAAAATTCTAGCCACACCTGCAAATAACTCTTTTGCAAAAGTATATTATATTTGGATTATAATATTTTGTTGCTCCTTACTATCCATTATCTATGCTTACCATATTCTCTTTTTTTTTTATTGACTACCATCCCATACTATTTACTCAATAAGGTTTGAAGTCCCCTTCAAAACTTTTATTTTCCTCTTCTTGTAAATTGAATATATAGTTGGTTGTTAGTTATATCTATTATGTTATGGGTTTTTACTCGCATCTATTTATTTTATGCAATTAAATTTATGTGATCTCTTATACATGTTCTCTGTGCTTGATTTATGGTTGCACACTAATATTATTATCTAATATATCTTACAATTTATAATTCCAAATACATTACAAAACAATAATCAACCCTTTACTCTTAAAAATTTTAGGAATGAAAAAAAAATCCAACAATACTAATACTTTTCACCATACTTAAAATTTTCGTCCATACAACTGGCTAGGAAGGAAAGATACTCTTCTTTTAATATTGTTTTTATTTGACTTCCTTGCATTTTTTTTGGGATAGTGGTAATAGAAATACATTTTTCTTGTTATTGTACAATTTAGGAAATGGCTCCTATTGCTCCTCATCCATAAAGATAACCTATCCATACTAAGAGTGTTGTTATGCACTCATGAAAGAGAAGTTTCCTATATTATGCATGGCATAGAGAAGAAATTAGAGCATGTTGTTGCATTCAATGCTGCCAACTTTTACAATCAACACCAACCCAATCATTCCCCCACTACCCCCAAGGTTCACCAAGTTCACCTACTCCACAACCTTTTGTTAATATAGCACCAAATCTTATTGACCATAGTGGTCATTGTCAATAGTCAACAACCCACATGGATTTCCATTTATTGTCTACATATATAGACGCATCACACAAATTTAGAACTAGGATAGATGCCCTCACAAAACTACAAACATGTACTATCTATAAGGAGTGCTACCCCAGTATGAATGTAGGTACATCGAATGGACTTGTAACTTCTAAGAGATGGTTTTTTAAGAGGGGAATACATCACTTCTCAGAAGCCAACAACATGGACCCCTTTGAGCAGTCAATTATGTTGAGGGTTCTCACCCAAGTAGAAGAGATGCTAATTGCACATGTTAGTCCCATCTCACAAATAACCCATGCTCATGGTGGGTAATACAAATATAGTGGAAACACAATTAGCTTCCCCTAGGATATACAAACAATTACAAAATATTTACCATGTACAATTAACCAAATAGATGTCTTAATTGTGCAAAGACTTAATTCAATTAGCAAGCATTATGATTGATATATTTAGAAGTAATGTTCACAATACACTCTTGTACAAGATCAAATTTGACCCTTACTAAAAAGATGTACAAATTGACAATTTGGCATTATCAATGCTCCCTACTTACAACACAAATATTGCACCAATGCAATGTATGATTGATGATTGTAGTGAACCTTTATATTGAATGGATACACTAGTAAAAAATATACAATGTGGTATAGAAGGTGACTCCCAAAATTCAACATCCTTTATGATGAGCCTACCAAAAAAACATCATCAACTCCAAATAATTAAAGATTCTTTACAAATAGAACAAGAGACATATGACATGGCAGTTTGGCTGCCCATAAGTTCAACCCCCATTAATGAGTACAATATAGAGGAGTTGTTTGACATAGGCTTTCCCATGCTTTTCCCAAATGATACTACACTACCTATGCAACCTTGAGCTAGACAAGTGGAAATACATGAATTTGTGGTGCATCTTATTCATTACCATGATAATAGGCTTGGCCAACATCCACGCTTTACATACTTCCTCTTGAATCTTATGATGTGTCATCGAAGCCAATCTACTGCATCTATTTTTATTAAATGAAAAGTTGAAGAAAATACACCAACCACAATTGAAGACCTTCATTTTCACTTGACTAATATGCTTGACAATCAATTGGAAAAAGAATTGATGCACTTTGGTTCTACCTTACAAGTGACAAGAGCATTCTAGAGTGCATGTCACATAGAGTTGACAAGTTTAATTACCCAAATAGGCTCCCAAACATTTTTATTTATGTTGAGTGCAATAGACACTAAATGGCCTGATTTGCATAGTGTTATTTCCCCAAATATTCCATCTTCATTTCTTACCAAGAAACAATGCATTGATAATGTGATTAATAACCCTCATACAACATCATTATATCTACACCAACACTTCACAATTTTTTGAGAAGAGATAATCAAGATGCTCATGGACATAACTAATTATTGGTATCACTCAGAATGGTAGGGTAGAGGGTTTGCACACGTACATGGTGTCCTTTGGGTAAAAAATGATCCAAATATGGACACACTTGATTGGGAAGATCATGACACAATAAAAAAAGCCAAAAAAAATTTCAATAAATATGTCACTACTATGAACCCTCACTCAAAATATGAAATTAGAAAACATGCAAAATAGAGCTCCAACAAAAGATTCATGCCTTCTAAATACAACTAAATTAACTTATGTCGATCCTTTTGTTGATTACAAAGAAATGGTTAATCATGTTCAAAGGAACACTCGATGTACTAAGAGGACATGCCTACATAAGAAAGGTAGAGACATGTAATGTAGATATAAAGATCCATGGAAAGAATGTGAACAATCATCATTACACCTTAATGGATAAGGACATGTATGCTTTGAACCAGCGAGAAATAATCAGAGGTTGAACATTCATAGCCCATATATGTTATCAATATGGAGAGGGAATATATATTTTCAACCTATTTCATCCCAAGAATTAGTTCTAAGATACATTGTAAAGTATGCATTGAAAGCTTTAAAAAAAATTGAAAACTACGTTCAGATGTTGGGTAGTGTAATGCTAAAAACCTAGCATGCTACGAATATTAATAACAAATTTAACATTTACAATACTAACTAATAGAAACACTTGTGATAAGATGAGGTGAACATCAAGAAGGAGGGAAAACCAAGAATGGTAAGATTTTTGGGTGTGACCTATGATGACATAGATGTGTCTAGATAGATAGGGATGTGTGCTTGGTTGTTCTCAAGCTTCAAGTGGTGGGTTTTTATCAAGCATGGAGATGAGTGGAGGTTTCAACAATGGATGTGTAGGTGGGTTTTAACATGGAAATGGTGTAAAATGGCTATACTATAGTGGTTAGTGGGGCATTATAAGTTTTTATTAGTAGATGATAGCTTGTGAGAGGGAAAGGGCTCAATTTATAGGCTAAGGGGTAGTGAGATGGAGGGTCAGGATGTGAGGAGGGAGAAAAGTTGAGGAAGGGCTAGGATACAATGAGAGGAGAGCACATGGATTGTGCTTCTTCAGGGCTCTAGCCTTGTGACAAGTGTCACAAGGGAATTGGGTGGTCAAAATGGAGGGTCAAGGTGAGTATGGGGAGAAAGAGAGTGTAAGAGGGATGTAAGAGGCATTAATGACATGTAAGATCCATTAATGCTCTTGGATAGGGATGAGGGAGGACAAGGGAGACCACTGACTTTGGCTTGGGTTAGCAAGTCTTAACCCTTGCTTAAAGTTGTGCACATGTTTAGGAGGGGGATTAGGCTTAGCTTAGAAAGGAGGTTAGGGGGTATGTGGCTTAGCTTTGATGGGATGTGTTAGTTAGTTGGCTAAGTGAGGTTAGTATGGGTGGGTGGGTTGGATTAGGGGTATAGGATGATTTATTAAGTAATTTATTTAATAAAAGGAGGTTGAGAAATTAAATCGAATATATTTTGGAATTTATTTGATTTAATAAGGAATAGGAATTTAATTGATAAATTCATTTTGGGTTATCATTTGATTTTACCAATTGGACTATAGTTAATTAAATAAATTAATTAACTAGGGGATGATGATTAATTAATTAATTAATTAATATTTAATCAATAATTTTCCAGAAGATGACTAAATAAGATTAGCTCATGGTGTAATCAGATTTAGGTCTCTATAGGTAGAATTTGTTTAGATTCAAATCATAGCGACAACATTGGCAAAGCATACCAAAACTTTATGGCTGAAATTATTGTTGAAAGAGACATTAGTGCACAAGAAACATGTCACATGCTTCAAAAATTACATCTTGTAAATTGCAATTGCCAATTTATGACTTTGAATGTGGGGAGAAAAGTGTTGCACCACCTTAAACAAACAATTGATGGTAGAAAAATAGAATCTAGCTACATGCAAGCCTACATGAAATGTCCAATTAACCTTGAACAACTTACACTAATTGAATCAGTCAAATCATACTCATAAGAACCTTCTAGCTAGAAAGGAACCAAATGGAGAATAAGAAAGGAAAAAGAAATAGTGCAAGATTTTCCAAAAAAAAATCAATTCCAAAAGAAGACTAAAGATTTTAAAACATTTTGTTCGATTCAATTGCTTTTACAGAAACACTTTCATATGATACACATAGATATAGGTTTGGACAAAGATGACATTGTTTGAAATTGGAATCTATTACATACAAAAAAGTATAATGTTTGGCATGTCGATCATATTGCTCTGGTTGAAGATGTCATTGAAGAGGATAATGAATCAAATTGTGACGTAGATATACATGATTCATTTTAAATGAATGAGTGTGAATTCTTGTCCTAGTTGGGTCTTGCCAATAGTTCTAACTTAAATGACCTTGACATGTTGGAAAATGTGACTTTGACAACAACCATATGTTGGAATACAATAATGTTCCCATGAATTTGGATGACCATGCCATTCAATTTATACATAGAAACAAGATGGTTGGTTTAATTGACAACTCATCCACCTCTACCACTATAATAGTTATGATTTATCACATCAACAATAAATTTTAATTTCAATAATTATAGACCATTCCACATCAAATCTCTCCATGCAACCTTTATAGATGGTCAAACAAGGAATTGTTGGAAGTAAAAAATCATACCTTATTAGTTGCATAAGAAATGCACTACACAATTCAATGTTCAATGCAATAAAACCACTCCTTGTTCTTGCACCAACAGGAATTATAGCTTTCAATATCCATGCATCAACCATACATGTCACCCTCAAAATTCCAATTCAAGAAATGAAATCACTGCAAGGACAAGCATTGACAAAATACCAAGAAGACATGAAAAATATTGTGATATTGCTATCAGGATTTAACTGTGCGATTTTGAGTCAAACTCATTGACCCATGTTTCATGAGTAGTGATTCAAAATGAATCCATCTCTCATGAGAATAAATGGAACACTTAGCACTTATTGGATCTAGGTGATGCTCACAAGGGTGAAGCATCAGGACTTCCTCGGAGGTCTCCCATCCCAAGATTACTCAAGCCTAAGTGTGCTTAACTACAGAGTTTCCTCCATGGTTAAACCCAAAGCTTGCAACCCCATTTGAAAAACCTTCACCAAGTGTTGTGCCTTATGGAACATTCATTAGAAAGCCCCTTAAGCTCATCAATTGATCAGTAGGAGATAATTTCCATAGCAAGTCAAATTGTGATATTGCTATCAAGATTTAACTATGTGATTTTAAGTCAAACTGATTGACCCATGTTTCATGAGTAGTCATTCAACATGAATCCATATCTCATGAGAATAAACAAGACACTTAGCACTCATTGGATCTAGGTGATGCTCACAAGGGTGAAGCACCAGGACTTGTTGGGAGGTCACCCATCCTAGTACTACTTTTGCCTGAGTACACTTAACTACATAGTTTCCTCCATGGTTAAACCCAAAGCTTGCAACCCCATTTGAAAAACCTTCACCAAGTGTTGTGCCTTATGAACCATTCATTAGAAAGCCCCTTAAGCTCATCAATTGATAAGTAGGAGATAATTTCCATAGCAAGTTAAATTGTGATATTGCTATCAGGATTTAACTGTGTGATTTTGAGTCAAACTGATTGACCCATGTTTCATGAGTAGTGATTCAACATGAATCCATCTCTCATGAGAATAAATGGAACACTTAGCACTCATTGGATCTAGGTGATGCTCACAAGGATGAAGCACCAGGACTTCCTGGGAGGTGACCCATCCTAGTACTACTCTAGCCTAAGCATGCTTAACTACAAAGTTTCCTCCATGGTTAAACCCAAAGCTTGCAACCCCATTTGCAAAACATTTACCAAGTGTTGTGCCTTATGAACCATTCATTAGAAAGTCCCTTAAGCTCATAAAAAAAAATTCATTAAATTTTAATAGATGAGATTAGCTTCATAGGTCCCAAACTACTACTAAAAATTGATTCCAGACTATGTGAAGCTATTGTTGACTTTAAGGTCAATTTTTCTATCAGTAACTCAACACTTAGTCAATTGGTTATATTTCTATCAAGCTCTATAGTTGCTACTAAGCTTATTATCTATTTTTTACTATTAACCAAGTGATTCAATTGTTCCTAAGCTAAGTAGTTAGAATACATTGTCTACTAAGCACTTAAGTCAATTTGTAGTGTTTTCCAAGCTATATAGTGTTACTGAGCTTCAAAGAAAAAGTTCAATGCGAACTAAGCATAGAAGAGGCTACCAAGCCAGTTAGTGGAAGTGAAGAAGATCATAGTGTTAACTAAGCTCTATAGTGTCGACCAAGTCCAACAGTGTCTACCAAGCTCACAAGGTTAACAAAGTGGATCTAGTGTTGATCGAGTCATACAGTGTTAACCTAGTGATCTAGTTGCTACTGAGTTTATTAGAGTTCATCAAGTCACACAGTGCTAACCAAGTTCAAGCTACTTGGAAGTGATTAGTATGGACTGAGCTTCAAGTTCAACTGAGTGCCAAAGATTATCAAGCATTGATAGTGTTTGTCGTGTATCAAAAAATTACCAAGCTTTTCTTCAAAACCTAAGTTATAGCAGTTGGGTCAAGTTTGTAGATTATGATGAAATTAGTATTGTAGTCGACTCCAGTAAGTTGTGATTTAGATTGGTACATATGTAATACATTTTATCATATCCAAGAAAAAGTGTGAAGAACATATAATGAGCAGGAGTGCAAACTAAAGAAGGCTACAAACAATATAAGGGACATCAGATTTTTATCTATCACATTCAGGTGATCATTATAATATAAGAAATCTCAACCAAAAAATTAGAGTTTTAGATCAGAGATCAGCCACTAGTTCATCATAATAGGTGCATCAACCAAATCCTTTAATAGGGTAGACTTAATAGTCTTTGCTAAATCTCCTAATCGAGTGCATACTTCATTGTATGTTTGTAAATCCTTTTACAAGGTGGAACCCACAGTCCTTATTGCTCCTAACATGGCAGATCACTAGAAGTGGTCAATTGTAATCCTTAACAGATTAACTTTATACTATAGTACTAAAGCTGTGGGTATCATCCCCACCCCATTTTTACTTTCTAATTGGAAGGTTTATGGATCACCATATCTTGTGTAAAATTGTTATGAATGTTTATTTTCTTTCATTCTTTCATGCACACAATTAGATCATAATATTATATGAAGGATTAATTGGATAAAGTTTTATTGGGTCTTGATTCACCCCTCCCCTCTCAATAACCTTTCCTACCTTATATTTCCAATGGCTATACCCAAAAAAAAACACCTTTTCTTCGGTGGCATGTCCATGATTCTTGTAGGAGACCTAGACCAACTTCTACCTAGTATGGACAAACCAATCTATGCATCTCACACTAATGCAAAACAATTATGGCATAATTTTAATATGATTGTAATATTAGAAATGATATTTAGACAACAAGGTGATGATCCACTTCAAATATGATTTTGCCAAACACTACAAAATATGCACAACGTAGAAGCAAATCTACACGATTGGGAGTTGTTAATGACTCACACAAATAAAAACCTTACTATAACTGAATGTATCAAGTTTGACCAAGAAACACATTCATTTTCTACCAATGAATAAGTTTCACTCCATAACAAAAAAATGTTAAAAGAACTAAATGTCCCTATTGCACTTTGCACTATGATAAATGCACATCGTAGGATTGAGGAATTTGCAAATGATGACCAACTACCTAGAGAAGTTTTACTATGAAAATTTTAATGTGCTATTCTTACAAGAAACCCTTGGATCGTTGTCAGTCTTGTTCATGAATCTCTTGGAGAGGTCAAAGATATAGTGTATCCAATAGGCTCTAAACCTCTTCTATTACCTTCATATATTACTATAGAGTTCAGTAGCTATATTGGTACACCTTGGGATCCTAGAAACACAAAAACCATTCCAATACAACCCATTTCCCAAGGCAATCATACCCAAATACCCCTCACCATAGCCTAGTCTATAACTATACACAAATCACAAGGTCTTACCTTAGGTATGGCTACAATTGACATTGGTAAAATTGAAAGGCAAGGCCTCACCTTCTCGACTATCTCTAGAGTCAAATCCATCCAATGCCTTCATGTAGAGCCTTCCTTCTCTTTTGAGCACTTTTGTAATATGCAAAAAAACCCATACAATAGCATTAGAAAGAAAGAAGAAGTGCATTTGTACACAATGTCACATACAAACCATATCTATGAAGCAACTTCAATATTGAATGGTAATGTTTGACATTCTAAATATTTATGCTTTTCATTTATTAGTTTCTTTTTCTAACTTCCTAAGAAATCCATTACACTTTTGTACAAATTGACATTTTTCATATTCAAATAAGGAGTTCGCACACATCAAATACTAAAGAAAATTTCAAGTTTGTCAACTCACTTTTGAGTGGTTTTAATTTTTCAACAATTCTAAATTTTAGATAATTTATTCACATGTACTTTTCTTATTAATTATTCTCATTTTCCATTTATGTATAGGTTTTTTCTATTGATCTTAGATTGGTTTTGACAATCAAGTGTCGACACACTTAAGATGTTTACTAAGTTCATGCCAAGCTAGTAACATATGTTGAGTATAATATGGATAGATATTGAACTTCAATGAGTGCCAAGTCACTCATGTGCTAACTAATTCAAGTGTCGAGTGAACAGTTGATGCCAAGAAAGTTCAAGTGCCAAGCAAGATAGAATTATAGTGAGTGTTGAGTAACACAAAATGGACCTAGTTGTTTATGATGGCACAAACAACTATGTAAACCATTTTTGAGCTTACTTATGGATAGATCTCAAAGCTTTGAAGATAAGATCGAATCTATTTGGATTCCCTATGTGATTAACATGTATCCAATCAAAAAAATGGAAGGAATTTAGTGGGAAAAATGAATGAATCTCAATCATAGATTCATACCTAACCCTAAGCCACCAAAGTCTTTTTAAAGGGAGATGAAGCCCCATAATTCAAAGTGAGTATGAGTAAATGTGTATGTGAGGAGGTGATTCTAGAAAATATTTGAAGGAAATGAAAGGGGTGAATTGATCAGTATACATTCGAGGTGACTTAGAAGTGTGAAAGAATTGTAGAATCAGTTTGCAGAACAAAGGAGAAACTATACAACATTGCTACAATAGATCAAGAGGATCAAGATGGATAGAATTTCAATTTGAAATAAGCAAGGCAAAGTTGTAAGTGTATCAGATCAAACATTCTACTATTACTTTCTAACAACCATATCAATAGGGTGAAATCCGTTGAACTAAGGTTGATTTAATAATCATTGTAAAATCCTTTAACAAGGTGACATTCCAAGTGATTGTTCTAAAGTCCTTTAGTAAGACAAAATTTTATTTAGGGTGTTAAAATCCTTTAACAAGGTGGGATCTAACAATCCTTTGTAAGCCTTTAACAAGGAAAGCCTTTCACAGGGCAGATCATGAGAATGGTCAAACTATGTAACCTTAACAAGTGAACTTTATTGCTACAGTACTGAAGAATTGTGGGT
This sequence comes from Cupressus sempervirens, assembly GCA_028749045.1. Lineage (NCBI taxonomy): Eukaryota > Viridiplantae > Streptophyta > Pinopsida > Cupressales > Cupressaceae > Cupressus > Cupressus sempervirens. The sequence continues at coordinate 376,962,987 of CM053791.1, read as the reverse complement.
GTCATCCCCACCCCAGTTTTACCTTCTCATTGGAGGGTTTTTGGGTAATCATATCTGGTGTCAAGTGATTATGTGGATGCATTTACTTTACACATTATTTCAATATGTTTATACATGCATTTTTTTTAAGTTAAAAGTTTTATTGGTTAAATATTAGTACTTATGATTCATTCCCCCCCTCTCAAAAGCATACATGTCCCATTTGTATTTCCAAAAATTGGTATCATAGATGAAATCTCATCAGGAGAAGCCTTACAACTTGGAGAAAATACCTTGAGATGGAAGTTTATAAGTTGGGAAAAACCATTGAAAATTAGGAGATTGAGATATATCTCTTACTACAATACTTGAATGAAGCCAAATATGCCTTAAGAAGTTCACTGAAGAGAAGGAAAGAAAATTTTATGGCAGAAAATGACACACAATACAAAGAAATTGACACCACAAAATTATTTGCAAATGGTAACTCCTATGAATTCGATGTAGCAATTGCAGATCTCATGGACAAGAATAGAACACAAGCTAAGGAGATTAGAAATCTCAAGTTGGAACAAGAATCACAAGCTATATTGCTATGTGAATTGACTGAACAAAAGAAGAAAGCTATAGAATACAAGGTCATGATTGAAAAAGACAAAAGAATTTTGGCAAATAGATTGGAAGAAAAATCAGTAGAGCTATCTAGGATCTGAAATATGAAATTGGACACCCTAAGCCAAATAATGAATTTCCATCATGAGTTGAATGTTAAGGACATTGAGATAACTACATTAAAGTTGTAGAATGAATAGTTGTAGAATAACCTGAAGAGAGAAAAGGAGTTTGCTGAAAGTTTCAACAAGCCAATTGAAGCCATCAAGTACTTTGAGAAACTACTAAAACCCCTTAGATCCAATAAAGACACATTAGGATTGTGCTACATAGGCACTAAGGAAGGAGAATCATCCAAAGCTACTGAGGAAAGAAACAATAAAGGTAAGAATTCTAAACCTAATTGTCATCACTGTGGAAAGGACATACAGCTAATGTTTGTAGGAACAAGAATGCTAGTCAGAATGCTAAGTCAAAAAACATGAATCATTCTCACAAATGCAACAAACAAGGTCATCATGCACATGAATGTAGAACTAGAACCATGCATGCACCAAAATTTGAAGGACACTGCTACAATTGTCAGAAGTTTGGACATAGAGCCTTTGAATGTAGATCCAAGTCCACATGGTCATTAAAAAGGTCAACAAAGGGAAGAATTTATGAAAACTCCTATAACTAGGATTACAAAAAAAGAAATAGCTATCATTATTGTCAAGAGTATGTACACATCCTTAAGAATTGCATAAGAACACACTTCAGCAGTAACTACAACAAATAGTTGAGTAAAACCACATGCTTTAGCTATTTGAAGACTGGTCATATCAGCAAGCATTTCCCAATAAGGATAAAGGCACCTAACTCAAAGTTCAACAAAGGAAAAGGAAAGGTAGATGTTGAGCACATTAGAGGAGATATGAATAAAACATTGAGGAAGAAAGATGGATGCAACACATCAAATGAAGGGATCACTTCACCTAATAGGTCAAGTGGCCACATCTCATCAAACTAAGAAAAAGGAGGTATGTGGGACTGATATTTAAAATGTCTTATCATATGTCAATTCCAAAAGAGGATAGTACTAAAACAGATATATTAGCATAAAGAAAGATGCAAGACAATAAGAAAATTCCATGGTTAAATCTTTAAGTTTTCATCTTACTGTCAAGTGTGAAAAGTTCTCTTTAATTATTGAGTAAAGCACTAGTATGTACCAAGCTGTCAGCCAAAGCCAGTTGAAGCTAAGTCAGTAGTAGCTACTAAGTGAAGGAAATTTCTATTGGTGCTGAGTAAAGATAATTCTTATAGCTGTCGAGTGATGGGAAAACCAATGGATGCCAAGTGAAACAGAAATTGCATTGAAGCTGAATTTATAGTTGTGCATATACCATGCAATAAATGCTATATTTTGAAAGGGTATAAGGGTAAATTTTACAAATTTTTCATCATTTTGAACATAGAGCAAGAGAAAATAGAGAAAAGAAGCGATTGATAAGAAAGAGTGAAGCATTTGCACAAATCATAGTGAGGATTGAGCATCAGTTCATCAATTCCAAAGGTATTCTTCACCTGCCAAACTATGCAGTTTTATATTTGTAAAACCCTAGCTTGCATAATGGCCTCAAGTTCTAAGAATCCAAAGGATAAGGAACCATTTGAAGTTCAATTAGTTAGCAATGAGGTTAAACAAATAGATTTTAGAGCCATACTAGAAGTTGCATACAAGAATGATCTAGCAGGTGCATTATCAATTATTCCACCTAAGGTTATTATGGTTCAATATGTGAGGAAGTGTTATAATTTCAAAGTAGGATGGATTGGAGATATGCAAATTAGACAAGCATATGATAGGTTATTCAAAAATGGAGTGTTGAAGGAGGAATTCAAAATTGTAGAGAAGAAGGGCTTAACCCGTGCCCTAGATTTTCCAATTGTGTTCAAAACTGAGTGGATCAAGATTGCTCTAAGTAGAATACATGATAGTTGTCTATGGATGGAAAGTGGACCCATCAAAATTTCAAAGAGGATTGTACATAGGGTTACGGGATACCCAACCCTAGATCAGCCTAAGACTTTGAGGAGTGACTCAAAAGAGGTGATAGAGCGAAATATAGGAGCAAAGTGGAACAAGCAAGGAATGACTATTAACATTATCAAAGATCCACTTCTTAACTTTGTAGAGTCATATCACACAAATTCTATCAATCAAGCTAACTGAATAGTGTTTTATGTATAGCAGTTGATGTAGGCTACAAGATAGTCAAGAAAGATCATACTTATGATCTTGCAGAACTATAGTTGTAGCAAATAATGGAGAACCTAGGAGCAATAAGGAAATCAAAAAGTGCTCAATGTAAGTTTGGTTCCATACTGATATGCATATTTTTCTATGTTCAAAATGAATTCCCATCTTTTGGTAGAGTAGAATGGAAGACCAATAGGTTAGTTTCTGTGCAAATAAATGAATACATTGAACAAATGGGAGAGAATTTTGAGTCAATAATGATTAGTTTCTTTGAAGACTTCAAGCAATCCATGAAATAGAGGTTGATAATTCTTATTTCCCTAGTGGAGAAATACTACAATGATATTTTCTTTCTTGTGGATATTGACTACACCTTCGTCTAGGTCTTACTACCTAGATTGAGATGGTTAAGGCCTCTAGGTTATGAAATAAACATTGATGAATCTTCAGTTGCTATCACTGCACTTCTTGTTGAAGAAGTTAATAAAAATGCTAAAAAAATTGGCAACTATGATGTTGTTAAATCAAAGGTTGAGATGGAACTGAAAACAAAATCAACCTTGAAGAAGAAAGACAAAATGGTGAGAAGCAACTCAAAGCCAAGTTTGGAGAAGGAAATGATGGAGAAGATGATGAAGAAGAAGAAGAGGAAGAAGAGGAACAAGGTCAAGAACCTCTTGATTTGACCCAAGGAATGGGTGAGGATCAGGAAGAAGAAGGTGCTGAGGGAGATGATGCTAAGGAAGCACCAGTAAAACTACAAGCAAAGAAGAGAAAGGCCAAAACATAGCCAGTTGCACAACTTAAGGCAAAGAAGATTGCATAGCCTAGTGTAACACAACCTACAGCTCTAGCAACTAGAGCCACTATAAGGGCTACCACTCAAAATGCAAAGGAGCAAGCCAAAGAGAAAACTAAGACAACTGAGCTGACTAGTCTTGTGCAGAAGAAACCTAGAAGAAAATATATAGCACAACTAGATTTAGATGATGAAAAGACAAAGTCAGAAGACACAAGCCAATTCAGATTGGTAATTCATGCTCCCAAATCTGATCTAGAAAACATTTGTGATAATGTTAGAGATAATGTAGATTTGACTAGTTTGAAAAACATTGAATTTGGTAAATTGAGTAAAGAAGACCAAAACATGGTTGAAGAATCTGTATATGCCATGATGGAAAAATTCAAGAATACCCCTCTTAAATTTGATAACACAATGCCCAAAGATTTATATACAATTGTTGAGAATAAATGACACTATTGCCTAAATATGGAGAAAGAGATAAGAGAATCTACATTGGCACAAGTGATGCAAGAATTATCAAAAGGACAAATAACCAAAGCTAATAAGAAATATGGTAGTAGATTTGCACCAAAGTATAGGGCATTTAGTATTTTGCAAAATAAAATTGAAGATGTTGTGAAAATGTCCACACAAATGTGGAGATTAATATATGGATTAGCAACTATAAAGGAAGGAGAAGCATATCCCTTTGAGGGAAGGAATAATGAAGAAAAAGTTGAGGACAAGGAAGAAGAAATAAAAAAAGAGAAAGAAGACACTACATTTGAGGAGACATAACAAAAGAATAAGCAAAATAGAGTATTGAAGGCTCATAACTACCAGCCATGAGCCCTCCACATCACACAACTACAACTGCAGAGACTATTACAGTGAAAGGTATTCCTAAAAAATCACCTTAGAACATCAATCCATTAACTACAGAAGATCTAAAAAAGATACTTGACCAATCTACATTGCATGTAAGGATATGTGAAAATTTTGTATTGGTCAGTGTGGATGAATTACAAAAGGTTGTAGCTAACATAACAAGGGAAACGATGACTACACAAGAACCACCTACTGTCATCCCTATAGCTACCAATGCTCAACCATTAACACAAATAGAGGATAAATCCACAAAGTTCAACACTACTAAAAAATTTGATGAAGTTCAAATTGTAGAAGAAAAGGAGCCAACAAAGGAACAAGCAGGATAGATAGATGTCTTTGTACCTACTACACAAACACAAGGTGCACCACAATTGATCAAGGAAGATCTGATGAAGAGAAAGACATACCAAAAGAAAAGGAGCAAGAAGCCATTTAGATATTAATAAACTTATAGACAACTAGCACTCCTACTAAAGTCCTTCAGAGGTAGAGCACTGATGCAATACCATTGCAAATTTCAGCACTAGGCTCAAACTCAACAAAGGTTGCTAAGGTATTCCACTATGGTGATGCATTATTAGATGAATAAATAGTGATACCAAAATATGATTATGCAACCATGAATTTAGAGCAGATTAATATCATGCAAGAGGCATTGGAAAGGAAGAAGAATCAAGAGATACTTAAGGAGTATAAATAGAGGCAAGCACTTTAAGAGATCAAAGACATATTTTTAGATGCTTTCAGCTTGCCAACACCTAATGAATCAAAGCCTACATTAGAACAACTATCAGAGATTATTGAACAAGTGACAAATGAAGACCAGGAAACCAATGTAAAACTCATGGAATGGTCTAAAAAGAAATTTCAAGGGAAGGTCAATGAGAAGATATCTAGTGGAATAACACTATCACAAGTAAAGTTGGCTGACAAAATTAAGAAAGTGAAGAAGGTACTTGAGAATATATTCTTATTGTACACAAAACTGTGTGATCCCACACTCTTCACACAAGAAATGAGCCACAAAATTTTGAGTCTAGAAAGGAATTTGAAGATTTTAGGCATGCAATTGCCTCAAAATCCAACTCAAAGTGAGAAGCACTTTCATTCAATGCTTCATAAATGAAATCAACTAGTTGTGTTAACAATAGAAGAGGCTAACATTAGAGCCAAGTTGATTATTATACAAGCCTCCCTTACCCCCCATATGGAAATGATTCAAAAAGAACTAGCCTATGCAGAAATAGTGTTGAAGAAAGACCCCAATATTTCAACATTGGACAATTTAGTTCATCTTGCAATAGAGACAACCATCCAGATCAAATCTTCAGATGTTGCATTAGACAACTAGGATGCTACTTTGAAGATCATAATAGAAGTCCACAAGAATTTCTTAGACAAATACACAATCAGTGTATAGAGCATTTGACATCGGTGTCAAAAGGGGGAGATAATAAAGTGTTAATAAAAGAGGGAGAAGTATATGAAAGGGAGAGATAAAGAAAAAAAAGGGAAGAGCAAGCAAAGGGGAAGCAATTAGAAAAGGAATAGAAAATAGATTATATCAGACAGAAACAAAGTCTCAGCAATTTTTCAGACAAAGAGTATCAACATGAAGCAAATATACTTAAAGAAGAGAAGAAATTATGGATATAGAATGGGTACATTAACTCAGGGGGAGTTACAAATTTTTGAGGTACATGAAGTCTATTACAGAGTTTTGAAAATTTTGAAGTTTTCTACATATGCCAAACTATATGTATATTATACTTGAGAAAATTAGATTTGTTATGTACAGTTAAGTGTTTTTGCCACTCATGTCAAAGGGGGAGATTGTTGATCTCGGATTAATTTTGACAATTGAGTGACAACACACTTAAGATGTTTACCAAGTTCATGTCGAGCTAGTAACATATGTCAAGTATATTATGGATAGATGTCAAGTTGCAATGAGTGTTGAGTCACTTATGTGCCAAGCAGTTCAAGTATCGAGTGAATAGTTAATGCCAAGCAAGTTCAAGTGTCGAGCAAGACAGAATTATAGTGCGTGTTGAGCATCAATATTATCAAGTGTCGAGTAACACAAAATGGACCTAGTTGTTTGTGATGGCACAAACAACTATGTAAACCATTTTTGAGCCAACTTATGGATAGATCTCAAAGCTTTGAAGATAAGATTGAATCTATTTGGATTCCCTATGTTTTTAACATGTAACCAATCAGAAAAATGGAAGGAATTGAGCAAGAAAAATGAATGAATCTCAATCGTAGATTCATACCTAACCCTAAGCCACCAAAGCCTTTTTAAAGGGAGACAAATCCCCATAATTCAGAGTGAGTATGAGTAAATGTGTATGTGAGGAGGTGATGCTAGTGAAGATTTAAAGGAAATGAAAGGGGTGAATTGATCAATATACATTCAAAGTGACTTAAAAATGTGAAAGAATCATAGAATCAATTTGTAGAACAAAGGAGAAACAATACAAAATTGCTATAACAGATCAAGAGGATCAAGATGGACATAATTGTGATCTAAAATTAGCAAGACAAAGTTTTAAGTGTATTAGATCAAACATTCTACTATTAGTTTCTAACAACTATATCAGCAGGGTGAAATCCTTTGAACTAAGGTTGATTTAACAGTCATTATAAAATCCTTTAATAAGGTGACATTCCAAGTGAGTGTTCTAAAGTCCTTTAGCTAGGTATACTTTTAATAGGTTGTTAAAATCCTTTAACAAGGCAGGATCTAACAATACTTTGTAAGCCTTTAACAAGGCAGGCCTTTCACAAGGCAAATCATGAGAATGGTCAAAATATGTAACCCTAACAGGTGAACTTTATTGTTCCAATAGTGAAGAATTGTGGGTGTCATCCCCACCCTAGTTTTACCTTCTCATTGGAGGGTCTCTGGGTAATCATATCTAGTGTCAAGTGGTTATGTGGATGCATTTACTTTACATGTTATTTCAATATGTTTATGCATACATTGTTTTAAAGTTAAAAGTTTTATTGGTTAAAGATTAGTACTTTTGATTCACAACCCCCCCCTCCTCCCTCTCCCTCAGAAGTATACATTTCTCATTTGTATTTCCAATATTTTTTACCCCATCACAAATACTACTTCAATTTCTTTTATATTTACAATTGAAAAAATATTTCAACAAATGTACATTACAATTGTATATTATATGTGAACCCTCTAAATATGTTACTCATGTATATATGACTCGGTTCTACATAAAATATCAATACTTTGCTAATAGTTGAAATTTTTCCTTTAATTTGAAATTTGTTCAATTTTTCTTTTCTACTAAAACCTATCGGCATACCCCTCGCACCTCTTCTGGTGCAAGTGCTAGTATTTATTACCCATGTGGAAGAATATAAGACCATTTCAATGCTTGGCATAAAAAAATGGGTTATAAAGCACCAAAAATGGTATTTATATCATTTTTGGACCATTTATTCATTATATACTCCTAAAATAACCTTAATTTACCCCTAATATGCCCTAACAACTTGTAAAATGGTAGTTAATTACATAAACAGAGGAAATTTCAGATTTTGGAATTACTTTTATTTAAAAGGGTGGTGTTTTTTCCCTAAAGGGGTATGCAATCTATTCAAAAACATATATATGTAATCGCAAATGCAAATATAAAGGGGGAGAATGGTTGAAAGGTAGAAGAGAGATTAGTTGTACTTTTTATGGAGAAAAAATAATGATATGTGAGGGAGAGTTTATGAGTATATTTCTTTAAGGATTTGTGATTTTATTTCCTTCTGGAGAAAGAGTTATATGTGAGAGTTTAAGGGGATGAGATAGGAACTTATTTTTTGTGGAATTGATTCTTCTTCAACCTTGGAGATTTTTTATTTGGAGTGGGCTTGAATGATGCATCTCAAATTGGATTTATTTCCTCTTTGTTCCTACTTCTACTAAATCTCCATAGGACTTGAGGGATGGATTCAACTTATTAATTACATTATTTATCTAATTAAATATAGATATATTTAGATGTGCTCTTGATGTTCTATAATTGTATATTTTATTCCTAGAGTTATTTAGATGCTTTGAGTTTCTACTTGTGAAAATTGTTAAGTGTTTTCCTATGGTAGTTAGCCACTAGTTTTGGAGATATATTATTTATGTTAGAGGGTTGTTGATAACTCTAGGGTTTAAAAAATCATGATTCTCATGGTTTTCTATTTTACTAATTTATCCTAACAAATAATTATTTTAGTTGCTAAAACTTATTAATTCATTTAAAAAATAGAAATCAACTAGAAGAATCAAAATAGATGATAGGCTATAGCTAATCAAAAGATGCTAAACCACTTTTTAATATAAAGAAAAATTAAAATAAAGAAAGATTAACAAAGTTACAGTTTATGTGTAGAAAATAAAGAAAATGAAAAAGAAATGGTGAGAAGGTGAATGATAGACCTAAATAAATTATAGTGGCATCTATCAACAAGATTGTTGGGGCTTCTATTGAAGTCTTGTATGTCAAGCTGTAGGCCTCTAGTTTTGTCAGAAGAGGGTTTTCTCCCTTGCTCTCAATTGGTCACAAGATCCTTGTTGGAGGGTTTGGTTAATTATCAGATGGAAATGGAGTAGTTGGGCATGTGGGTTTGTGATCTTGGGGATGGCTTTCCCTCTCAATCCCACATGTTTCTTGCATTTGTGGGCTTCTCGATCCTCTTTTTAGGGGCTAAAATGTTCATGAGTGGGGGAATCTAGTTTAATTTTCTATTGGCTCATGGTCTATATTAGCACTCTCTTACTGATCTGGGGACATTTTTTGCTTATAGGCCCAGTACTTATTTTGTTTGCTACTTTTGGGTGCTCATGGGTGCTCAAAATCTTAACCCTATTGTCTTTTTTGAGACAACTCTCCTTTATGTTGTCTCTAATTTTCTTCCTACTATGAAGACCTTATTTTTGGACATCTTTTTAGGTAGCTTCTTATGTGTTGAGGTTGCTAATTCTCATGGTAATGATCTCTTTTATTTGGTTAAGGGGGATCATGGTAGTTTTGAAGGGCTCGACTTGACTGGCTTTAATTTTTGGTTAAGGTATGGATTGGAAGGTACCTTCTTAAATCCTGACATTTGTCTTGGGTGGTTGGGTCAGTTCATGGTTGGTATATGTCATTTTTTGTTCCTATTGAGGGGCCAGAACTAGCCCCTATTGAGGTAGGGATTCTTGGCTCTTTTACATATAGGGTTTCACTCACTAGTCTTCTTTTACCCTTTTTGTCCATTCCTATTTAGGTAAATACAAATTTTTGGAAAATTGTGATTGAAGTTCTCTTGTGGGTGACTTTATGTTGTAATGACCTTGATTATGGATTGATCAATACTCAATTCCCATTTTTCTTTAGAGATAATCTTCTATAGCTCCTACAAGCTCTTCAATGGTAATTTTGCAAAGGTTGATTTGGATGATGGTTTTGGGATTTATGGTAAAACCCAAAGGTGTGATTTGGGGATCCATCAAATATCCTTTGAGCTCTGCATTTTGTAGGCTCTTATTGAATTGATGTGTTAATCTCCTCATTTGGGGTTGTAGGTGCAACTAGTTCTTTGTATGCATTCTTATATTTAGCTATTATTTTTTATGTTGGTTTTGGGTTGCTAGCCCTTTCCTGGTTAGTGTTTCAAATTTGTGGCTTCCGGTTCCCTATAAAAATATATTTGTACAAGGTTTTAGTGCCCCCTCAAAACGTATTTCACCTTAATAAAAAAGTGACCTAAATAAATTGCAAATACTAAAAATGATTTGTATGTGCAAAGTTAATATGGAGGTTTCTATGGTTGTTAAGTAGGATAAATTGTATCTAATTAAAGGTAAAATCTATTGATCAATACTAGGACACTAGTTGCCCTTTAATTTAGACTATCCTTTTAAGGAACAATTTGATTGATTTACTCTTCTCTGCATTTTGATGGAAATTGATCTACTCTACCTTTTGATAGAAATCAATTTACTCTACCTTTTAATAACCAAATTTACTGTGTATCAGTTCATTAGAAATGAATGGCTTGATAATTTATTTATGATGCATCTAGACTTTTTAGAATTGGAAAATAGCCAAAATAAAAATTTTGAGTTGGAAATTTTAGGGATTTGCAGCATGTAGGTTTAGGGTTTGGTTCAAATTGATTGCCTCTAGCCTACATTTATATGTTTTATCATACATTTGTTCTAAAAGCATATGAAGGTCATCTATTGAAGATTTGATTTCTGATATTTCAAAGAAAGATGCCTAAATTAGGGTTTTTTTCCCTTGTTCACAATACATACAAAGTGGATCCGCTAAGGATAGTTGATCCTTTGAGTTTTGGTGGGGTTTATAGGCATCTTCCAACATAATAGGCTGGTCAAATATGTCATTTTGTATCAAAATTAAATATTTTATCACTCTACTATGACTTATGATATTTTCTTTGATATCTTCAATATATAATTTTTTTTATTTGTATGTTTCACATTGTTCCAAACTATATAATCTTTCATCAAATTTTGTGTTTTATTGGATGTTTGTTTCAAAGTCAACCATGATCCTTTCCAAATTCACTAAATCAACTATTGTTGCACACTTATTGTTAATAGTTTCATTTGTCTTATATTTGATTGTGTTCCTAATTACTTGTGTATGTTCACAATGTTTAACAATTTAGATCAGCATTTGGATTTGTCTCTTCCTCCACAATCGCTCTCCTTTATTTCTTGACTCGGCATCTGAATCTTACTAGCTAAATGCTTTCTTGATCTATTCACATCATCTCATATTTATTCTTCCTCTACTTTTGTATATTATTTTACCCTTATCTTGTTGTCTTTCTTCTCTACTACTTTATGCTTTTAAGCTATAGAGCACATCTTCTTCAAATTAGATGTTTAATTAGCCAATGTAAAGTAGTCATTGTCCTTATGTTTTGATTCTAAGTCAAAATATAATATTTCTTTGGTTTGATCTCAATAACATTTAGGGTATAAGATGTAGATTTATCTATTGGTTATTATTTTTATTAGTTTAATATCCTTGGTTTCTACCTTCATCTTTATTAAAATTTTGATATCATTAGAAACTCTAGGGTAGGATTCAAAAACTAATTATTCACCTATAAAGTTTTATGTACACTTTAAAATCTAATTATGAATCAATTCTGCTGGAATTCTTTTTTAAACTATCCATGTTGGTAAGCTTGTTTCACTAGCATAGATCCCATTGAAATTAGAAGCCCATTTTTTTAAAATTACACTATATCCCTTAAGAAAACATAGATGCACATACAAAAGATCTTCTCTAATTTTCTTCTTTTCAAAATGTAAATATACTAAACAGTCATAGAGAGAAGAAATACTTACATGGTCCCCACAACCTCTGCTCAGCCAATCCACTAAACTTGACTTTTTATATTTTGGATTGTTCCAAAATGTAAACACCCCTAAGGATATACACTAAAACCATCAATATTTTATGTAGTAATTGCTTATAATCAATGTATTGCCACTATTAAATTTCTTGTTACTCTAAAGATCTTGGACCTCCTTATCAATGGGGCATACCATGTGGTTTCTTAACAACTTATTCTCCCCTTTAAATTGATTGTTTTTTATTTTTGCCTTGATTATAATCCATTTGTGGCACAGACCTATGACTTTTGTTTTCTTCTAGGAGCCACATTTTATCTTTTTTTTCCCGAGGAGATCCATCTTGGCCATTACAGAATGGGCATAATTTTCTCCTTTCAATTCCAATTTATCTATTTTTTTACTGAAAGAAACTTGTTGCACTCTTATAGGTGGTAACTTTTCCTTTCAAACCACTTGTTTTAGTGATTCCAAAATTGATTTCTTTGTAAGTTTCAAAAATGAGTTTGGGTTTTTGCAAGTCTTCATTTTTCCCACTCATTAATCGATCGTGGACCATTTTTAATTTATTGTATTATTTGGTCACTTTGGTTCAACCTTCATCCACATGCTTGTGGCTTGGAAATTTTCTCTTGGTGGTTTCTCATCCTTTTTTCTTGGGGATAGAAAGGATAAAATTTGGAATTTCCATCATTTTTTTAGTCATTCCTTCTATTGTGTATTGTTAGCACTTGACGAAGCCCTAGCCAGGATAAAAAATTATTATTGAATGGTAGAGGCATGATAATGTCATTGGAAGACTTTTTATCTTCCCATATTTGGTGTTAATAAATAAAGTGAGTTGTTTCACATGTTTTAAATTCTTCAATGAATTTTGATTTGCAGATTTTGCCAAACAAGAAGAGTAGAGAGCCATTTTTAGTTCCTGCCAGGAACTACACTGAAGCCTTAATCTGTTAAATCATGATTATATTTTCCAAGATTTTCCAATAAAATCTATAACATAATTGTAACAACATTCATTTCTAATGTGTGTCGATGTGCAAGTTGCTCATTGTTAAACTTCTAAATGGACAAAGCTCTAGTGGCTTCTCATTGGCTTTGAGAAAGGTTATAGAGTTCAACACAATAACCCATAATAGAGAACACACTCCTTATGAGGTTATTTTGTAATATTTACTTTCAATTTTTCTTCTTTCAATAGAAAAAAGATGATCGATTCTTAGGCAAGATAATCCAATATGCACCCTGGCACATTTTGACTGTTTAAACCAAGGCTCTCACATGTTTCAATGCAAGAGAAGAGGAATAAATTAAAAGGACGTGTTGGAGTTACCACCATTCTTGCCAGTGATCTTCATAGCTGGAATGTTTTAGCATGAGCAGACCAACTACCAAATTTTTAGGCCTTATGTCTTTCTTGTAGAGTGTTTAAGGTTCCCATTTCTATAATGGTATCAAAACTTGGCATGGTTGCATGTTTTTTTGACATAAAGATCAGCCACGTGCACTTCTTAGTGGTCTCCATTCATTCTATTTTATTGACACTCCTGGTAGAGATGTAGTTGGTCTATAATTTATTGTTGGGCTTTTTTGTGCAGCTTGGGTGTAATGGATCTTGATATCTTTAGCTGCAAGGTTTTGAAATCTATTACTAGTTGAAGAGCTCTTGAAATTCAATCCTCTTCTTGTGAAGGTACCAATACCAAAGGAAATATGCATTTACATTTGGCTGCTCAAGGGGGTTTCTACAAAGTTGTACAAATCCTACTCAAATTAAAAGAAAGTGCATGTGTGAATATTTACAAGTGGAAAGACATGACTTTGTTCAAAGTGTGCAAAAGTGGTGATGAAGTCATAGTGGAGGTGTTATTTTATGCCCATCCATCAAGTCTACGAAAAAAGATGGGGGGTGAGAGGAATTGTTTACATGTTGCAATTAACATAGGTGATCTAGGTCATTCTCTTTAGGTTTCATGATTTTTTTTGTATTCTATTTTCCTAATAGTATCCATTAAGTTCTCGGTCGATATTAAATATTTGGTTATGATCCTCCATAATGTTGTGTTGGGACTCGGAATGTCATTATCTAGTTGCAACATCCATCTAACAAGAAAATATTTCATGGAATGAATATGTTTTTTTGTCATATGTCTATTTAGATTTAGTTGTTTTCTACTCATTACATTTAATAGGTATGAATGATTCTATCTGAATCAATTGTTTATGAGTGCAAAATATTAATATAGATGAGCTAGAGAGACAATCAAAAAATAGATATCATTATTTTTGAACTCTTAGTTCTATATATTTTAACCTATAATTTTTTGGTACATCATTCTATTATTGTGCTAGAATAGACTATACAATATATTGATATTTCTTTTCCTAAATGTTTATAGTAGCAGTGTTCCATCCATTCTGAGCACAAGCATCAGAATTGGAGGCTTGAGAAACATTGTGCCTACTAATAGCAGTGATGTAGCATCTATCATTTTCTGTTAACCAATTTTATTCATTGTGATTTGCTTGATATTGTCTATTCTGATAGGTCACTAGCTCTAAAGATTGCACATTCATCTCTTCAATGGCATAGCTAGTTTCTTATAGAAGTGGTGTGACAAATAAGAGTTTCATTGTTCCAAATAGAGTCGTAGATGAGGTATTTCTATAAACATCATGAGGAGTAATTATAATTTCCATATTAATGTTTAGCAATATTTTTGGAAGCATTTTTAATTTGATATTTCTATATCTTCTATAGAAAAGTTTATATAAAGGCTTTGATGTATAAAATAAATGTCGTTAATGTATCTAGTAAACCTTAGTAAAATCATCTATATTAGTGTTTGGTTTTGGTATCAAAATATATAAGTAAATTTATACATAGTGATACTAACTATTAATGTTTATTCCTATAAATTTATAAGTAGTTAAGAAATATACATTTATAATATCTAATCTATAAAATCATTCAAATAGTTATACTATATAAAGTATAAATTTATAATATTTTACGATGCAAGTTATTATTTTTATATAAATTTGATTCTTCAATCTTTATATGTGGAAACTATAAATCTTACCATATAGAATATCTGAACAAATAAATTTGTTGTGTATTATATATTTTGTATAAATTTATGTATTCAATAAATTTATAAATTTTTGTATTATATATAATAAATTTTTGTTTACTATAAAAAAAAATACACTTATTGACTTTGTTATGTATAATATGGAAAAGAAACAATCTTCAATTTTTCTAAATAAATACTTATTGATTGTTTTTCATGTTTTTTTGTCCTTTTTTTTAAAAATTATTTTTCCAAAAAAATCCTTCTATGGTTTGCTGATTTATTCCTCTATGCTTCTATGGTCTAATGCGTTAGTTTTTATTTCCATCAAATTTACAAAGCAAGGGATAATAAATTCTATCGCTTCTGTTCTTTTAGCATTGCATCATTCAATAGACATTTCATTGTTATCCTTGACTTCAAATTGAATTATTAATGAATACTATCTTGATTGAAAAAAATTGTTTATTGTACAGTTCTCTAATATAAACCTCTTTAGTTGACTCTGATTTTAATATTTTTTACAAATACAACATATTTTCAACAAATGGTGTCAAACAACAATATTGGATTTGCTTAGCATTGCACGATAATCTTTAGGTTAGGTTTCTAACTAATAAAGGATCTAACTGGATGTTTTGTGACTATAGAATAGTTCCATGTGATTATATTTTTCATTGGAGATGTTTAAATCCCATCGTTTACCAACCTAAGAACTACTCATTTGATTTCAATCACCTTACATTTCTCTTCTCAAATCTACATTGTATGTGATTTCGCCATAATATTTGATTCAAAAGTCATATTTTCCCATTATTTTCAAAAGTAGTATAGTAAAGTTCTTTTTCAAAAATGTCTACTTAGTTCCTAGTTCAATAAACTTTCAAAAAAAATACTTACTTTAAAAAAAATACTTTCTTTGGTTTATCAATGGAATTATTTTGACTATCATAAATAGTCTATGTAGTTATTTAATTATTTTTCTTTGTAACCCTCTCCTCAATTTCCTTGTGATGTCTTTCACCAACCTTTGTCTCCTTCCCCCTCCCCCTTTGGCACACCTTTTATGGCTCCCCTTTATCCTAATGAGTTTAATCAATCAGAAGATCAAATGACAAGTTTTGTAGAAAAATAATTTATTATCAATCCATCTCCACAAGTAGTTTCACAAGTAGAGGATATTGCTCAAGATGCCATTGTTGTTTTGGATGATCAAATTGAAAATTCTATTATTGATTTTTTTGATACTTCTTTGTCTTGGCTGAAATGTAATGAGGAGATTCCTAAGACTAAAAATCCTTATGAGATGCCTTCTCCAGATGCAAAATTATCTTTACAAGAAGTCCCCATCACATTTTCCCCAAATCTTGAAGGTTTTATTAAAGAGAAGGATCATTCATCTTCTTGCTCTATTTTTCAATCTCCTTCTTTGAAATCTTCACCTATTTCATTTGCCAAGCTTAGGGGGAAACCCTCAAGTGAATCTAAGATGAGGGATGAGATTAATATTGGGATTCAATCAACATTAACTTCTTCATTTACTATCCATCAAAAAAGCAAAAAGAAATTTTTGTATAGTCCTCCAACAATGAGGGTTGCTAAAGCTAAAAGAAGCCTCCAGCCTAACTATATTGGAGGAGTCAAATCAAATAATTCTCAAGTAAGCAATGAAGTCAAATCAAGTAATTCTCAAGAAAGGAGGGGAGCTAAGAAAGGAGGGGAGCTAAGACTTCCCCTCTGAAGTCATGAGAGTTCTTTCTTGGAATGTTAGGGGCTTAAATACCCCTAACAAAAGGTGGCTCATTAAGAGCCAACTATTTAATTCTAAATTTGATAATTCTCTACTCCAAGAAACTAAGTTGTCTAATGATTCTTCTATGAGTTTGTTTTTTCTTGGAAGTTGGGAAATTTCTGGACCTCCTCCTCTGATGGTGCTTCAGGTAGTCCTGCGGTCTTATGGGATCCATTTAAGGTGTCTTTGAAAAAAAATACTTAAGAAAAATATTGGATGTTCTCCTTGGTTGAGAGATGCTTGAGTGAAATCAACTAATGCTCAAGAAAGGAGGGAAGCTAAGACTTCCCCTCTAAATCCATGGGAGTTCTTTCTTAGAATGTTAGGGGCTTAAATACCCCTAACTAAAGGCAACTCATTAAGAGCCAACTATTTAATTCTAAATTTGATATTGTTCTAATCCAAGAAACTAAGTTGTCTAATGATTCTACTATGAGTTTGTTTTCTTCCTAGAAGTTGGGAAATTTTTGGACCTCCCCCTTTTTTGGTGCTTCAGGGGGTCTTGCGGTCTTATGGGATCCACTTACAATGTCTTTGGAAAAAAATACTTTAGGAAAATATTGTATGTTCCCCCTAGTTGAGAGTTTCTCTACTAAATTATCATTTTGGTTATTTAACATTTGTAGTCTTATTTCTATTATTAAGAAAAAGAAGTTATGGACTCTTCTTAATGATTTGATATAAACACTGCAGGGGGAGTTGATCATCTTGGGGGGAGACTTTAATTCTATTCTTAGTAATAAGGAGAAATGTGGAGGGATTCTTCCTTCTTCCAAGGTGATGTTATATATTAATCAATTCATTCATGATAATAATCTTATTGATGTCTCTCCTAAGGTGGGCAAGTTCTCCTAGATGAACCATTGGGCTGATTTTTGTAACATTGTTGAGTGTTTAGATCGATTTCTAATTTTAGATTTATGGCTCTAGTTTGAAATGTATTATCATTCTATTATTTTACCAATTTCTAGGTTTGATTACTTTCCTATTCTATTGCAATTATCAAAATCCTCATCTCTTCATAAAGGAACATTTAAGATTGAACCAATGTGGTTCCATGATCAAAACTTCATTCCTCTTCTGAAACATTGGTGGCTTTCTTCTCCCTATATGGAAGGAACCTAAATGTTTAGATTGGTCAAGAAATTACAATTTCTAAAAATAAATATCAAATATTGGAACATCAATTCTCTTAAGAATATTTTTCATGAGAAAACTAGATTACAGTCAAATTTGACTGTACTTAATGATTTTATTATTTAGAATGGCATGGATACTCAAACTTATTCTCTAGAAAAGGACCTTAGACATAATTTAGAAGAAATAATTTTGAGAGAAGAGAATTATTGGAAACAAAAATCTTCTGAGACTTGGCTTGCAAATGGGGATAGAAACACAAAAAAAATTCATGCTTCAACAAAGCTAAGACATCTTAGAAACAAAATTATTTGTATTGAATATTCTAATGGAAAGCTAGAAGATGAAGATGATATTGCTGCTAAAGGTATTTCCTTTTTATCAAATTTGTTAAAAAAGTAGGATGTTCATTGTTCACAATCTATTTTAGACTCTATCCCTAACTCTATTTTGGAAGCTGATAATTCTATGCTTATGGCTCCCTTTACATTACCTGAGCTTACAGAAATTGTTTTTTCCATGGCTCCAGACAAAGATCCTCGACCAGATGGGTTTGCCACACTTTTCTTTTAGAAATGTTGGGATTTCATGGGTAATGATATTTTTTGTGCATTAGAAGAGGCTAGAACTCATAAAAATATGCTAAAAGAGCTTAATCATACTTTGATTGTCCTCATTCCAAAACTAGATAACCCCAAAACTTTTGTAGATTTCTATCCTATCTCTCTTTGTAAATCATTATACAAAACTTTCACCTGATCTATTTATGTCTGGTTGGCTAAGATCCTCCCTAAAATCATTTCTGAAGAGCAAGGGGGCTTTGTACCTAATAGAGAAACTCTAGAGGGGGCCATTTTGGCTCATGAAATCTTACATTCCATCCTATTAGAAAGAAAATATGCTATGATTCTTAAGCTAGATATGATGAAAGCTTACAATCATGTTGATTGGGATTTTGTTCTCATGGTCCTTGCTAGGTTTGGTTTTCACAAATATTAGGTGAAATGGATACATACTTGAATATTGTCTCCTCCTTTTTCAATTATAATTAATGGATCTCCTAGGGGTTTTTTCTCATCATCTAGAGGTATTCGTCAAAGAGATCCACTCTCCCCCTTCTTGATCATTTCAATGGCAGAGGTACTTAGTGGATCACTTATTGCTTCTTTATCCCTTTGCTCTTCATTGTTGGTATTGGCTTATTCATAGGTTGGGTTGGTCTATAACTATTGATCCTAATCTATTTTATCACTTTAAGGCCTGGCCTTTACAATATAAATCTTCTACATTTGAACCTCTTTGGGAGGTGAGTCTTTCTATAGTCATTTGGAATATTTGGCTTATAAGAAATTAAAGAGTGTTTAGGGACAAACCTTCTTCATGGAAGGAGGTGATTGGAAAAATAAAAAAGTCCATTTTTGAAGTCATGTTGTTATACCATATGAAGCTGCTCAAGACTAAGAAAATTTTTACTAAGTGGGATTTTTTCATTTATGATAATTGGCATTTTCTTCAATCTCTTCCACCTCATGGTTGCCAATCTTCTTCTTCTTCCCCTTCCTACTTATCTTATTCTTGGTAAGCTCCTTCTTCCCATTTTGTTAAATTGAATTATGATGGTGCCTCTAGGGGAAATCTGGGCATTTCTAGAGCTGGGTATGTTTTGATAAATTTTGACGGGTTCATCATTAGAGCTACTTGTAAGAAGTTACCCTTTGATTCTGATAATGTTATGGAGATTAAAGCACTTCTCCTTGGTCTTTCTCTTACCATTTCTATGAATATATCTAACATCATTATTGAAGGTGATTCCATGGTGGTATATAATATTTTCTCTTCTCGAAAGACTTCCTCTTGGAAATTAAACTACAGAATGGATTTGGTTTTACAACACCTACCATATTTTTAAACTTTTGAAATCAAACATTATTTTAGGGAAGTTAATACAATGGCTGATTTTCTAGAAAACAAAGCTATTAATGATCCATCTCCACTCCACCTACTGGTGCCCTCACTGAATGGAGGTGTAAAATTTGAGTTAATAATATAAACTGAAAAAATTGGCTTCGACCTTTTACAAAAATTAAAAATATTTTAGTACTGTTCTATTGAAATATTATTTTAATACCAGAGTTTTTCTTTTTTGGTTATTTTCTATATATATATATATATATATATATATATATATATATATATATATATATATATATATATATATACATACATACATTCAATACTGTTCCAAATTAGATCTACTAACTGTTAAAATTTCAACCATTCACATAAAGAAAATATATAATATATTTGCAATAGATAAGAAACCAATTACATTTACATACAATTTGTCTAAGTAGAGCATTATCATTCCCATTCATATGGTGAATGAGTTATTCCCATTCCTATGGTGAATGAGTTATTCTGTAATAGCACACAAATTTGGATGCAATCCATTTGATTTTTCTCATGACTTGAGTTACCATTTTGTTTTCTTGAAATGGATCATTTACCTACAATTTGTAATAGTTGATTGTCTTTCATATCATTTATTAAGAACATTATGATATTTGTGAATACTACATTTTAAAGGATTTTGATAATAGGCATAAGATTTACACTTTAGTAGAATGAATTTTCCATTAGCCCCATTTACGACAAGGAAGGTGAGTCGTGAGAACTAATACTAATTGATTTATTTATTGGTAATTTTCATCCAATCAAGGATTCACGCTTAAATAATACATAGTATTTTGAAGATACTTGTAATGGATTTTTACTATTTGTCTCATGACAATGTTGTAATGTTCAAACATATTATTATGTATTCTTTCAGTTGGGACAAAGCACAAATTTCATTCAGTTTGAATTTCCCTTTCTCCTTCCTTCTCTCTTATATTCCAAAACTGCACTGCCAATCTTTGGCAGGAACTATGTTGCACAAAAAGTCTTGTTAGTATAAGATCGAAATAAATTAAAATTCTTTTATTTAATTTTATGGCTGCTTGAAGTATTTTCCAAAAGGAATATAGAAATCTTAATCTTAAACTGAACATTGTTACAAAGTAAACTTTGCACTTTCTATATTAAGTTAATGAATATGGTGTGGTAATTCAATCCAAAAAAAAGGAAAGATGAGAAATTATAATTTTATAAATGGAGTGTACTTTTAAGTTGGAAAGTTTCTAATTTAAAGATATATAAATAATATTAACTATTTACTATGAAACTCATATTATAGTTAGAATTTAAATTCTTTAATATGTATCACAAATATTAATAGGAGTATTCTTTTGTTTTAATAAAATAAGAATGAGCCTTAATATTAAGTGATCTAAAGCATGAACTTACCTAGGGTGGTTAGGTTAGTGAATGATAGTTTAGTTTCTTGTAAATGTAGAAAGTAACATTGTAATTAGTTTATTGATTTCTTAGTGACTTTCAAATTAATCTATTAATAAATTAAGAAAATTTTATCCATGATTATAAAACTAAAATAAAATATAATAATGGCTACATTAAATTACCAATATTAATGGTGACGTATATTCATACAAAAAAATTTTTTTTATCATAACCACTATTAAATTTAAATGCATTAATATTTTAAGGAATGTGTGTGTGTGTGTGTGTGGGTGTGTGTGTTTCTCTATATGCATATGTATGTGTATATGTATACATACATATACATACACACACATTTACATATATGTGTGTGTATTTATTTATTTATGTTTTTTTATCAGTAAACAAAAATGTCAATTTTATATTAATTTTATAAAATATTTACATAGTTATACCATAGTTCAAAGTGCAGGCAAAAAAGGAAATGGAGAAAGAAAACCCCTAGTCTTTCCCAAGATTGAACTCCTATACAAAATCAAGAGGGCATTCCCTCACTTTACATAAGCCACAACATGTGGCTAAGGTGGCGTTTCACCTATTAAAAATGTCTACATATAGGACTTTGGGTAGGCATACCTACCCTTACATAGGGAAAGTTTGAGATAGCAAAAATCACATCTCTTTCTCTTAGAATTGAAGTAGGAGACATGAAAGCGACCATATATAGCAGAGAAGAAGCCCCAAGGATGCAAAAAATTGCACATATAAACCAAAAGTACCAAGCAAAGAGACAACAACTAGGTGGTGATAGGTGGTGATGTTAGGAGTCACTGGCCCAAAAAATTTATTCCAAATATATTACATCAAGAATTAAAAATAAAAAGCATGAAAATAGGAAAATGTATAAGTAGCTAGAGTATCAAGTTGATTCCCAACTGGAGATAACTTTACCACACATACTTCCAAAATTTGTGCACTTAAAACTAGAGATAGGAATTAAGGAGGAGCTAGTAGAAATACATAAATTACATAGATCCTCATGTGGCACAAGATTTTATGCTACCTTTATTTGCATCTCATAGTATTTTAGCACTGAAAACATGTGGAACTAATATTTATGCATAAGGGTTGGTTATAGGGGATGGGGGATGACCCTCATGCATAATTCTACAATCATTAGAAAACCTCAAGTAGAGGATTAAAAGGCCCCATAGAGATGGGTGAACTTCAAAAATCAGCCATGGCAAAAGGATACATCACAAATAATTTACTCATTTATAACTTCCAGGTCTAATTGAAATTAAGTGAATCTCATTCATCCCGCATTGAGATCTAAGGAAGAAAAATTTAGGAGTATATTTGCACCCTGCCATTATTATAATACAATAGAGAAATTCACTAGTTCATTAGGGGCCAAAATTCAAGCACGAGGGTTAGAAGCAATGGAGGGGAAACAAGGAGTGGGGAGTCATCATGCCTAAATACCCTAGATAGTAATACTCATAGAGATTCTAGAGAAGATCTTTAATCATCACCCTAATAAATAACAAGATCATTCCATCTGGATAGTAACTATATAATTCATAGAGATCTAGCTAGTTGCAAAGGGCCCAACCAAGTTGAGAGTTTCCCTTCATAATGGAAACATTTCTTATTGTAAAAATAAAAATACCACAAGAACAATCCAAAAACAAACTATATGTTGAAATCAAGTTCCAAGGTCTCATTGCTTGAGGATTAATTATTGACAAGGGAGAGGGTGGGGAGATGGGGTCGAGAAATCCCTCTTACTAGAAACTCCCACTCATTAACAAGATTCACACAAGGCTATCCTATAGAGATAAACATACATTAAATCTCTAGAGAATCATTAAGTAATGAGTAGATAAAACATTAACCATAAACAAGGATACCCATTATAGACAACAAATATTCATATGCAAGCTAGGAGCATATACTCAAACATAGAGTACCCCAAACTTATATAAAGTCTTCCTATAGCACAAATCTTAGGTAAATGTACAACCAAAATATGAAAGAAGCAAACCAATTTTAGAAGAGCATGAAAAACATAACGAGGCCACTTGGGAGGCAATTGGGCCCTAGGCTGCTATACCTAAGCTTTAGAAAGAAAATATCTTCAAAATAACCTGCATACCAAAGCTTGATAAATGAAGACAACATGAAAAAATAAACATAAAAATACTAGAGGTGAAGATAAATATATATAAGTTTCCAATTTTATTTATCAAACTTCCAAATAAGTAACCTTTACCCAAATCTCTATAAAGAAACCCAAAATTTTGAGCAATCTAAAAAAATTTAAGAGATATTTAGATTAACAAACTAATCCTCCTTAGAGGCTAATTTGAAATCATAGTCACTTTCTCCCACATGGTCTTTAGAGAGAAACTAGTCCAGGCCATGTCACTCTAGAGATTGACAAATATGCATGAGAAAGAGTAAAAAATAGTAATTGAGTCGAATAGAAGGAAAGTGCTCATTGAAAGTTGCAAAATTATTGATAATAAGAATGGGGTGGAATTCCTCTAGTCTATTAGTGACCCCAAAATCACTTATTTTTGGGACATAACTATCATTTATGTTATTTAGAATTTCCCCAAGTTCAATCACTAGTAGAGCTTTAATGAGACTATGACATAGTTCTAGGATAGATCTTCTATTTCCACCATGTGCAAGATTGTAGTTGCAAACATGGATATAATTTTAGTGTTGGACTTCAACCTATCTTGAAGAAGTGAAAATTCTTGGCCCACAATCTTCCTTGTCACACTTATTGTTGGAATACTTTAGAATAACTAAGAGTGGGGTGAGTCAGTTATCCAAGTTCCAAATATACAATTAAAACTTTTCAGTACTTAATAGATTCATGTACATAAAACCATATCATGCATGCATCCATTAGAACATCCAATACCTTAACTTAGTAGGTTATTGGCCTAAGTCAAAATAAATTTGCAAAAATGTAAGAATGAAATACCACAAACTCATTCACACAATTTGACATAAGTATTTTATGTTGAAACCCAATTTGATAAAAACCACTAGTAACATGCTACCCATTTTCACTCTTCTAAAGTCATGCCCTATTAAAGGCCAACCCTATTAAAGGTTACAATACACATTGTTAAATGTGACTTGGTTAAAGGATTTCAATCACCCTATTAGGAGTATTCTTGTTAGAGGACTTTAGAACATTCCATTAGAATGTCACTTGGTTAAAGAATTTACAAATGATTGTTAGGTCAACCTTAATCTAAAGGATTTATCCAGACTGATATAATTGTTAGAAAGTAACAACAGGACTTGATCTGATAATAAAGCACAACTCACTTGCAGATTGCAGATCTCTAGTTTGGTCCTCCATTCTACTTGGCATTCATATTCTTCATTTCTGACAACTTGTTCATTCTTCAAGCATTCAATCTCTTAAGCCTTCTTTCTTTGTATGCCAATTATAGACTCTTCTATTTGGCCACCATATGAAGCACCATCCTAGACTTCTTGTCTTCCTTCTATTCTTGCACATGACAACCTTTGCTTCTAGTCTACTATCTCTATAAATAGAGAATTTAGATCTTTTTTCATTTAATCATAGTCATCCATTTTAGGGTTAAGTAAGATTTAATGAATCTACCCACTTTTCCATTTAGTCCCTTTTAGAAACTTCTTCTACAATGGTTTATCTTGAATTTTGTGCCACCAACTCATCATACTTATCTTTCACATGCTTCACACAATTCAAGAAATCAAATTAGTCAACTCAAATTCATCAAATCTTTGATTTAACATGTTTTCTTGTCACTCAGCATCTACATTGTTCACTTGACAATAACAGTATTCTGATGCTCAGCTAACAGTGGGTTGCTTGGCATTAACTAAGTCTTCCTTGCTCGATCACCACTATTTTTTCCCTGATGCTTGACACTTGCTAAATTTCTTTTCTGATGCTTGACACATACTAAATTATGCTTGGCCTGAACTAGGTTTGCTTGGCTTACACTGTTTTCTTGGTCAAGCTTGGCAGAAACTTTTAATGAAAACACTTCTTCTATACTTAGCTTAAGTAACCATTTACTTTAGCCTTAAGTAGATTAACAATACATGATATCATCAATGTCTTACTTGGTCTTAGTTCTGCTTTTATACACCAACTAACTCAACCTTTCTCTAGGTACTCTTATTATCATATATTTTCAAATTCTCTTCATCAATCAAACAAATGATAGCATTCACACCAAAAAGAAATTGTCTCACCACCAAGTAGCAGGTTTGACATCATTGACAAAATAATGATTGTTCCATGATAGGTTCTACACTTCGAATAATCACTTTTCAACAATCTCCCTCTTTGTCATTGATGGAAAACCCATAACAGCAACAATGCCAAAAAGAAAATTAATATGTTTGAAATCTCTCCCTCTATCAATATATGTGCCTCTTTCTTTTTCCTTTTCTGATTTGATCTCTTTGATATCTCCCTTAACCTTATATCTCCTTCTTTGAACTCTCTCTACTATCTCCCTCTTTCTTATATCTCCCTCTTTGACAACAATAACAAAGACTTGTCATCTATTCATGCAGATATAATCAATTCAAGTTCTCCCTCTGTCACCTTTCATGTGACTATAAATCTTTTGATTCAACTCCTTCATTACTTTAGGTAGCTCCTAAAGTAAGATCCACTGCACCAAGTTTGAAAATATGGCATTCAACTCAGTTGATGCAGGATACTACTCTTGCTTCTTAAGTAGCTTTGGATAGAGGTATCACCCTAGTCTACCTCTAAGATATTCATGTGCATCCTTAGATAAAGTCTTTGTGAATATATCAGCTATATGTTATTTTGTATTTACATATTCCATTCTCGCTTCTTTGTCTTGAACCAACTCTCTCAAGTAATGATACTTGATTGAAATGTGTTTTATCTTTATGTACGTCACAAGGTTCTTTGATATGTTTATAGAACTTATATTGTCACAATAAAGTACCACAAGTTCAGTAATTTCCTCCTTCATTCCTTTGAGTAACTGTTTGATCCATGCCCCATTTGTTCAATTCACTACAACAACCACATATTCAGCTTCAACAATAGATTGTGATATACAATTTTGTTTCTTACTAGTCCAAGTGACCAATCTCTTTCTTTAAAAAAATGCTCCACACTTCTACTTTTTCTGTCATCAATGTTTCCATCTTAGTTCAAACTTATATTTCTTCTTCTAGTATAGAAAATAGTCTTTTATTCCTTTAAAGTATCTCATTATCCTTTTAATAGCCACCAAATTATTCTCCTTAGGATTTTTAGAAAACCTTGCAACAATCCCAATAGCTAATGCAATGTCAGGTCTTTTATGAACTACATATTATAATTCTCCAATTGTAGACCTATACAATGTTTGTTTTACTTCAATAGAATCATTAGTTTTGGATAGTTTGTATCCTATCACCATAGGAGTACTAATAGGTTTTGAATGCTCCATACCAAAAGTTTTCAATATTTCCTTTACATACTTAACTAAGTGATGTAAATACCATATTTCATTTGATATACTCGCAAACCAACAAAGAACTTTATCTCTCCAAACATAGAAATTTCAACCTCTTTCTTCATTTCATTTGCAAGTGTCTTACACAATGCATTTTTTCCTCCAAATATGATATCAATAACAAAGATTTCAGCTAGTAAAATCTCTTTACCTCCTTTTGTCTTCAAGTATAGATTGTTGTTATCATCGGTCTTCTAAAAACCAATCTTAACAAGATAGTTGTGAAGCCTCTCATACCATGCTCTTAGATCTTTCTTTAAACCATATAAAACTTTGTGTAATCTACATACCATTTTCTTATTGTTTGGATCAAAAAATCCTTCTAGTTGTTCTATGTAAACCTCCTCTTCTAGTATACATTCAAAAATTCTAACTTCACATCCATTTGATAAACTATGAAACCTTTGTATGCAAAGTAAGTAAGCTAAGTTCTTGCTCCTTCCAATCTTGTAACTAGGGCAAATGTCTCTCCATAGTCAATTCTCTCTTCTTGTGCATATCCCTTGCAAACTAATCTTGTCTTATTCCTTGTGACTTCACCATTCTCATCTAGTTTGTTTCTATACACCCAATTGGGTCCAGTCACATTCTTGTTCTCTCATCTAGGTACTATAGTATTCTTTCATGGCTTTACTCCTATTTTTATTCTCTAATGCATCCTTCACTGACTTAGGCTCATGCATTCTTAACTAACATGTATCACTTATCAACCTATTTCTTGTCATTGGTATGGATTCTTTATCTCAATATTTTTTCTAGTAGGGTGATGTCTTCTAACATACTTTGACAATCTTGGTTCTACTCTTCTTTCTCCAATGGGTCTGTCAAATTCAAGGTCACTGTGCACTTCTCTATTAGGTAAGTCAGCATTCCTTTTGTGTATATTGATTTCAATATTAGAATGTACCTCAACTTCTATCTGCAACTCAAGTCCTGAATGCAACTTGGTTCTTGAATGCAACTTAGTTCTTGAATGCAACTCAACATCCATTATATGTCACTCGACAATCACTGACACTTGTTGTTGTTGATTTACAACTTGGTTCATAGCTTCATCAACAGTCATGTCTTCATAGTAGAATATGAAGGTTTTTTACTCTTCAGGTTTCTTCTTAGGTTCAACTTCATGTACCTTTGTATATTCATCAAATTTCACATTTTCACTTTCCACAACTTTGTTAGTGTTAGTATTTAAACACTTATGATTTTTTACTTCTTGTGGACTAGCCTAGGAATATACTTTCTTCACTTTTAGCATCAAGTTTACCATTCTTGTTGTCCTTAAGAATGCAACACTTGCTTCCAAATACCTTAAAATATTTTACACTGGGTGAGTATCCATACCATAGTTTAAAAGGTGTGGAATTTTTACCTTTCTTGACTTGTACTTGGTTCAAGGTATAGATAGTTGTGCTTATAGCTTCTCTCCAGTATTTCGAAGCAACATTCTTCTCAATCATCAGTGTTCTAGCACAATCCATTATAGATATGTTCCTCCTTATAGAAATCTCATTTTGTGGAGGGATCCTAGGAGTAGAAGTTTGTCTTTTAATTCCTCTATCATTACAACATATCTCAAACTCATATTATGTAAATTCTCCACCTCTGTTAGATCTCATAAATTTCAAGCTTTTACTAGTCTCCTTTTCAACTCTTTCCAAGTTCCACTTAAACATTTGAAAAGCATCATATTTTTGTTTCAAAAACATAACTATCATCATCTTAGAATAATCATCAATAAATAGGATAATGTACTTGTCACCTTAGTAGCTTTGCACACCAATTGGTCCACATAAATTAGTATGAAGTAATTCCATAATTTCTTTTGAGGAGTGAGTCTTACTTTTAAAACTAGATTTTGTCATCTTGCCTAATTGATATTGTTTGCAAATCACATTATTAGGTTTCTTCAGTTTTGGCAAACCTCTGACTCTTTTCATGTTACTAATACTAACTAAGTTATCAAAGTAAAATGACATAACCTCTTGTGCCATAGCCACACATCATCAAATTTTACAAGACAATTAGCATCATTCATGTTAAGATAAAACAAATTATTTCTAGTCTGATCTCCATTTCCAATTAGTTTTTTATCAATGTCATAGATCTTTTCTTTCTTGTTATCAAATTCAACTTTGCAACCTAAACTATTCAATTGTGGCACACTCAAAAAGTTATAGTTAAGTCCTTCTACATGGTAAGCATTATCACATATGATATTTTCTGTCAATTTTATTGATCCTTTACCTTTTATAAACACGATGCAACATTACCAAATCTAAAACTATTTTCATTGTAATATTCAAGGGTAATGAACTTACTTTTGTCTCCAGTCATGTGATGTGTTCATCCACTGTCAATGATCCATCTATCACTTTTTTTCACATAAGATATCAATGTAGTTACTTCATCTTCATCAAAATCATCTTTTATAGCAACATACACAACTTCATCATCATGGTCATCGGATCCATCTTTTTTATTCCTCTTTAGCAATGTAGCAAGCCTTCTTTCCTTTATCTTTATAGGCTTTTTTGTTCTCATCTCTTTTACCTCTGTATTTATCTCCACTTCTATTGTTCTTCTTCTCTAGACACCTTGTACCAATATGACCAACCTCATTATAATTGAAACACATGAAAGGTAACTTACCTTTGTATTTCTCTTTGCCTCTATGAGATCTCCTAGCCAGCAATGCTTCAATCTCTTCTACATCTTCTTCATTTGTATCATTGTCACTAGAAACATGCTTGACCTTTTTCTTATTATCTTTAGGCTCTTTCAATGTCAATTTAGCTTTGAAAGAAAATTCAACATTTTCAATTTTTAAATTATCAAATTTAAAAAGTTCAAAAGAAGTGAGTCTACCCATTAGTTCTTCAAGGGTTAGATTACTACTAGGAACACACCTTACTTCTTGTATGGTTGAGATTCTCATAGCATAGATAGGCAATAGGGTCCCAATACTTTATTGACCATAGTCTAATCTTCAATAACACCATTTTCTCCTCTGATAGCATTCACAACATCTTTGATTCTTGTACAATACTATACTATAGTCGCACCTTCTTTCATTCTCATGTGATCAAACTTTCCTCTTAGACTTTTAGCTTTTGCTCTCAGAACATTCTTGTCTTCTCCATAGATTGTCTCTATATAATCCCACATCTTCTTAGTGGAATTACATCATTTGATGTCATCAAGCTCTGAGTAGCTAAGGGCATATGCAAGCTCTAACATTGCATAATTGTGTTCTTTCTTCTTTTTTAGATCATCACCAGTAGGGGCTCTAGTAGGATCAACATGCTTAGTGTTGATGGTTGATTGTGCATAATCTCCAAGTCCTCCTAGATGTAGCTTCATCAAACTTTTCCATGCAAGAAAGTTTTCCTTGTTCAGTATGGGCACCTCCTTTCTGTACATCTTGATCTTTAGCTCTTAGTACCTTCAAACTATTTCTTTACAAGCACCAATTTCTCTAATACCAAATGTTGGAATAATTTAGAAAAACTAAGAGGGGGGTGAATCAGTTATCCAAGGTCCACATGTACAAATAAAAAATTTCAATACTTAACAAATCCATATCCATAAAACCATATCATGCATACATCCATTAGAACATCCAATACCTTAACTTAGTAGGTTATTGTCCTAGGTAAAAATAATTTTTTAGAAATGTAAGCATGAAATACCACAAACTCATTCACACAATTTGACATGAGGATTCTACGTGGAAACCCAATTTGGGAAAACCCACCAATAACATGCTACCCATTTTCACTCTTATGAAGTCATGCCCTATTAAAGGCCAACCCTATTAAAGGTTACAATACACATTGTTAAATATGACCTGGTTAAAGGATTTTAATCACCCTATTAGGTGTGAGCCTTGTTAGAGGACTTTAGAACATTCTATTAGAATGTCATTTGGCTAAAGGATTTACAAATGATTGTTAGGTCAACCTCAATCCAAAGGATTTATCTAGATTGATATAGTTGTTAGAGTGTAACAATAGGACTTCATTTGATAATAAAGCACAACTCACTGGCAGATTATAGATCTCTAGTTCAGTCCTCCATTTTGCATGGCATTCATACTCATCTCTGACAACTTGTTCAACTTTCAAGCATTCAACATCTTAAGCCTTCTTGATTTGTATGCCAATTATAGACTCTTCTATTTGACCATTATATAAAAGCAACACCCTCAACTTCTTGTCTTCCTTAGGTTCTTGCACATGATAACCTTTTCTTCTAGCCTGCTATCTCTATAAATAGAGAATTTAGATCCTTTTTCATTTAACCAGAAGCATCCATTTTAGGGTTAGGTAAGATTGAATGATTCTACCCACTTTCCAATTTTAGTCCCTTATAGAAACTTCTTCTATAGTCCTCTTTAAATTCACCTCAAAATGGTTTATCCTGAATTCTATGCCACCATCTCATCAAACTTATCTTCCACACACTTCACACAATTTAAGAAATCAAATTAGTCTGCTCAAATTCATCAAATCTTCAATTTAACATTTTTTATTGTCACTCAATAATAATAGTCTTCTAATGCTCGGCCAACATTGGGTTGCTCGACATCAACTAAGTCTTCCTTTCTTGGTCACCACTATTATTTCCCTAACACTCGACACTTACTATAAAAAATCTGATGCTTGATACATACTAAATTTTTCTCGGCCTAAACTAGGTTTGATTGGCTTACAATGCTTGCTTGGCCAAGCTTGGCAAACACTTTTTATGAAAACACTTCTTCTAGACTTAGCTTAAGTAACCATTTACTTTAACCTTAAGTAGATCAACAATACATGATAGCATTATTGTCATACTTGGTCTTAGTGCCCCTTTTATACACCAAATAACTCAACCTTTCTCTAGGTACTCCTATTATCATATCTTTTCAAATCCTCTTCGTCAATCAAAAAAATGATAGCATTTAGACCAAAAAAAATTTGTCTCACTAGCAAGTAATAGGTTTTACATCATTGACAAAATAATGATTGTTCCATGATAGGTTCTACACTTTAAACAATCTCTTTTCAACACTTATTACCAATCTACGAGAAGCATTTAACATGAGAGTTAGTTTTATATTAGAGATACAACCCTATAACTGTAAGATCCCATTGCCTACCTTTATCCTAATGTTTGTATCAATTTCAAAAATATAATGTTGAATAATAAATACATGAGCTCTTAATAAGAGGTGAAATGCCAATAAAATGTGTGAGGATGACAGGGTATTAATTTTGAATATGTGTGAAAGGGAAGAGATGAAAAAATAATGATGACACTGGCTTCCTTCATAGGGGATTATAAACTTTAATGTACCAAAAAATTACTCACATGTTCTTAAAATAATGACACAATATGGGTATTCTAAGCAAAAGGGGACCCATCGCTAGTTTGATCAAATAATAATTAGTAATAATGGGAATTTAGGTGAGGCAACATTGTGAAAAATCTAAGGGGCAATAAAGTGGGGTGAAAAAGTAAATAAATTTTTGTCTTTAGGGGGTGATAAATTTGAGTGTCATCCACACCTTTAGTAGAAAGAGAATATGCTAGGGTGTTACCTTCTCTATATATATGAGTAATTTTGTATAGGAAAGAGTGATTGATAAGAGACACAACTCTATCCAATCTAGAATTTAAGATCCAATTTGGGGAGAATTTATTCCTAAGAGCATTAAATATTATTTGGGAATCCCCCTCAATAATAAGGTTATCAATACTAAGTTTCTTACATAGTAATAATCCTTCCACTAATGCCTCTATTTCTACTATGTTATTAGAAGCCACACCATTAGGCTTGGCTATTTTCCCATAAAAAATCCCATTCTAGTCATGGATTATGCAACCTATACCTACTTGACTTAGATTTCCTCTTGATGCTCCATCAAAGTTGAGCTTGTGTCATTGGTTTGGGGGGGGGGAGTGGAGGGCATAGGTCCAAGCGCAATCTTTACATCCTTGATTAGATTTAATTCCTCCCTATCCTACATAGTAAGGATTAATCATTATGAAGCATTCCTTCTTCATATAGGAATCCCAATTAGTGAAGAAGCCTTTAGGATGGGAATTAAAGCACAACTTACTATTAATGTTCTCCATAATGCTAGCTTCAATTTTTTTTGCATAGAGAGTCATGGGGGTTTCCAAACTCTAGAAGATTCTACAATTATTTTCCTTCCATAATTCCCATACGATGATTATTCAGGCTAAATTCCAAAGAGATTTGAATGTGCTCTTAGGGCCTTTGGATGGCCATACTTGAAGATGGCCAAGGAGAAAGTTTGAAAAGGTTAGAATAATGTGAAGTTTCTTGTAGAGACTATTAGAAACAATAGTCCACCAAGATAACTAAGAGTGGGGGGGTGAATAATTTATCCAAAAATTAAAACATTTATCTTCTTTAAAAAAACTTAACCATTCAACCAAAGTAAAAAACAATCATAATAAAATTCTCATAGACAATTACACTAGATATGTTGACTAGGGAAACCCTTGATCAGAGGAAAAACCTTGGAGGGAACGATGCCCACAAGATGATGTACTAATATAAATATTCCTTGTTAGAGGATGGAACCTATTAGGAGTCTATTAAAACATTTAGTATAATGAGTCCCTATTAGGAGACTTTGAATCCCTATTAGGAATTGTGCCAACCCTGTTAGGAGTTGTGGTATAATGTATGCAAGAAGAGCCCACTTTCCAAACATGCAATTTCAACTACAAGAAGAGCTCACTGCTCAAACAAGTAATTTACTATTATCTTCTTCTTTCCTTTTCTCTTTCCTTGTAGACTAGGTCATGAACCTTGGATCCAAATACCAAACCTCAGATCACTCATAGAAACCTCAACAATGAAGTTTCCTTTACTTCGGCACTACTCTATTCAGTTTTGCATTCTGCACTCTCTGCTTCTTAAAATTAATTCACATTATATTCCTTTGATCCACATGATAAATTAAAATGTTCATCCTTTATACTGAGTCCATAAAACAATTCTCTAAGTTGGTTATTAGTCCTTCTCAAATAATTATTATAGGACCACATTAAAAACACATTACACTTAGTGATAACATTAAACTTTTTCTTTGCAACTTGAATAACTTTCCATATATGTAATATTATGATGAGTGAGCTTAGCCACATCATCCTCAACATGTCTTCTCCATGTCCTCAACCTTGATCCTCAAGGTATCAACTCTACTAAGAGATTTAACAAGTTTACTAGAATATGCCTCTGTAAACTCTATCTTAAAACAGACATCACCAAAACTTACATAACTTCTTCTAGACTTGTCCTTTCTTCTTTCAATGTTAACTGTATATACTAGATACTCATAAGTATCTCCCATAACCTTAGGTGGTTATGATGCTCAACTAGTCATTTGTACCAACTTGATCTTTCTACTATTAGATACCAGAGAAAATTGCTATGTTGACATCAATGACAAACTCAGTCATGAATGTAACATATCATTATAGTAGTACTCCCCCACAGGAATATCATCAGCATTCATTCTTCCAACCAATCTTCCAAATCTTCCAATAGAGACAAGACCAAAAATGGTGTTCATATGGGAAAGATAGGAGAAGGTGATCCACATTTTCCTCTTTCTCTTTACAAAGATAGCACCGGGATGGGCCAAAGAACCCAATCTTCCTAAACCATTATATTATAAGGATTATCTTTTGGGTTTTTTCCCAAAGGAATATTCCTTCTTTGGGGAGACCAATTTTTTTATAGCAAAGATCCATGGGAAGAGAGGAGGAGGTCTAATTCATTTGCAGCACCAAAGAGTTATATCCCTCCTCGACACTATATTGTCCTGGCTTAGCCTTAGTCTAGACTAAGGAATCTTCTTTAAGCTTGGGAAAGATTTGTCAATATTTCAAGATATTCCTCAGTTCAACATTTGTATCTATGGATAAGGGGGTGTCTTCTAAGGATCTCCATGCCCATCCTAAATGGGGATCATTGTGAGAAAAAAAAGATATGATTGATTAGGGAGTCACCCTAGAGGACCTTCAAAGTGTTAACATTATTAAGAGAAGTAAAGTTTACTAAAGGGAGGAGTAGCCACCCCAAGAATCTTCCTAGAATAGTCCTAACTTCCCATTCCCTAAATCTTGAGAAAGATGGTTTGCAATTAGGGGTTTGTTGTCTAACATAAAGTCCCATACTCTAGAGCCCTTGGGGGGAGATTGATCTAAATATATTGTGGAGATATATTGGAGAGAGGTTTTTGTGGAGAATAATTTTGTCCCATTTCCTATGGAACTTCTAGTGGAGTCTCCAAAAAAATTTGGCTCTAAAGGCTTTGCTTTACCAAATTAGCTTCCTTATCCCCAACCCCCCATTCTTAATAGGTTTTCATATATTGTCCCATTTTATGAGAGCCAACTTATTTTGTTGAGAAGTACCTTGCTAGAATAAGGTTATGGATTTCTTTTCTAGATCACATTTTTCTTTAGAGGTAAGAGGGATACAAGACATCTAGTAGGATGGAAAATAACAAAGAACTGGGTTTATCATAGTTAACTTACCTACACTTGATAACCACTTGGCTTTCCAACATGAGTCTAATTTTTGTGAGATGTTCCAAAATATTTGTGAATCTAGTTCCTTTGTCTAGAGCCATTCGTGTGTATTTGTAGGAGAAATATCCTTTCTTTAAGTTCATGATATTGTAAATCCTATCTTTAAGGATTGGGTGCAAATTGATGAAGAAGATTCCCGATTTATCTATATTGACAAGATGACCTAAGGCTGCCATATATAAGTCAAGGTTGGATTTTATTTCTTTGGCTTCATTGATTGGGCATTGTTTAGGCAAGATAGTGCCATCTACAAACTATTGATGGGTAATGTTGGGAATCCCTTCTATTATCTTGATCCCTTGGATGTGCTCCCAGTCTTGAGAGGCATTGGTTATCCTCCCAAAGGCTTATGCCATGATGAAAAAGAGAAAGAGGAAATGAGATCTCCCTATCTAAGTCCCCTAGAGATTTCAAAGAAGCCCTTTGGGTCTCCATTAACTAAAATGGATATTTTAGGAGAGGAGATGTAGCTAAGTATGAGGTGAATCAATTGCGTAGAGAAGCCAAAAGCTTCCAAAAATTTGCACAGCAATCTCTAGTCAACTTTGTCATAAGCCTTTTGGATGTCTAGCTTAACTAACATGCATTTCAATTTATTCTTTTGGACTAAGTGAATAAGTTCTTAGATGATGATTATACCATGTAATGCCCCACGAGGGAACCCATAAGGATAAGTCTAAATGTTTTTGATTAGATAAATAGGTTTTATAGGGAACCTGAAACCCAAAGTTAGTACATAAGAAGGCTGATAATAAGCATGATAGCCCAGCCAAAAAAGTATAAGTTCAAAGGCTGATAATAAGCATTAAGCCCAACCAAAGGAAAGAGTTCTGAGAAAAGACTAGGAAAAGCAAACAATCAAAGCCATAGCCTAAAGCCAGAACAAAAAGCCAAAAGACAGTGATAAACAAAAGAATAGGCGAGAGTTATTCCTCATTCTTTCACTCCAGATCATGCATCACCTGAGTAGCCTGAAAGGCTAGTTGATTCTCCTCCATTTCCATCTATTGCACCCTTTGATTCCCCTAGTCCTGAGCAGGAATGTAGTTGTCCTTTGCAGGGTCGTCCTCCGTTTTGGCCTCATCCCTGTCATTTCCAAGTATAAGTCTAAATGTTACTAAGTTTGGTGGACAATTTTTTTAAAACATTTTTTTCTTGTTAATTTTGGTTAATCATATATGTAAAGTCCTAATAGGTTCCCTAATATCACATTTAAATATCATTACTTAGTTTCCAAGCTCAAGAGTTATCTTTTATCATCCAATCAACTCAACATGTATTCTTTATCCATTGCTTAATTTTCTTACTATATTCATCAGGTTACTACTCAAGTTAATCCATCTATTAATTTAATGTCTACTTATGATTTGATACATTATCCATTTCCAAATTAGGAACTAATGTCCTAATCCATATAATCAAATGTATCTACTTAACTTGTAAGAAGGATACATGAAATAGATTTAAATCATCAACCATATATGTAAACCAGTTCATCTTCTATTCACTCTTTACTTAGATTGTTCATTTCATAACATCATAAAGAGTACATGGTACTTTTATGCATCATAGACTTATCTAAATACAAGGAATATACAATTTCATGGTATAACTTCATTTATCATTTGAATTAATACAATATTTTCACATATCCCTTAATTTATCCTAGAGATACCCTTTACCCTTTTTGCATAGATTTTTCATTTGCTAATGCATATAAAAATGACTTGTACTTTATTCAATATTTTACATTACAATATTACATAGATTCATTTCAATGAAATGTCACAAATAGACTTCAATAATCAATCTTCAACAACTTCTCAACAAGAATCCATATAAAGTCATCCATGAAAACTTGATAGTACCTCAAAAATATTTTGCCTCCCAACCAAGGGGAACCATAAATGGTCCAATCCCCTAAGCTAGGATATTAGATCATGATCCACATAGGTTATAAGGTAATCTAAGGATTATACCCCAAAATCAAAGTTCAAAGGTAACATAAGACCACATAAAGCATAACGCCCAAAATGAAATCACAAAGAAAATAGAAAACCAGAGGAAAAGGTAGAGTTAGGGGTTCAATCACATCTAAGTGAGAGTCATCATACCTTCCTAAGATGTTGGGATCAACCACCCGGGCTTAAAGTCATCCTGTTGCACATAATGTCATTTCCCTAAGTACTCCAACTGGTATAGGTACAACCAAGTAATATTAGGATCATCTAGCTAGGATAAGGACCTATAAGATGCACAAGGTGTCCCTTCCTTGATTAATCCAACATAATTTCATAATTATCTTGTTTAGTGTGTGAATACCAAAGCTCAACCTATAAGTTCATTTTATTATTATGTTACCAATTTTAACTAACTCATAATTGGAGCCAGCCTATACAGGGCCCTGACCTCCAAACATAGGATCCTTGGCGGCCACTTATGGGCCCCGAAACCTATGGTGAGCCACTCACCTATAGTTTCTAACCTACTCATTAAATTTAAAATAAAAACCATAGAAGATCTTAGGAAACAAACTTCCTAGGGTGTCATACCCCTAGTTTAAACAAGATCCTAACTCATCATAAAAGCATCACAACACATAAATAATCAAAAGTCACAAAGACTATAATCATGTCTTTAAAAGTATTTTAAATTCTAAATATAAATAGTATAAATTATATAATAATTTTATATTCCCCTAGTGTCTTTAACAACAATTGGGAGCATGAAAATCCAAGTAAGAGGTCAATTGGTTGAAAACCCCTAAATTAAGCACATATAATTTCCAAAGCTTATAATAAAAACATAAAGTATGTAAAAGAAAGCATAGATAAGAACACATGGAATATATCATAATATAATACTCATTTCCTCTAGTTACCAATAACTCTCTAATAGAAAAAAATTATCTTCACAAACTAGTGACTAGATACCATAGGATAATACATATCTATTTTCACAAAAAGAAACTCAAAACCTTTAAATACCTATAGTAATTGAATGTAATTAAAACATATAAATAGACCTATTATTTATTAGATAAATAATCAATAAGTTCAATCCATACCCCATATCCTTCAAAGATTCAATGGAAGCAGGAGCAATGAGACAAAGAGAGAGAGAAATCCAACTTGAAATGCATCGTTTAAACCCACTCCAATTTCACAAACCTCCATTGTAGAAGAAGAATAAATTCCACAACAAAAAATATCTCTCCCAGCCCTTGAAACTCTCACACATAACTTTCTCCAAAAAAGGAAAGAAACTTACAAATCCTTAAATAATCATACTCAGATTCTCCCTCAAATATAATTACTTTTTCTCTTTAAAAAGTACAACCAATCTCTCCTCTACCTTTCAACCATCCCCCCCACCCCGCTTCATATTTATATATTTTTCTCACATATATATGTTCTTGAAAAGGTTTCATACACCTTTATGTGGAAAGACACCACCCTTTTAAATAAAAATATTTCACAAATCTGAAATTGCCTTAGTTTATGTAAATAACTAGTAATTTACAAGTTGTTTAGGCATATTAGGGGTAAATTAAGGCTATTTTAAGGGTATATAATGATTAAATGGTCCAAAAATGATGTAAATACCCTCTCTTATGCTTTATAACCCTTTTTTTACGTCCATCATTGTGTTTATTTTTTGGCCTCATATTCTTCCACATGGATAACACCTATTAGTTTTTCTCTTGAATACATGTTATTTCTCCTCTTCTAAATACTTAAGCATTTTATTTTACCCCTTTTAATTTATTTATTTTAATATTCTAATAAATTTCTCTTTATATCTAAGTACATAAATAAATCACTCACATACAATTTATAATATACACAATTACTTAAACACATTAACTATTTAATGATGTATATGTGTATATATATAGCTATATATGTGTGTGCACCCATATATGCTTATACAAAGATACCAAAAAAATATCATAGATAATATACATGAAAATACAAATATCCAGATCATGAACACATAATTATAAACAATAGAATCCACTGATCAAACCATTAAAAAAAATACATGGACTAGGTGACTCAATTTCTATTAGATTCCTAAGGATATAAGGATTCCTATATGGATCATGGTTCCATCTCCTTTTTAACAAAAAATTGTTTGAGGATTTTGAGGCATGCTTAGACCTGTGTAGTTAGGTGGATTCAATGCCTAGTACCTACACACACTTGCATCACTAACCAAAAAGATACAATATATATGCATATATATATACAAACAATGACAGACAAGGAAGGAGGATTGTGACATCATGTAGATCTCCTGGAGAAGTGACTACAAATTCCTCCCCTTATCTAGAAGACATGTCGAGTAGAGAAAATACACACATATATATAAAGCATCATGGGTTACTTGGGTTTTCTTAAGAATAAATAACAATCAAAATCTTATAAACAAGGTAGTAAAAGAATATTAATGAATTTAGAATACTATACAAAGTATTATACAAATCAACCATATATCTAATCTCCTAAAGACATAATATAGAACATGATCAAGTACCAAATGCAAAGTAGTATCTAAAATGTTTCTAAACATATTATAACATAAGAACCTAGTTTATTACCAATTTTTTAGTAGATAGGTGCCATTATTTTGTATGGGATGTTATCCTATAGTTTTAAGTATGTGTAAATTTTTCAAGTTGTAAAATTAGGGAGTACCAAAAGTGACCTTACCTCCCAACCAAATCTAACTATACTTATACTTTCCTCAAAACCCTATTGGCACTTGTTAAGATAAGAGGGGTATTACATATCATCCA
Organism: Cupressus sempervirens; assembly: GCA_028749045.1. Classification (NCBI taxonomy): domain Eukaryota; kingdom Viridiplantae; phylum Streptophyta; class Pinopsida; order Cupressales; family Cupressaceae; genus Cupressus; species Cupressus sempervirens. Next base: position 376,922,754 of record CM053791.1, on the reverse strand, counting down.
TTACTAATCTACCCAATATAAATCTTGATTTTTCATTAGGGATTATGAGGGGGAGGACAATTTTGAGATGGTTAGATAGGGCTTTGGTGAGGATTTTATAAATGGTACTGCAAAGTGCTATGGGTCAACCTAGGAATTTTTTGAAATGAGGGTGAGGAAGGTGTGATTGATTTCTTTCAAGAGGCTTCTAAAGCTTCTACTCCCCTCAAGAGATTCCCATAGCTTGTCACCTAAAAAGTGTCAACATTTCTCAAAGGAGTTAGCCTAGAATTCATCTACTCTAGGAGCCTTATGAAGATGTATTTAGAATAGGGAATACTTGATTTCTTCTTTAGTGAATTTCCTATTTAGCATTGCATTGTATTCCCTAGTTTAAGTCTGAGAATAAGATCCAAGAGATTCTTTTGAGAAATCTATTGATAACCACCCCATGTTCTTATTATTCAAATTTCTTTGTATATAAGTTTTTGATTTATTTTTTCTTAGTCTTTTTAGTTAGGTGTTAGTTTTCTTTATGTTGAGTCCATTTTTTTGGGGGTTTTGCATCTTTTGGCTCCTTTTTTCTTTTTTAGTCTTTGAGTCAGGGAGTTGATGTATTTTTTTGGGGTTGTTCCCAACATGTGTGGTTGATCAGCATAATACCTTAGTAACAAAGGATTGGACATCCTCTCACTATGACTTCATAATTAGACAAAATCATATGTTTTCCTAAAATAACATACTGACTTCATTTTAGTTTTTCAACCTAGGAGCATAAACTTGAGAGGGTGGCTGCAAATTATATTCTCTAATTCTTCTTTAATTCATTACAACTAAGACAAAGGAAATGTTGAAGGAGACTTAAGCTAGAAACTAAAACAACATCTTAACTTAAAGCTTAAATTAATGCTGCAAATTGTAAACCTATCTATGCACCTATGTTGGAGGAATAGTTCACTAATTCTATTATCAATGGCTATAGGAATAGCAAAATTCTACATTGCAAAGAAACAAACAAGGAAATGAAATCTACTCTAACAAAGCAATTCACTCACCAAGTGGGGTCCCCTTGGATGAGTGAAGAAAAAATACAATCAAAATAGGAGATGTAAACTTGAACTTTGTATTCTATTTATTCATGGCAAGAGATTACATTTGATTAAAAAAAAGATCACACACTATTGTTATGAAAATCAATCTATTCTATCTTTCTTCCAAAAATTGCTTATCAAAGCTACAAGTGTTATTTAAAGGAAAACTACAACAACTTACTAACTCTATGATCACTCTATCAATGAGGATCAATTACAAATTCATAAAGTTTGCAACAGAGATATCATTAACCATGATTAAATCCTCCAATAATATAGCAGGTTGGGGGTGCTATATTCGTACGCTACCATAATAGAAAACATACAATAACTTGCTCATTTTTGGCGGTTCAACAATCTAGTCAGCTTTGACTTAGCACTAAGGTGTTGACTTTGAACTCATGTGGCAAGTACTTGCAAAACATTGAATGCATACAAATTCCACATACATATATTTATTTCATCATCAATGTTAGGAAAGGTGTAATGTTCAAACTATCACTCTTTGCAAATCCTATGGCTATAGGAAGAAATCTACCCAAAACATAGCATGGATGAGGAAACATTTATTAGCATGTAACATTCCTTCATCATACCATAGAAGTAAATAGATTCAAGAAAATATAGCATATTTGAACTATCCATACTTCTACTTCATGTCTTAACATATAGATAACATATTCACAAAAGATAAGTTCATTTGCTTAAAACCATAGAGTCGTGACTATTTCTACAAGATAACTGTCTAAAAACAAGATAAAAAGATCTCAAAATAATGGCCTTTTGGAGGTCCACCAATGTGGTCCATCCCAACTAGTCTTGATTTCTAGAAGAGGTGTTTCTTCGTCAAAGCATTTGGATAACTCTGTTTCTTGTATGGACTAAATACAAATGTTTCTTGTAGGTAAAGAGGACTTTTGTCCTTAAAATAAAATTCTAGATTGATCACTCTCAACACTTCATAAATTTAAAGAATTGGTAATCCAAGTTGCTTTCAATTGAGGTGGACATTAGCGAAGGACAATTTAAAACTTAATGGTTTGTACATAATATTTCTCCAGGGGCTTATCAAAATATCTTGTTGGCATGTGATTTTTCCAAAGTTCATTAAAAGACAAATGCACAAATCATCAGATTAGAAAAGGTCCATAAGAAAGGAACACCAACACCTTGACCACATAGTCTAGTCATTGTAAAAAAACATGGTGCCATCAAATAGGACTCCAAAACTTTGTATGAACCAAAATAAGGTGATCAACTAGAACTAGCACAATATAATCGCTAGCTCACTTCAAATGAACATAAGTTTTAAGGAAGAATCAAGTGAAAATTCACAAGGTCTGTGAAGTTGACAAATGGATCACCAAAAATTTAAAAAGACAAGTAATTGATGACTCATTAAGAGCCCTCAAATGGATTCTCACATATAATCATATAGTGATTACAAATTTGTTAATGGGGATTTCTCAAACTCTTATCAGCCACTAAAAGATTGTTTTTATGTTGTTGCACACTCATGGTGGTTGGGAACATCAAGGGAATTAAGACATTGAACATACACTGAGCATAAAATTGAAAAGTTGAGTTTCTTGTTTGAAGTTCTCAAAATCCACTAGTGACATCTAGAATCAAGTTACAAACTTTATATGAGTTTGAAAATTTCTTGTTGATAAAGAAACAATTTTGTCATTTCTTCCTCTTGTCAGGGCTATTTGTTGTGGTTCCATAACAAACATCCTACTTTTAACTTTTGAAATGGTGACCACCCCACCCCCCCCCCCCTTTTGGTTCACAAAAGCTTGTTCCTTAGAATAGGGTATCTACCAAGGTGCCTCGAGGAGTGGAAATTGTGTAGTTTAAGTTTAGAAGTATGGTCAATTATTGTCATTTTTAACCCCTAGCACCAATATACTAATTTTTATCTTTTTTGTAGGTCATCATGGTATCCTCATCATCCGTAGCACAAAAAATTACCTTGGTATTGCATGTGTATATTCAACACTTGCAATTTTCGATAGAAGAAGTAGAAGGAGTTCAAGTCCATGAAAATGTTGGACTATAAAGAGGGCATAAATCATCAAAAAGTGATGCAAAGAGGTTGGGAGTAACTAAGCCCAATATGCACACTTAGCTACCCAAACAACCATGCAAGAGTTAACACAATGAAATAAAACATGAAAGAGAATAGCACCATAAGAGAGAACAATATCCATTATTGATTCATGAAAATGTCATCATACATGCCCAGCTGTAAGGTAAAAACAACACAAACTTGAACTTGATCCATCCAATCTCTATGCAATCATGAGGAAAGGTTCTCTAATGTGTCTCCAACACATCCCTAACCATAAAAAGCATAACTCCACTAAAATCCAAGCTCAATGCTCCTACATCAGACTCCCTAGGTAAATAGAAAAGTATGTCCCATACTTTGATGCCCAAAGAAAGATCTATAATCAACTTCATCTTTACCAAAGGCTTCCACTTCATCAAAGTCAATAAAATAAATTTGAAAATCAACCATCTATGCTTCATCCATTCAAAAATAAAAATCTCATCCAACCAATCAACATACAAACTCAACTGAAAATCACAATGCTCCATATGTAACTTGTCATCAACATCATCCATAATATCATTCTCATACATGAAAATCAGATCAGCAACGATATCCAAATCATAAACCCAATCATCAACAATATATAAACTCAAATCCATCATACCAAAAACATATAAATCCATAACATAGGAATCTTCCATAAAATCAATTGCAAATGAATCCATATCAAGAACATGCAACAATAACCCTATTTAATCCATGCTCATAATAGTATATATATTCATTCTTCCAACAACATCTAAATCAATAGCATCATCAAAATCCACATTAGTAGTAACTTCCATATCCTTCAGCATCTCAGCAACAACATATAAGTTCATATTGGTATTAGCAACAACAACATCATGTAAATCCATATCAATAACACCTATGAAACCATCAACCATATTACTAGCAAGTAAATCCATCTTCTTACCACAAGCAACATCCAGATCAACATCATTCATAATAGAATGAATATATAACTCCAGATTAGCAACAGTAGCAATAGATAAGTCCTCAATCACATCCATTCCAACATTAACATCCTTCTATATAATAACATCCAATTCCTTACCTACATAAGTGAAACTCTCCTCTTTAGCAATATCATTTCACACAACAAGATGCTCTACAATTTCTATGTCAGCTCTATCCATCTGCTCATGAAAACCAAAAGATACTTCCTCCATTTCAAAAAAATCATCATGTAGTTCCACGATTTGTCTTCTTCTCTTCATTATCTCTTTAACTAGAAAAAAACCTTCTTTCTAATCCTTAGATGCCAACTCAAATAAGATTTTTCCAGATAATTAATCCTTCCATGTAAATCATCCCAAAAGGAATCATACTCATCAAGATGTCTTCCATGATTTTGTGCTAACTCAATAGCTTCTACTCTAGCTAAAAGTTTCCTTAGCATGTCCAATAACTCTAGATCAAAATTTCTCCTTCCTCAAACCATCTTTACACATAAAAATAATAATCAAATCGTGAGTCCTCTACAAGTGCAAGCCAAATCTGTAGATTTTCCACCCTACACCAAATTGCCAACAAGCTAGGACTTCCAAAGTAAAAACCCTTCTCTGATAGAATTTTCCCAACCAAAGTCCTAGTACAAACTACCTCACACTTCAACAATCTGCTTAAATACTCAAGAACAATTGAGCTTTGATACCAATTGATGCAAGGAGGCTGGGAGTAACTAAGGCCAATAGGCACACTTAGCTACCCAAACCACCATGCATGAGTTAACACAATGGAAGCAAACACAAAAGAGAACAACACCATAGAGAGAGAACAATATCCATTATTGATTCATGAAAATATCAACATACATGCCCAGCTATAAGGTAAAAAACAACACAAACTTCAACTCAATCCATCCAATCTCTACGCAATCATGAGGAAAGGTTCTCCAATGTGTCTCCAACACATCCCTAACCCTAAAAAGCATAACTCAACCAAAATTCAAGCTCGATGCTCCTACATCAAAAAGATCAAGAATAAGTACACAAGAGTGCTCCTAATTGAGCACCTTTCTCACTTCCTTGAAGGTGTGTAGGTTTGTAGTTGTGCACATCCATAATTCTAAAGTCTTGGAGATGCCCAAGGTCCCAAAGATGTAGGTACACAAGTACACAATTCTAAATTCTTGGAGAGGTCTGAGGTCCCAAAGATGCTAAGGTGGGTAGGTGCATAATTTTACAAAGTTTTTTAGATGCATAAGTGCAAAGTGTGCAAGGTGTGCAAGTGAGCAAAGTGTATAGGTGCACAAATGGGCCTAAATCATTAGAAATATTATAAATAAGTAGACAAGAGTGATATAATACCCCATTTAAGAAAAACCTAGTAATCATTTTTAAATCTGGGAACTTTGAATTTTTGGGAGTTGAGCACCTTGCAAACATCTTCAAAGGTGAACAAGTGCACAAGTGTGTAGGTGCACAATTTGAAGATTTGGTGAAGGGTTTTGTCTCTAAATGTGTGTAGGTGCACATATCCAATACATCTAGAGGCCCCTAAGGTCCCAAAGACTACCATTGTTTCCTCTTCTTCTATAGCAATTAAGATCACACTCAAACCCATGACTTTCAAGTTCCAAGGAGTGCCCAAGAAGCCACACTTCATGGATTTGTACTCAAAAGAGAGAGATAAAAAAAGCTACTAGATGTCAGAAAAGAGAAGAATTGGATAATATCAATGATTGGATTGAGAATATACAAGTTAGTAATAAGGTCATGTTATCTATGTATGAAGGTATCCAAGATATGCAAAGAAGAACACATACCCAACTATTAGAATTGGATAAATACTATAGTGTGTCTAGCTTAGAGATTTTTTATGACAACTCCATAACAAAACTATGCTTAGTGAAAATAATTGTACAACAATTCAAGAAGTATCCTCTAAGGATGATGTTGGATGCATTTTTTAAACTGAGGAGACACTAAGGGAGTTGGACTCTAAGCTAGATAATTTTGCAAAAATAAGGAAAGAAGTTCATGATTTCCATAGGAAAGTGAGGGAAAATTATGAAGCTTGAGACTTGTTATATCCTCAATAAATCACTTTCTCCATCCAAAAGTTCAAAGGGAAACATCCACACATCATTTTGGTTGAAGGTCAACAACACCCACACACTAGAAACTTAAAAATGTGGATTTAGTATAAATCTCACTCTTGGAAAATTGTGGAGTTGGAAAAATTTTTACTCTTGGAAAATTGTGGAGTTGAAAAATTCTCACTTTGGAAAATTGTGGAGCTGAAAAATTCTCACTTTGGAAAATTGTGGAGTTGAAAAAATCTCACTCTTGGAAAATTGTGTAGTTCAAAAAATTCTCACTTTGGAAAATTGTGGAGTTAGATAATTTCCCACTCTTGAGAAATTGTGGAGTTAGAAAAACTCTTACTCTTGTAAATTTGTGGACTTTGAAATTTTTTGTCAATTTTGGTCATGTCACTTAGAGGTTTTGTGTTTCATAAGATACACTTTTCATAAGGTGCACTTTTCATAAGGTGCGCAAAACCCAAATGTGCACTTTTCACCAAGGTGTGCTTTGCAAGAGGTGCATCGACAATTTTGAAGATGAAGCAATCTGTCGATAGTTAATTGTCATCTACTATTCTTAAGCATTCCATGCACTAAAATGCATTTTGACAATATTTCAACTACTAGAAACACCTAGAGAAGGTCAAGCTTTCATTTTTAGAAGTCCTAGTGACTCCCAGATCATCTCATGGCTTCTCTCTTATTATCTTCTTCTTCTTTTATTAGTTTAAATCATGTAAAGGCTCATGCACCCATTAATTAATATAAACATGGGTGGAGACCTACTTATCCCTATTTAGACAATTAATTTGTATATAATTAGCTTTGTTTTATTAGTTTTTAGGATAAATTGCATTAGAGGAGCTCTCACTCCTAACACAAAACAAGGAGCAAGTTTCTTATAAATGCATGGATGTAATATGTACTCTAGGTTGATATTTTGATGTAATAATAAATATTATTGGTGCTCTCATTCTAAGTGTAGTAAATCTTATCGAAGTGTGTTATTTTTGTGAATTAATGTTCGTGAATGATAATGAAGCTAATGGTTTTATTGAGTTGTTATAATTGTGCGATCTTTTAATTTTGATGTTTTCCCTATGTTAACAAATTTCATTGTTGTGGAAAATTGGAGAAAGGATCATTAGTGTTTTTAGACAAAAAAAATTTCTCATGTGTATACACTTTTTGTGGCTATAAGATTTGATGAATCATGAAACATCGTTTGGTTTTTATTAAAGTTTCCATTGACAATTGCATCAATGGAATTGAGGAAGCATTGCTCCTAATTTTATTGGTTTCCTACCAGGTCCTTTTGATAATTTAATTCGTAGACATGTTGTTACTTTTTCTTATGTCCTTTAGGAATTTCTCTTTCAGTAATTTTTCTTTAAATATCTCATCACTCTATCTTTGTTATTTTCTTTTCAAATACATGGTTAAAATAGGAATTTATATAGTTTCATGGATTAGAAATTACATTCATCATAAAATAGAAAATACAAAAGATATATTGGTTTTATGGTTACATTTCAATGAAACTGCACAGAATTGGTAGATACCAGCAAAGGCCTCCTTGTGAACATTCACATTTATCTTCAATTGAGTTATTGAGCAGGTTGAAAAATAGCCATTCAGAACCTTGGAGTTGGTCATTGACCAAATTTTCAAGAGATAAATTCATGAAAATTGTTTCCATTAGCATCATGCAAAATGACCACTCAACAAGCACTAACTTCCAGATATTTATTTGATTCTACAGTCACTTCCCTCTTAATTTGGGCAATAGGATTTAGGGAGGTTGTGAGTTAATGGAGCCCATTGATCCATTGCTATCAATTAGAAGTCTTCCAAGAGGAACTTTGTTTGCTCTAGATGTAAAGATAGGAGCAAATGAAGATAAAGGGATGGCCCAAAATGTATGCCTCTCTATGAGGGAGGGCTTGGTTTAGAGGGATGAAAGGAGCTATGGGGGATTTTATGTATCTTCTAGATCAAACATGCCTCTCCCTTCTTGTCATTATCAAAAGGCTATGCTTCCTTTGGAACCAGGGAGATCTAAAAAGAGAACTTGTGTTTTTTAGCAAGAGCCTCTTCTATCTTTTACCAATTATCCAAAACCAAATATTTTACAATGGGTTGGGTCCTAGATTGGGGAAAACATGGTAATCTCCATACTCCATATATTTGAAATCATAGGAAATGAGGAGGAATATGAAAGGATGGAATCAAATGCCACTTGGAAACTCAAATAAAATTTGAATTCGTTTAGTGATCATTCTTGTTATTTTTCATGTAATAATAATCTCTCTCTCTCTCTCTCTCTCTCTCTCTCTCTCTCTCTCTCTCTCTCTCTCTCTCTCTCTCTCTCTCTCTCTCTCACTCACTCACACACACACACACACACACACACACACACACACACACACCCATATATATATATATATGTTTATGTGTGTATTTATGTATGTATGTATGTATATGTGTGTGTGTGTATAGATACAGACATATATACATATATGTATGTATATAAATACATATATGTATATGTATATGTATCTATTATATCTATCTATATATGTGTATATGTGTATGTATGTATGTACGTATACATACATACATACATACATATACATATGTATGCAATACATTGTATATATCGATATATGAATTTTTATTATTACAAATATAAAAGTTTTTGGCAATAGATTCTCATGACCATAACAATAGTGTGTTTATTGAAATGAAATTATTGACGAGGACTTATCTTATAAATTTATTAAATTTAAATAATGACAACTTAGTAATTAATAATTTATTTTTCTTAGTAAAAGGTCAATGCCCATATTTTGTTTTATTAATTATAAAATGATTTTTACAATATTCATTATGTACAAGCATTGGTAGGAAAGAATGGAGGAAATAAAACCTCTAGCTTGTTTGAGACTTTTCCAATGCTGATACCATGAAACAAAAATGAATTTCTCTAGGCTAGCTAGATAAGGAGGTCATAGACATCAATACATATCCAATCAAAAATGAGTTTCAAAAAAAAGAAAGCTTGATAATCTGCCTTGGACCCGCAAGTCCATTAGGAGACATCAAAAAAATCCTTTACATGTATAGGATTAAATAATAGTCTACATCCAAAGGGTCTAACTAGCCTAAATCTATAAAGACAATAACTCTACAAAATATAAGAACCAACTTTTGTAGCATGGTTGTTATAATGAGATGGAGTTAAACCTCAAAAAATTAAATCTATCACTTATGTCATGACACAAGTTAGTCAATACATAATAAACAAAATCAAGTCATTGTTTTAATCATTTATCAAAGCAATAATTTCATTAGACCTAAAACATATTAAGTTGGTGAGAAACATAAGATGTCAAATTAATGAAGCACACTCACAATTGTGGCTATTGTAGATGTACATACATATGTGTGTGTAATACATTTGTATATATTGAGATATGAATTTTTATTATTATAAAGACAAAATTATTTAACAATAGATTCTCATGACTATACCAACAGAGTTTTTATTGAAATGAAATTATTAAAGAGGACTTATAAGTTTATTAAATTTAAATAATGACAAGTTAATAATTAATAAATTATTTTGCTTAGTAAAAGGTCATACCCATATTTTTTTTTATTAATTATAAAATTATTTTTATAATATTCATTATGTACAAGCACTGGTAGGAAAGAGTGGAGTAAAGAAAACCTCTAGCTTGCCTGAGACTTTTCCAATGTTGATACCATGAAACAAAAATGAATTTGTTTGTGGTAGCTAGACAAGGAGGTCATAGACATCAATACATATCCAATCAAAAATGAGTTTCAAAAATAAGAAAGTTTGATAACCTTCCTTGGACCCACAGGTGCTTAGGAGACATCAAAACACTTCTTTACATGTATAGGATTAAAAAATAGTCTACATCCAAAGGGTCTAACTAACCTAAATCTATAAAGAAAATAACTCTATAAAAATACAAGAACAAACTTGTGTACCATGGTTTCTATAATTACATGGAGTTAAACCTCAAAAAATTAAATCTATCACTTATGTCATGACACAAGCTAGTCAATACATAATAAACAAAATCAGGTCATTGTTTTTATCAATTATCAAAGCAATAATTGCATTAGACCTAAAACATATTAAGTTGATGAGAAATAAAACATGTCAAGTGAATGAAGTACACTCACAATTGAGCCTATTGTTTCTATCTATCTTATCTTAGACATATCATTAAGTCATAAAATTATAGCTAATCGTTAGTTTAACCTGTAAGACCTTAAAAAATAAGTTAAGCTCATCTAGTGCAAGCCAATTGATTTGAGACTAAGAAAATAAATTTTGTTAATCAACACCGAATCAAAATCATATTATCATCCTAGTAGGATATTTCTCTTTTCACATGTTTCATGCAAATTGGGGTATCCATCACAACTCGATGTAGATGCTTTATTTCTTAAGGATGAAGGACAAGGCAACAAGTTTCTATTTAATAAGAGCTCAAATCCACAAATCCTCACTAATAATGACCCAATATTTATGCTATGATGAAAAATCACTTCTAAGCTCACTACAATCTTTGTTGTCCATCCTATTTACTACCACTTAAATTCCTATAACTAGTGTTAGGTGATAATGTTGTGGTATTGTTATTATAGATCCCCAAGATGAGGAAAAATAAAATAATGCATAAATCATTCTTTATTTTTCTTGAAACCTATATGTTCATTATGATGCCTTGAATGATAATATGATGAGTTATTTTTGAACTGCATGATGTAAAGAGGCTAAAATATCCTTATGTCCCTATACCACCTATAATAACATAACCTAGAAAATATAAACATTTATTATTCTCTTATTCATAATTTGTGCATTATCTTGTGAAAAATTATGAACTTTGAATTCCTTTACTTCCCCATCTGCTCCTAGGCTAGGTAAATCATCAACTAGAGAATAACCCTCTTGATAAATATGATTAATGGTGACGAATTTAAAAATATGATTATTTCTAATCTTTTCTTAATAAGACCATTAAGTTTCTAATTGGAGGTTTTTCCTTTTCTTAATGAGTTGATTACTATAGTTTAATTCCCTTCAATATCCAACCTCAAAATATTTAATTTCTTGCATACTCTCAATCCCTCCAACAGGGCAAAAAAAATAATCTGCATTGTTTGAGGTTAAACCCAAAGGTTTATCTAGTTCAACTACTAGTCCCCTTTAAAATTATGTAAACAACACCCAATGCTTGCTATTATAGGGTTTCCTCTGGAAGTCCCATAAATTTTTGGCTTAAAGCATCCTTCCTCTAGTGGCTTTCATCTACACTCTTGTCAAAATTTGATCAAAAGGTTAGGATCATTACCCAGATAGGTGGGAATTGTCAGGACTTTCCATTTCAAGCTCATCTTACCATCCCAATGGGAATTTTTTTGTCCTTCTTCCTAGATATTTACTATTTCTACTATGGATGCTTTAATTTTTGATTATTTGAGTACAACTCAACTCTTTATTTTTGACAATTATTTTGTTCCTTTCTTTCTAATCTCAAAAATAAGGATTGAGGGCACTCAAATTCACAAGTTACTATAAGCATCCTTCTTTTTCACTATTGTCCAATTATCAAAGAGGTTTTTCACATCCCCTAGTAGGGTTGTTTTTCTAGTTGAGTCTACTTAATAGCCAATACCAACACTTATTGGGCAATTCACAATTCAAGAGTAGATGATTAACTAGTTCCTCTTCCTTTTTACAAAGAACATGCCTCTAGGGGCCATTATACCGCATCATCTAGAACTACTCCACAATAATAATCCTCTTCTATAATGATATTCATTCAAACATATATGTCTTTGGAAGACACTCCTTATCCTAAAAAAAATTGAGTTGAAGCTTAGTTTGTCTAACTATCTTTGATGGTAAAGAGAAAGATATCCTACCTTTAAGTTATAATCCCCATTTTTTGCTTTGGCCTAGACAATTGTATCACTATACAGGCTTGGTGATAAACTTAGAGCCTATAATTATCATCACTCTATTCCTAGTCTTTTTTGGGAACTCTTATGTGTTTCCTATAGTCCAATTCAAACCAAAAGTTGGATTACCATAAGAAAATTCTAAAAAATCTTTGACAAAAATCCCTTGTCGAGGCTTAATATTACAAATATTTTGTTGATTGTCCTTGGTGGAAGAGATAGGCCTTAGCCCTCCAAGAGTCATCCCAAAAAAGTGCATATTCATCATCTCCTATATTCTAAGAGATGCCTTCATTAATGATACCCCTTAAGTCTTTCATAAAGTTCCATATTCTAGAGAGATCGTGTAAAAATGGATTTTTAAAAATGCTAAGAGTATTTATGCCCTCTAAATACTTATATCTAAGGATCTTGACCCATTTGAGATCAAGGTTTGTGAACATTCCCCAGACTAGCTTCACTCCTAAGGCTACATTTTGATCCTTGATGTTTTTAAGATTTTCTCCCATATCCTCTTTAGGTCTACATAAATTGTTCCATGCAATAAGGAACACTCATCCCTTATCTAGACAACCTTGCCAAAATGATTCCTAAATATTTGAATAATTTTAGTACAAATATTTACTGGAATAATGAAGAAGGGTATTTGATATATAGGAAGAGAGAAGAGAATTGATTTTAGTATTTCTAACCTTCCAATTGAGGACAACCAATTTTCTTTCCAAGATTCTACCTTCTTATCAATTTTATTAAGAATACTATTCTAGAGGTGATTAATTATATATTTTATCTAAGGATATTCCCAAATATTGGTTGAGGAGGTTCATTTTATTGAAGTCAAAGATACAAAAAATATCTCATACACTCTAATCACAAGAATTAAAAAGAAAATGTTAAATTTATCTTTAATTATCATTTGGTCATATGCTAAGAATAAGCCTCCAAGACTGTTGTAATATTCTTATCCTTTTGTATATTTTCCTTACCATTTAATGTTGTATCATCTACAAATTGTTGAGGATTTATTGGTTCCAATTCATTGTATTTTGTGATACCTTTAATCTCCCCTTTGTCCCTAGCCTCGAAAAATGATTGATCTAATGCTTCTACTATGATAATAAATAGAAATAGGGAGGGGTCACCCTACCTAAGGCCTTTGGAAATATTGAAGGAACTCTCCACATTACTATTAGCTAAAATCAATATTTTTGGGGTTACAATACATTCATAGATAAGGTTAATCCATTTGTTCAAAAACCCAAAGTCTTTAAGATACCTATAAAGAAAACTCTAGTCTATTTTATCATAAGCCTTATTAATATCTAACTCAATAAGCATTCTAGGTTCCTTATTATGTTGCACTGGATGAATGACCTCTTTAGCTATTATTAATCTATCTAAAATGGACCTCCATGGGATAAAACTAGTTTTCTCATTAGAGATAATTAGAGGAAGAAATCATTTGATTTTATTGGCCATTAATTTAGTTAGGATTTTATATAAAGTCTTACAAAGGGAGATGGGTCTATAGTTATCCAGCTTTTAGCCTAATCCTTTAGGATGAGGGCTATCAGAGTAATTTTTACCTCTCTTAAGAGTTTACTAGGATTCCTAATACTCTTGATGACCTTGATTGCCTCCTCAACTAAGAAGGACTAACATTTTTTATAAAAAGAAGGTTGGAAACTCATCTAGTCCCAGTGACTTATTGGGGCATAGTCATTTAAGGGATTTCTCAACTTCTTCCATTGCAAATATTTCCTTTAAAAACTTATTACAGCTACCATCAAGAATTTTTGGAATACAACCAATAATACTATCCAAAGCTTCCCTTTAAGATCATTTAAATTGTTTAATACATCCTTAAAAAATTGACCACTTCTTTCGCTAGCCCTTTAGGGTCTTCCATCATAGTCTTATCCTCTCTCTTGATAGACTTTGTATGGTTTATATTCCTATATATTCTGGCTCTATTATGGAAAAAAATAGTATTATTGTCTCCTTCATCAAGCCAGATCTCCCTAGAATTTTATCTCCAAAAAAAAAACTTCTTTTCCAATATGTCATTGTAGTTCCTAAGTAATTATTTTTCTTTTTTGTAGCTCATTTGATCCATCCATTCCTTAAGAACCTTCTCATTTAGGTCCTTTAATTCTTTCTTTATTTGTTGTTTAGTATCAAAAATATGGCCAAAATGGTGCTTATTCCATTTTTTCAACTTTCCCTACAAATCTTTTAGTCTTGACATGAATACAAAATATTTAAAGCCTTCAAATTTCTATTCTTTCCACCATTCCTCTAGAAATTTCATGAAGTTTACTTCTTTAAACCACTTTTCTAATATTTGAACGGGCATCCCATGGGTTTGTCCATATCTTTTATCACAAGTGAAACTAGGTAATAATTTGAGCTTGAGGAATGAAGGATGAAGGCATATAATACTTTATTAAAGATAATGAAATCTTGTTTGAAGAAAACCCTATCTAGTTTTTCAGAAATATTGCTAAATCAAAAGTTTCTATTCAACTAATTATAGATGTCATTTCCCACCTTAATTTCTATCATCTCATATCAATAAACCATTTCTTTGATCTCTATCAAGGTTTGGGATTCTCTATCCAATCCTCTAGATTTCTCATTGAGGCTAAGAATGGCATTAATGTATCATCCTACAATAAAATTATGGTTAGGGAAGGTTGAAAATGCATCCCCTATCTCTTCCCAAACTATCCTTTTTATCTTGGATTAGAATATGTTTATAAGTATTAACCAACATAAATTTAAGTTATTGGTTATTATAGTGGGGTAAATGTGAATCAAGGATAAGAGTATAATTTCATCACATAACCACACATACATAACATAATATGGGGATAGAAGTCAAGGAGATGACTCCTTTTAATCCCAATTCTAAAGTCCAGGGTCTAGAGAGATTAGTACTAACCAAACAAGTAAGACGCACTACTACAAACTAGGTCTAGGAAGAATAAAGGAAAATATATTCAAGTCCTTGAAAATCTTAGGTGATATGATAGGCTAGAGCTATATATAAATAAATATATTATAAGGATAAAGAAGGTAGAGAACACACCTTTAGAATCTATTTTTAAGCTTATTGTGTTGATCAATATAAATGTAAATCATCAAATCTAGGGCTGAAATTGCACAACGGGCATAACCCAAAAATCATTCAGTGATATGTTAGGGATGAAATGGATTATTAGGGGTGAACTGTGGCCCTAAAAGAATGTGTATGATATTGATTATGATTTTACACTTCTGAAGAAAGTTAAAAAGTGTACTCAAATATGCAACATGTTCATTGATTTGATATCCACAACCTATAATAAAAAAGGGGTTGTGTTGTTGATGAGGGTTTTGCTTCAATCAAACCCCAATTTAGGAATTAATCTTGAATTGAAATAATTTAAATAGAATGAATGTAAAGTAAATGTACAAATTTACCTTACAATAACCAGATCTCTCAAATCAAATGTGATGTTCTTACTTGGTTAATTAATTTGAATCAAGAAGATGGAGATGAATGGATGTAGAAGATGCAAAAATGAATTGAAGAAGATTTTGAAGATAAACTCCTTCAAATTCTTGAATTCTTGAATCCTTGATCTTCAATGGAGGAATTCTCAATGGAACACTTGAAGACTTGTAGGCTTGAAAACTTGAGAAGTTGAATGCTAGAGTGCTTGTACACATAGATTGATGATTGTGGATGTGTGTGTATGAAAAATGGAGAAAATAGAAGGCTTTATATAAATCTTAGAATTAACTAAATCCTATAGGCTGACCTACCTGGGAATTAACACCTTGAAGGTATCTGAATATGAGAACCAAAGAGGGGACCCAAAATAGGTCCCAATCAAGGGTCCACTACATCCTTGATTGGCCTGTTAGGGGCACAATGTTCCTTGAAAAACCAAGTCCCATAACCTTCAGGATCCTTGAAATTAGGTATAGAGTTTGAGATATAGTTGTTTTAGTGTGGAGAGCATATTCCAAGAGGATAGATGAAGGGAAGGGAGGACAAGGAGGATAGATCCTACCTTGATTTTAACACCATGAAAATAGGAGCTTTAAAGAGGATATGTTAGGTTTTACCCCAAATCCACCTAGGAGAAAGGGGAAGAAAGAAGGAAAGGTGCAAGGAGATTGATGAACTCACATTAAATAGGTGTTAAACCTTCATTAAATAGGAGTGCATCCAATATAAGATGGTATGTATAGCCCCCATTTTAGCATGATTATGGAATCAATCCAAACTCTTGGTAAAGTAGAGCACAAAGCATAAGATACTCTCATTAAAATTAAGGAGACAAATAATTCATCAAGCCCCCAAGGGATTCAGACTTTGCTAACTCCAAAATCATAATAAGAGAGAAATCACTGACTAAAAATAGAGGAGAGGAGTGATTATGTCACCTAGTAGAGTGCCCACCCTACTGTGAATCATTAGAAGAGTTGTTGCAAAAGATTGCATTGAAATAGTCTAATGGGGTGGTAACCCACTAGTCACCCATTAGAAGGCCCACTTATAGATCAACATTTTGTGTATCACTATGGCAAGGTCTAACAAGAATGCGTTACCCACATATGGGACTAAGAAAATTGTAATGTATTACCCGTAGATGAGATTTAGCATATGTGCATGTAAAGAAAAGAAAGACCCAATGTCAAGGATGATCACTTCCTATATTGAATGTGTGTATGAAGAATCCATTCTTTAGGATTGTACATAACCCATAAAGGGACTCACAACATGTGCATTGAAAAAGGAATGAATTAGCAATGCATATATTTGAGGATAATTTAGGATTCATACTAAGAATCTAGTGCTAAAATACCCCAAGCTATACTTAGAATTTGTATTCACCACCCTATAATTGGAATACAAGAATGAGCACAATGTATTCCCCCATGTTAATGTAATTTCTAAAACTTTAACATGAGAAATGACTTTAATGGAGTATACATACAATCATGTAGAAATTTTTCCACTATGAGATGCCCCCATTAGAAGAAAAGTCAAGGGAAATGAGATGTACACCATGCAAGATAACAAAGGGATCTACTAACTTTGGGGTTGATATGATCATATGATAATTTGTGAATATTATATCAAGTATGACTTATCATCATCCCCCAAAGGAAGTAGAGCTACAAAAAATGGGAGAAAGGCACGTAAGAGTTATAAAGAAAAGTCATTTTGGACCACTACCATATAGACCAAAATGAATTGGTGTTACCATGTCACAAATTCAAGTAGATAACATAAGGATGCAAGTAATAACAATAGAACATGTATAAAATAATAGAGAACAATAGATCTAAGATGTAACATACAAATATAAGAATGATACAATATTTTCAATTCCATTATCACCTTGCACCAACATAGCAACAAGGGTCATCTAATGAAATTCTAAAAAGTGAACATGATACAAGGGAGCACATAACAACATACAAAAAGTCACTATGCTAGAGCACTCACTTCAAGAATGTTTCCATCCTCCCCTATCTCAGTAAAGAGTAATAAGAGAAGGTGGATAACATAGAAGAGGAGCTATATCCAAAATAGTAGGAATAATAGATAAATCTAAAGAAGGACCCTCAGGAGAGTCACTATGCTCAAGAGTAGATGTAAGCATAAATTGCATAGAAAGAATGTTAGGTAATTCAACATCAAGATCAATAAACTCATGTTCATCATCATCTAAAATATTTTCTTCTTTTAAATTAATAGAAATAGAATCCAATATAGGAATACCCATCTCATTATAATGCTTAACTTCCTTAATAGACATGGATTGATGAGAAGTAGTCATACGAGCTTTAGCCTGAGCCTGGAAGTTATTTTGACATTCACGAGCATGTCAATTATGATTAGTTTTATTATAGATTTGTTGAGAATGTAAAGGAGGGTTAATAACCATAGGTTCCTTGCCATTTTATGGCACAAGAGGAGGAACAAAAAGAGGTTGATCAAGAGAAGGAGGAACCACACTAGGAGAAGGAGCAACAATAGGAGGAGGATCCATACTAGAAGAAGGAGCCACATTAGGAGGAAGAACCACACTAGAAGGATTAGTAGATGTAAGAGGAGGTTAACCATTAGAAATAGAAGAAACAAAATAAATGGTCATACCATGAGTAGGTAAAAGACCATAAGAAATATCCCTAGGCATACTTACTCAACAATATTTCAAAATTTATGAGCTTGATAAATGCAAAAAATATAATCTAGATGACTAGAAGGTGTAGTAGGAATAGAAGGCAAAAAGAAATCAAGAGTAACATAATATTGAGGTCTAGAAGGATGATAAAGATTAATTAATTATCTTAATGTCACCATCATAAGGAAATTTAATACACTCATGAATACAGGAAGTAATGGCTTGCATGGTAATCAACCAAGGTAAACTAAGATTCACTTGGAACTATTTAGAAGTAGGAATGACAATAAAGGTACTATCCACCACTTTACCACAAAGCTCAATGAGAAAATAAATAGAACCTGGAGGAGGATACAAGAAACCATTACAAGTCTAAACCTAAGTATTGTTGATTCATAGAAATCATGTTGTTTTTGTTTGGCATATAAATATTCATTAGTAATAATAGTAACCATAGAAGTAGGATCAACAAGACACCCTTAAGAGGGATATTTAGAAATTAGATTAGTAATATAAATAAGGACATCAGGAGCCTTGGACTTATCAACATCATTAAATGAGATAAAAAGAGCTCTAGGATGCTTATAATTCAATTTGGGTTTAGGTTGATCATTAGATGTAGAGGGAATGTCTTTCTTAAGTGGATGGAGGTGAGGGTTGCATTGTGTTGGTTCTCAAAATTGTTGGTTGAGATCCTATGAGCATTGCCTACTTAATGATGGGAATCTCAACACAATCTTGTCTAATGAAGAAGATGAATCAAAATTGTTCAATCTCCACACTTTAGGCTCTACAAAACCTAGGTGGTTGTACCTATATCTATGTTTCTTGAGACAAGTTTAAAGATTAATAATGCAAACTTTATATCTGATACTCTTGAGTTGGCGAGTATCTTCTTATGGAGAAATCAAATGTGAATGCTTTAATATATGAAGGTTATCAAGTAATGGAGTGTAATAAGGTATTTATGTAGATGGATAAGATAAATAATATCACCTTCTACAAAATTATACTTTTCTATATATGAAACAAAAGACTAGTCCTTTCCATTGGGAGAATAGATTCAATTTCAATATTTACTACAAATATCAAACTACTTGGAGATAGGCATGCTACCATCAATTATTGGATGAAGAACTTAAAGTCATAAAATCCTATTTAATTGTATTTAACTCCAAAAGATGAAGACCAATTCTCCAAAACATACAAAGGCATATGAGTTTTTCTTATTCAAGGGTTTTCCCAAATTTCAATCTATGAACAAAAATATTAATCCATGAGGACGATTCACAAAAAACAATATTGATTATCAATTCTCAAACTTTGGAATAGAAATAGAGTATTTTTTATTTATTCTAAAAATGAGTACATTTGGGTTCTGATTGGTTGCAATATATGTCCTATGATGCATATATACATATCTATAAGTATGTTTTATATTTTTCAATATTTTGTTGTTTATCATGTATCTATTCTAAGGTCCTGGTAGCCTTTCTTGTAGGAAATGAAAGGGTGCAAAAATATTCAAACCTTTACAAAAGGAAACTAACTTAATAACTAATTGTAACCATTCACCAAAATTTACAATTAAAAACTTAAAAAGTTTCAAGAAAACTATAATTATTGCACCATGTGGAGAATCTCATCAAAATGTCAGTTCCCCTAAAGACCTTGGAACTCTACAAGAATGGTAAAAAACTTTGACCTTGTCCTCCTCAAGCTCCACTTTATGGTTGTCACTAGCAAAGCTTGCATAACTAGTTCATAGTTCCCAAGTGGCAATGTACATGCTATTGAGAACATCCAACAGGCCTCAAATCATTCTCTACATTATAATCTTGGATTGACAATCCCATGGCTATGTATCCTCAAAACCTACACATGAAAACATAAAAATATACTACAAGAATGTTGTTGATGAGTGACCTCATGTTGTCATTTTAATAATGGTAAAAAATGCATTAACTCTGACCATACTTTTACAAGAACTAACATAAATTTATTATCACATCTAATTTAGTGCAAATTTAAGACCAACAAATATAATTAGCTATTTTGCATGTGTTTCCTATCATGGGGCTGAAGAATTTTTTTTTGCATATTTTCCTTTTAACATTGATTTTTACAATTATGACCTTGAAGAAATATCCATCCTACTAAGTCATGAAATCAAGAAAGCAATGTTTGACTACTCAAGAAATTACAAAATTGGGTTGTCAAGAAATCATGAGCTATGAAATCACAAAATTGAACAAGGAATATTATTCCTTGTGTAAAGTCACAAAATTGGGAGGTTGAAATTTGATGTTCAATAAAACCATGAAATCATACATAGAAGGCTCTGTCATTTCCAAAATTGCAAAATTAGGGCTCACTTTTTATCACTTTCCTAATATTCTAAATTTCAAATTTTGATACCCTACAAATTATTCTCTTCCAAAATAGAGAAAAGTTGTTATATCACAACCCTACCCAATTCAAGACTCTGAAAATGAGAAATGGCTCATCTTTGAAGAAAAAAAATTTTGAGTACCATCTGTAGCTCTTTTTTGGAATGCATATTACATCAAAATATGACAAGACTCTAGTTATCTCTAGAATGAAAAACAAGAAAAATAAGAAAAAATAGTCCTGTTCTAATAATTTACAAGTAATGAACATACCATATTAAAAGAAAAAGGGTTGAAGATATTGGCCATGAATAGGAAACTCCTATATGTTCCCATCGATATCCTATAAAAAGAATGAGTACTCTCTTGCCTTTTTAGATATTATAAAAGGACCTAGTCATAGAGCATCAAATTTTCCATGACTTCATATATCTTGATCCTTAACATTCCATTTCAGCACCCAATCACCAACATTAAATGTTTTGTCCATTGATCTTTTGTAATGAATATATTTGACCCTTTTCTACTTTTCAATGTTATGCTCTAATGTTGTTCTTTGATTCACATCTAATTCTGCAAATGCACTAATTCTTTCATCCATAAAGTCTATGTCCTATATTTTCTCTTTATTGATGAATCTATAAATTGGTAATAAATTATTCTTAGGAATTCTAGCTTCTTTTCCATACACAAGTTCAAATGGTGAGAATCTAGTGGCCATTTTTCTTGTAATCATGTCTACCCATACTAAAAGATGAAACTTTGAATTCCATGCCCTTTTGTTATTACCCAACATCCTCTTGATGATTTAAAGTATACTTTTATTACTAGATTCATCCTAACCATTCCCTTTAGGATAATAAGGAGAAGAGTAGGAGACAAAAATACCATGTTTACTACAAAATTTTGAAAATTCCTAGGATCTAAAGCACATGCCACTATCAACAATAATCTTTTGAGGGACTCCAAATAAGATGATTATATTATTCATTATAAATTTTGTAACCACCATGCTAGTGGAGTTTCTAGTTGGTATAGCTTCTACCCATTTAGTGAAGTAATCTGTGGCAACCAGAATTCAATTACACCAACTACTTTATTTATTATTGTGCTCACCTATAAAGTCAATTCCCCACATTTGGAATTGTTCTTCTACTTGTAAGGCTCTAAGAGGAAAATCCCAATTATACTTTAACTTTCCTAAAATTATTTGGCTTGCTTCACACTTTCTAATATAAGCACAACATTCATTGAAGAGATGAGGCCAATAATATTTTTCTAGTAGAATCTTGTAAGCAATTTTCTTGGTAGAAAAATGTCCTCCAAAAACCCCTTCATGCATCTCTTTCAGAATTACATATGCTTGATTAGTATCTAAGCTAAAATTTAAAACACCATCTATGTTTTTTCAATAAATATTACCTTGGATAAGGATTTTTTTGTTGCCTATAACTTTATAGTTCTTTTTTGCTTCTTTTGCAAACCCTCATGGTAACTCAGACACCTTAGGTAATATACAATATCAAAATACCAAGGGCACCTTTCAATACTTACTTGAGAATATTTTTCTTCCACTTGATTCTATTGATCTCAGATTGGTTTTGAAAAATGAGTGTCTATACACTTAAGCCATTTGTTTAGTTCATGTTAAACATGTAACATATGTCGAGCATAACATATAAGATAGAGCATGCCAAGTAAACAATGAGTATCGAGCCACTCAAGTGTTGAGTCACTCAAATGCCAAGCAAATAGAATGTGTTGAGTGATTCAAGTGTTAAGCAAGCAGTGCATGCTGAGTCATTCAAATGCTAAGTGATAGCGTTGAAGTTATAGTTAGTGTTGAGCATCAAAGACTTCATATGTCTAGTAATATAGTTTTGACATAGTTTTTTGTATTGGCACAAACTACTATGTATACCATTTTTTAGCTAACTTAAGTATTGTTTTACAATCTTTGTTGATAAGAAAAAATCTTAATTGTGAATCCCTATGCATTACATGCATCCAATCAGAAAAAGGGAAGGTTAAAGTGGCAATATGAGTGAATCACTATTGTTGATTCATACCTAACCCTAAATCACCTAGCTCTTCTTAAGGAAGAAAAACCCTAAACTCTTTATGAGATGAAAATGAATGCTAAGGAGAATTGAAGAGAGTTTTCATGTGCAAACAGAGCATTCATGGTGATTAAGGTGTTCTGAATTGAGTTACATTACAAAATTAGTTAAAGGAAAATAGAGGAAAGGAATCAGAGGACAATAGAGGTACATCTGATCAGAAAGGATTAAGTACACATCAGTATAGAGGTGATTTGACATCAATAAACAAAGTGCTAACTGAAGGATCATTGCTAATACATTTTAATAGGTGAATCAGTTAAATCTCTTAATCGAGTAGTCTTAACATGATATTGCAAATCCTTTAAAAGGGTGCTTACTTCATTGTAAGTTAAAGTCTTCTTACCATGCACACTTTTAGTAGGATGTTTTGAATCCTTTAATAGGGTAAGATCTAATAATATTGTAAGCTTTAATAGGGTAGACCTTTCATAGGGTAGATCATGTTTCATGGTCAAACATTGTAACCTTCATTAGATACACTTTATTACTGTACTACTAAATATTTTTGGGTGTCATCCCCAGCTAAATTTTACCTTCTCCTCAAAGGGTTTCTGGGTAACCAAATATCTTGTATCATACATGTGTTGAATATTTACTTTCATGCTATGGATGTATATATTTAATTTGGTATTTTATCTTATATGCATAGACTATGAGATGGATCTGTGGTGCATAGTTTTAGAGGGTAAAAGTTTTAAGTGTTGATTGATGTAGGAGCATCCTAAGCTTGCTTGCAATCCTACATGTTTGAAAGGATTTTGGTTAAGTGTTGAGGAACATCGAGCTTGGATTTTGGTGGAGTTATTATTTCATGGTGTTGGAGATACATTGGAGAACCTTTCCTCATGATTGCATAGATATTGGATAGATTGACTTGAAGTTTGAGTCATTTTTACCTTGCTGGTGGAACTATGTTTTCTGGTTTCTAGGTGCCTGTTGTGAGCCATGTGACTAATTTTCCAAAATGAGTTATAAAATGTGAATTTTTAAGATTGAAGAGAGCCTAGATTACTATCTTTGGTTAAGGCCACTAGTCCTAATTCATCATAACTTGGGAGATATGGTAATTCTCCTGGAGTATCAATTTCTAGCAATTTTGTGTGATGGGTTTTTGTGCATGACTTCCAAGATGAATCCAAAGTTATCCTTAATGAATAAGACTTAGTAAGATTAAATAGTTTTAGAGGACCTAAATTACTAACTTCATTTTAGAGAATGAGTTCTAATTCAATCAAAGTTGGGATATATCGTGATTTTACTCAGGTATCAATTTTTGGACATTAATTTTTGTTGGAGGCTGACTTGTGGCTCTTCAAGTATTCAATGTTAGTTTTTGGCATTCTGGGATGACTTGTGGCTTATATTGGTATAAGTAGGGGTTTTATGGAGTCTTTTAGTCATTTATTTTGGATGGAAGGAAGGATATATGTGAATTTGAAGAGTTAGAGTTGCAACTTAGGAAGTAGAGGATCTCTTGGTGGACCTGAGGGAACAAGTATGGATTCTTCTTGGTGTTCTTATCCAATTGTGCATCTGGACTAGCTAAGATTGGTTTTGTAAGTTGGATCTTTTTGGATCTTGTAGAACTAATTTTTTATTTGTTGTTTGTATTTGGCCCTAACTTGGAAGGCCTTACAGCCAGGCATATTGCATGTAATCAGTTATATTTTATGAATAAATTATTGTAATTTGGTATCAAATCTTGCATTGTTGCTTCTTGCTATTGTGTTTTCACTGTATGGTTATATTGTTGGGGGCTAGGACATCTCCTTTTTGGATTCTCCTACCTCTCACTACATCAGGTGGTATTAGAGTGAAGGTTGTTCCTAAGTGTGTTGATAGATCGCCAAAGTTGAGGCAATTTACACCAAGTTTGCAAAGAAGGTTGATCTTATGGCTGACTGATCTTCTAGATTGGTGGATTTGTTGCTTAGGTTTTGCTAAAAAAATTCAAGATGCCTCCAAGAAGATTGGACCCTAGGGAAATTGATGATCTTAGTGAGAAAGGATCTCAGAGAAGGTTAAAGCAAATTTCAGATCTAAGATAGAGGAGGTTAAAGCCAGTTTTAGATCTTAGATAGCATTAATGAAGAGTGACATGATTGCTAAATTTTTAAGTTCTTTAGGTGGTGTACCTAGGCATGTGGGTAATGAAGGTAGTTATGAGGAAGTCTTCAAAGACTTTGAATTTGTTGGATCAAGTAGTGAGGATAGAATTGATCATGTGGAGAGACCTATTGGAATTAAGGCTAGTCAGTTTGCTTGACCTAGATCTTAGTTGAAGCTAAAGAATAAGATGAAGGTTTCTAATTTCTTAGGTACTTTGAATCTTGAAGACCTAACTAATTGGATTGGTGAATTAGAAGACTAGTTTGAGCTTGAGAATATTAAGGATCCACTTAGAGTAAGGTGGGTACAAACTAAGCTGAAGGGACATGTTGCACTTTGGTGGAAAGAACTACAAAGAGAGGGTGAAATTAAGATCACTAGATGGAGATTGATGGTGACTAAGTTGAACGCTAAGCCCATTCCTGCTAATTATGAACTTGAGTTGTTTAAGAAGTTTTAGAACCTAAAATAGAAGAATATGATTATGAAGGATTATACCGAGGAGTTCTACAAGTTGACTATTCATTTTGGGCATAAAGAATTGTCAAATGAGAAGGTAGCATGGTATATTAATGGTTTGAGATTCAATATTTAGGATGAGGTCAGTATGCTAAATATTTCTTCAGTTGAGGATGCTTATTTGTATGCTTTAAGAGCATAAGAGAAGCTAAAGAGAAAGAATCAAGGTAGTTCCTGAGGGAAGGAGAAGCAGGATAGTTCGACACAATATAAATTGAAAATAGAATGTGAAACAAAACCTATTGAATAGAAATGAAGGACAAGTGGAGGTGGGTTCATAGGTAATTGTTTCAAGTGTGGTCAAGAAGGGCATAGATCTTTTGAATTTCTAATTGGGAGGACAATTGTTGTTGTGAATGAGGTTGCACTCTAGGATAGTTAGCCTAAGCAAGGAGAGAGTTTTTTGGCTTGACAAGTATTGGTTGGTGAGAGGACATTGGATTCTTGTCAGAGGACTAGTTTTTTCAAGACTTCTTGTAATTCTGGTGGTAAAATCTGCAAAGTGATTGTGGATGGCGGTAGTACTACTAACCTTTTTGCTAAAGAGATGGTTTAAAAATTTGGTTTGAAGAGAGTGAGACATCCTTATCCTTATTGGATTGGTTGGTTGCAAGGTGAGCATGCTTTGGAAGTGAGGGAGCAATGCTTTGTTGATTTATAGATTGATGTAAGAATTTTCCTTAGAGAAAAATTCACCCAAGATCAAGGAGCACAAGCACAAGCACATAGTAGACCCAAGAGTATGATCAATATGAGAATGCTTACTATTATCAAAAGCATATAGAAGCATGTACATACACACTAGGAAAGCCTATATATAAAGGCCTCTAAGATGCATCTAGAATGTGTCTAGAAAGAACTAGGAGATAAGCATGACAACTAAGCACATAGCCTCCACAATAAGAAGATAAGTATGATGAGGTGTCTAGAATGTTTTAGATACCATATGCTCAAATAATATGCTAACTTCTAAGTGTATACAACATATGCATAATTAGAGTGCAAACTCCTACATTGTCAACATGACAATTCACAAGAGTACGCATACTCCTAGGTGAGTAATAAATAAATAATAAAATATGCATTAACCTAAGTAAACTTAAGTAAGTGTAAATAGTAATTACTTATTTAAACCAACACCCCCATTAAGTGAAACTTAGGGGAATGCCCTTAAGCTTACATAATCTAGGATGAAATGCATGATGGGTCCTAGCTATTAGGCCATGTTAGGTACCCATGTACATAATGCAAAATTAATCTCTCGTAAAGTGGAGAAAGAGGAAAAATCTTAAGGGAAAAACCCTCCCCCAAATAGAGAGATAAAAACACACACAATGTATGGATGGATGGAGTAATCAAGACACCCCATTATGACATGCATCCAATATATACAATAGAGAATTAGGAGAAGGACAAAAACCTTGAAGAGGAAAAAGTCCAAACCAAAAAGGAGAAGAAGGATACAAGGTAGTTTCCCCCCCCCCCCCCCCCTAAAAGTAGTGTGTCGACCAGTGAGAAATGCTCCAATGTAGAAGTTGATCCATGTCCATTGGATGATGTTCCTACCCTTTGGAAGAAACAAAGGCAAGGGTAAAAAGGAGATGTGTCCCCTATATGGAGAAAGAATCTTGATGATGTAAGGTATCTCTGAAACCTATTCAAGTGTCCTTGTGTCGATGCTGATGGTTGCTCCCTCCAAGACTTCTAAAAAGAACATGTGCACATCGAGCAAGTATCGATGTGGAACCTGTTTCAAGAAACCAACAATCTTCTCAAATGACAAACAGGCCTCTGACACTTGTTGTACATAAGGATCCATAATCACACCAACCTGTAAAGATTGATCATGTAGAGAATGAACATGAGGGTCAGAGTGGGCCCTTGCAACAACTATAGAAGGATTGTCCTTAGCAAAGAGAAGCGGTAGATCATCAAAGAAGTCCTCCAAATATATTGTGTGTGACCTAACAAACAAACTTGAAATGTCAGTCAAGAAGTCATCATCTAAGGCTAGAACTAGAAGACATAGTGTACCCTATTGTGTTGAAGTACATGAATCTGTCATTGTCAAAATATATGAAGAATTTGCCTCAAAGAGAAGAAAATTATCATCAATAGTGTCTCCCACATCTTCAATATGAGACTCCATGAATAGGCCTGCAAGGGTGGGAAGGAAGTTGTTGCATGAAGGTAAAGTAGGAAGACTTGAAGTTTCCTATTGCACTAAATCAAAAGCATCTTTGGCTACAACTGAATCAATAGAATCAATAGAAGAATCAGGAGGGGAGATCTCAACTGGAATTGAAGGTACCATAACTTGAGTGACTGGATGTAGAATGTCCTTTGGAATTGAAAGCAGTATTTTTGTCTAGAGAACCTATAATCTAATTGTAGATCTGGAAAGTAGACAAAAAAATATGCACTTTCAAAAATAACAGAACCTATTTTGGAGTTCAAATGAGCTTGTACTAAGCATTTGAAGTGTAAAAAATTGAGATTTGTGACTTGCAAAAATTTTTTGAAATAAAGATCTCAAACCACTTGCACCAATGTGTAGATCATGAAATTCTACCCCAAAACAAAACAAAAAATTGCTCACAAAAAGGAGTCCGTATGAGGAAGATATCGCTATTTGAAAATTGTTGCTGTTATTATTTGTCTTGAATCGTCGTCAAGCCTCCAAAAATCAAATGGCTCTAGATTTTCCCTCAGATGTTTGATTTTGATGAAAAAAAAAATTATTTGGGAGTTTTTTTACCTTCTAAATGTGATGCAAATATCTAATTTGCACCAACAAGCTTCAATCTTCACTTGCAGAATATCTCTCCTATAGGTCTAATGGCCAATTTTCTTGAAAAAATAATGCAAATCTAAAAAAATTATAGAGAGGCAGATGAAAAAAATGTAGATCTAAAAATTAAATGTATAGATCTAAAATGATCGTACCAATTCTACAAATCGGGCCTTCAGGTGCAGGTTTGCAAAAAAAAAATTGCCTCAATTTTGACTATTGCCCAACATAGGCGAATTTATAGTCAATTCACCAAATTGACGTACTAGACATAGTGGTTAGGTCTGCTTTGGCTCTAGACACTCCCAATTTTTGTGAATTCTCTGGATCTTTGGATCAAAGGTGTTGAAGCAACAATGGTCTCAAACGGCTAGTGATGAGAATCTCCCCAAGCTCTGATACCATGTAAGAATTTGCCTTAGAGCAAAATTCACCCAAGATCAAGGAGCACAAGCACAAGCACACAATACACCAAAGAGTATGATTAATATGAGAATGCTTACTATTATCAGAAGCATATAGAAGCATGTATGTATACACTAGGAGAGCTTGTATATAAAGGCCTCTAAGATGCATCTAGAATGTGTCTAGAAAGAACTAGGAGATAAGCATGACAACTAAGCACATATCCTCCACAATAAGAGGATAAGTATGATGAGGTGTCTAGAATGTTGTAGACACCATGTGCTCAAATAATGTGCTAACTCCTAAGTGTAGAAAACATGTGCATAATTAGAGTGCAAACTCCTGTGTTGTCAACATGACAACTCACAAGAGTACGCATGTTCCTAGGTGAGTAATAAATAAATGATAAAATATGCATTAACCTAAGTAAACTTAAGTAAGTTTAAATAGTAATTACTTATCTACACCAACAATTGGGTAGTATAAGGATCATGTGTTGTGTGATATTGTGGATATGAATAGTTGTCATGTGTTACTTGGCAGACTTTGGTAGTATGATTGCAGGGTTGTGCATGATTGTGTTAGGAACATGTTTACTATTTAGAAAAGTGGTAGGAAGTTTTCCCTAATTCCTTTGCATAATTAAGAGCTCAGTAGGAGGAACCTGAGTATTGGTAGCTAAGTTAAGTTGGTAGATTCTGAGAAGGTTGGAGATTAGCATGGAAAGCAGACCTATGGAACACCTATGGTGGATGTGAAGAAGAAGAAAAACAAGGAAAAGAGTGAGCAAGTTCAAGACTTGGAGGACATGTATGTGAAGAACATGTTTGGGATTTATGTGTTGAATCCTAGAAGATGTTCTTCCAATTATTGGAACATCTTATCAAACGTAGGGTATCTGATGTAGGAGCATCCTAGGCTTGCTTGTAATACTGCATGTTTGGAGGGATTTTGGTTAAGTGTTGAGGAACATTGAGCTTGGATTTTGGTGGAATTTTGCTTTCATGGTGTTGGAGACACAATTGGAGAACCTTTTCTCATGATTGCATAGAGATTGGATGGGTTGAGTTGAAGTTTGAGTCAATTTTACCTTGCTATTGGAACTGTGTTTTCGGGTTTCTATGTGCCTATTATGAGCCATGTAACTAATTTTTTGAAATGAGTTAGAGCATACAAGGTCCAAGTATTTAAGAGAACCTATATTACTATCTCCAATTAATTTTTCTAGTCCTAATTCATTATTAGTTGGGAGATATGGCAATTCTCTTGGAGTATCGATTTCTTGCAATTTTACGTGATAGGTTTTTGTGCATTACTTCCAAGATGAATCCAAATTTATCCTTAAAAATCAGCCTTATCAAGATTAAAGGCTTGTAGAGACCTAAAGTACTAGCCTTGGTTTGAAGCTTGAGTTCTAATTCAATAAGAATTAGGGGATATCATGATTTTACTTGGGTATTGATTTTTGGACATTTAATTTTTGTTGGAGGCTGACTTGTGGCTCTTCAAGTATTTAATGTTAGTTTTTGGAATTTTGGGCCAACTTGTAGCTTAAATTAGTATAAGTAGGGGTCTTGTGGAGTCTTTTAGTCATTCAGTTGGGGTGGAAGGAAGAATAGATGTGAATTTGAAGAGCTAGAGTTGTGGCTTAGGAAGTAAAGGATCTCTTGGTGGACTAGAGGGTACAAGTGTGGATTCTTCTTAGTGTTATTATCCAATTGTGTATTTGGACTAGCTTAGATTGGTTTTGTAAGTTGGATCTTGTTGGATCTTGTAGAACTAATTTTGTAATTGCTGTTTGTATTTGGGCCTAACCCGAAAGGCCTTATAGTCGGGCATATTGTATGTAATCAATTATATTTTATGAATAAATTATTGTAATTTGGTATCAGATCTTGCATTTTTGCTTCTTACTATTGTGTTTCCATTGTGTGGTTATATTTTTGGGTGCTAGGAAATCTCCTTTGGGGATTCTCCTACCTTGCATTGCATCATTGATTCACCCCCCTCCCCCCTCAGAGTTTACTATTATATTGCCAAAAAATTCAGTTGTGTTACTTCCAAGTTAGAATCAGCCATGATCTTAGTTATTCCTTGACCTCTTACTAACTTATTTATTTGAATATTGATATTGAACTCCTAAATTTGATTAATCCATTAGCACCTTTTTCCTATAGTCTTTTTCGGTCTATACATATCTTTAACTACAACATTAGGTACATATGCTATAACATCAACACCTACCAAATATGGTCTGAACGCCTTAACTACTTTTACCAAAGCATGTGTTTATTTCTCATTAATGTCATAATTTAACTCTGAGCTTTGCAAAATTCTGCTAAAAAGGCAATTGGTTGTTCATGTCCTTCTTCATTTTTTTAGACCATCACTATAAAAATTGTTTGATATGATGCAAAGGAGAATATTGCAAAAAGGCTTCTTGAAATCTGGTGCCTTAAGAATTGGAGCTTATTTTATTGCTTTCTTTATATTTTCAAAATCCTATAAAGATTCATCATCCCAAAAAAAATGCCCCTTTCTTTAACATTTTGGACATGGGTTTAATAATTTCTACAAAATTGGGTACGAATCTTCTTAAAAAATTAATCTATCCAAAAAATGATTGAATAGCTTTAACAGTTTTAGGGACTTTTATGTTATCAATAGAAACAACTCTTTCAAGGTCTACTCTTACACCTTCTATGGATACAAGATGTCCCAATAATTTTCCTTCTATGACTCCAAACTAATCTTTTTTGGATTAAGTGGTATCCCATATTCAAGGGCTTTCCCAAAAAAAAATTCTAAATGGTTGTGGTGATCCTCAACTTCCTTTGGATAGGCAGTAAGGTCATCTTGATAGACCACCAAGATATGATCAATAGGTTCTTTAAATGCGACATTCATCGCTCTTTGAAAATTTGCTCCAATATTTGTCAATCCAAACAACATTCTAGCATAGACATATGTTCCCCATGGGGTAGTAAATTTTATTTTATATTGCTCTATTTCTTTGACTTTCACCTGGTTGTAACCAAAAAAACCATCTATCATAGACAAGAGTTCATTTCCTATAACTTTTTTCAATAAAACCTTCATGTTTGGGAAAGCGTAATTATCCTTTAATGATGATATATTCAAATTTTAGAAATCTATACACAATCTTATATCTCTATTTTTTTCTGATAACAACCAAATCATAAACCCATGTGGAATATCTAATGGGTTTGATTATATGACCATCCCTCTTTTTAATTAGTTCTTTTATTTTAGGGGCTAGCATGGGGTTTATTTGTCTTTTCTTTTGCCTGAAAGGCTTGGCATTTAATTTCAAAAGTATTTTGTGCTAGGACGGGTCTTCTCTATATGATTTTAAGTCATCATATGACCATGCAAACACATGCCTATATTTCCTTAATAAATCAATTAATTATGATCTTATTTTGTTTCATAAAAAAAATTCCAACAAAAATGTCCCATGTAGAATGTTCATTCCCAATATTAATTTTCTCAATCTGTTCCTACATAGCAACAAGGTTGTGAGTCTTGAGTTTTTCATGTTCATAAATGATGTTCTCTAGAGCCACTAGTCCTTTTGGTATCTTGTTAGACTTAAGATGCACAATCTCTTCTCAAAAAATAGCATCCTTTCCATCTTTATTTTCAACAAGACCACTCCAATCAAGACCAATATCATGATAATCTTCTTCACATGTCAAAAATTACAGCAAATCTTTGTCATCTCTAAAAACTTCCTAGTTATGTACATTATCAGAAATAGATGGTCTATTTTTCATTTCAACTTGCACCACTTCTTGTAAAGGAATGGCAATTGGTTTGATGGCTAAATTAGCCATCATATCAACTAAAAAATTATTCATTCTATCAATCCAATTAATTGAAATTGCATCAAAAAAACTATATTAAATCCCTTATATAATTTATGTAACTTTTTAACTGTGAGTTTTTTGTCATGAATTTATCTCTAATCTAATATATTATTGATTTAGAGTCTCCAAATACTGAAAGAAACTTTAATTTATGAATTTTTTTCATATTTAGTCCTAGGATTAGAGCCTCATATTTAGCAATATTATTTTTGCATTCAAAATTTAATAAAAAGGAGTACCTGAATATTTTACTTGATGGGGATGTGAGGATTAACACAACTCCATTACCTTCCTTACTACAAGCTCCATCAATATGCATTTTCCATATCTCATTGTTCTCTTCCTATGTAGGAACCTCATTAGCATCTTCTATAATTTGAATGGGTTTATTTATACTTACTTGGAAGTTATCAATATTTGTCTAGCAAAAATTGATGCTAATATCAGGATGGAAGCTTTCAACAAGGTATTCAAACCTTGGCTCCTTATCAATTCTGATATTTGGCCATTTATTGGAATATTTTCATAGGAAAAATATAATTGTATGTGTCCTCTAACAAAAAAATTCCATTTTCTTAAAAGTATTATGCCATCACAAATAGGAACTTCCACCATGGTTATATATGTTTTATAGGATACCTTAGGATAAGCTAGGACATTTTTTATTACACCCACCATAGGAATTGATCTATTTTCCATAGCATGACATTTCCCATAAGGAATATCTACTTTCAATCCTAATTCTTTCGTAACCTCTACAGGCATTATATCCATAGTCGCTCTTGAGTCCACCATGCAATTTTTCACTAATTTATTATTAATCAACAGAGTTAGATAAAAAGGGTCTACATGTGGGTGCTCTCATTAATATTTATCCCAAGATAAATAACCAGTGTTTGATCAACATTATAAACTTTGGCATACCCTTCTTTGTTAGTTTCAAACAAAATATTTAAAACCTCTCTTCCATATTCAAGAATTTTAACGATTTCTAAAAATGGAACCAAAACATTCAATTGTGTTAAATCATTAGAAATGAATGAGCTATTACTTACCAATTGCTTACCTATTGAAGGATGAGTAATGTGTGGGTCAATCTATTATTGATTCTTGGGCATCACCTTCCCTTTGTGTGTATAAAAGTGTCACACTTCTATAAACCATTATTCTTGAGAATACCCATGAAAGAGGGCATCTCAAGAGGTGGTTGATAGCTCTTTATCTATGATGTGAAAAGGCTATGAGATGGTGTCTCTCAAATAAACCAAACTATGCAACCCTTGCAAGGTGCACCATAGAATGAGAGATTCAAAGATGGGAGCAAGAATGCTAGCATCCAAGAATCTAAAATGAATGTAATGCAAATGAAAGCTAAATGAGAGAAAGTAGAATGCAAGCTAAACTAGAAAATAAGTATTACAACCTCTATTTAGACTAGATAATTTAATCTATAATCATGGAGAGAAACTAGAATGAATGAGAAGCATGAAGAATAGAAGACAGAAGAAGAGGAGCTCCACAAGTATGAGATCTTCAATCCTATAGCATAACATTAGTAAAAGAGTGGAGTTGTGAAGTGAGGAGAGAGCTCTCCCTTTTAAGGAGAAATAGACAATAAATATCATGAGGAAAGATGCATGTGATCAAGGGTGGAGTTTGAAAGTGGGAGTGATCCATGTGCACAAGCACTTCCACCAATCATGATGAAGAGTTGACTTTTGTCCCCCATGTGGGACAAAAATATCCTTTCTTTTTATTTTTAAATAAGGGAAATGCTTTTCTGTGTGCAACTTAGGATAAGATATGAGTGTGGAATTTTATTTAAATTAAAGGGGGACATGTTCTTTTAATTAAATATGAACTTAGGAGAAAGTGGTCAAACTATAGGATAAGATCACATAAATGATTTTTTGGAGATTTGATCAAGGATAAGCATTAGATAAATTATGCAAAAATGTTAGAAAGGAGGCTCATAGTCTAGATGACCAATTTTTGGTGATTAAATTTTCCCCTCTTTGACTAATGTGCGATTGGTCTGAAAACACATTATGTCAAAGAATGAAGAAGCCAAGATGATAGAGAGATTTGACTCTAAAGAACGAAGCACAAAGAGATAGAAGATCCTAAATGCATAGTCTATTAGTAGCAATACTGAACATTTGGAGAGAGAAGACACAATATCAGTACTCAAGATGAGCACTGATATGTCAAGAAAAGAAAGCAGATAGACCAAGGGAAAATGGATAGTTGTAGCAAAAGCAATTTGCAACAATGATATAATATTCCTACCCCCTTGGGATTGAAATTGAAATGAGATAGAGGAGATGTTAAAATAAGCTAGACTTGATCAAATCATAACAAAGAAAAGTTAATGATGATTGATAAGAGATTAAGACCAAAGAGTTACCACCAAGAAATGAAGATATGCCCTAGTTTGACTAAGTTTGACCAAGAAAGATAAAGCATAAGAATTAGGTCAAAGAAAGAAGAAAGATGAAATGAGATGAAATAGAAATGAATGGGAAGAGTGGAAGAGAGTAGAAATGATGAAGAAATGAAGAAGTGATTATTGCCCCAATAGGATTCAAAGATTAAGCCCCAATAGGTTAGCTAACTACATAGAAGAAGGAAGAAATTTTGATTAGCAAGATGAACCCAAATTTGGATTTCAATACCAAAAGTGGATCCAAGATGTTGAGATTAGAAAAGATATGTCAAAAGCACAGATGAGATGGTAAGATAGAAAAGAAGAGAGGAATAAGAAAGAAGACATAAGATAATATTGAGAAGAGGCAAGAGAAGGATGAACATAGTTAGCTAACAAGTCCATGAAAGATAAATAAGAGGGATCTCTCAACATGCAAAATGAAAAACTAAACTAGAATGAAGCCTAGAATGCAAGATAGTATGAAAAGGTGCAATTGCAAGGGTTACATAAGTAGGTCCTAGTTTTTATCATTGAGTCTTATTAGGGACTTCATAAGATCATACAATCATCACTAGCATAAACTATGAGGATATGAATATGATCTATATCAAATAAAAATGTGGGAATCCAACCTTTACATCAAAGACATGTAAGTAAATATGGATAATGTAGTTAGATTCCCTAAGTTTAGTATAGAAATATTACACCTATGTCAAGGTATAAGCACTAGGATAACCCCTAAGTGCAGTCTTGCAAAAATAACAAGGATGATATTTTGTAAGTCAAAGTGTCAAGTAGGATAAGAATGAATGCTCTAAAAACCTTAGACTAACAAAGTATACCCACAAGCAAAAAGCAAGTAAACATGCTCCATGCCCCTAGTCTTCTAGTCCATGACATCCTCAAAAGACTATTAGGGACAAAACACTTAGCAAAGAAATCATCATAAACAACACATAAAGAAGGTAAAGTTCATCATAGTTTAGCAAGTTTTACTATTTAAGTGTGTGTGAATGTCACATGGCCATTTCTTTAAGATTTGAATATGATAGTGAGAAATATTGTAGCACCCTGCACTATAGGTAGACTATCTGAAAAGAGTTGAGAAACACTTGATTTCAAGGGGGTAGTGTTGATGAACATTGTTTTGCATGAGTTAAAAAGAAACCCTAATGCACAAGGAGACCCTTATAAGCTAAGCAGGTGTGCCCTCGAGACAAGGACAAGAGACAATTCCAAGCTAAGAGATGTGTTGTGAAATGAATGAGACTAATAGATATAGGTGCAAGGGTCTCAAGTAGTGCACATTTCCAATTTTTCACCACTTGGCAAAAAAAATTTCAAGATTTCTTTCAAATTTTTAGGATTTTTACAGCATCATATATGATTTTTTTTGGATTTTTTTGTAATGATTTAGAGATAACTAGTTCTCAAGAAAGATCACATAAATTTTCCAAATGTCTATCAAGGTATAAAATATGGATTACAAACCAAGTGAATAAGATGAATAAGTAAGAAAAAATGAAGCAAGTGAAAGTGATCCTCAAGGATTGACTCCTCAAGAGTACCCAAGCTAGGGAAAGATAGCCATATAAAATAGGTTTTGGATAAGCAATAGAAGTAATGAGAAAGATAGCATGTAGGATAAGCAGTAAATCCAACAAGTGAGATAACATATGGCATAAGTAGTGGAAGAAAATAAGTCAAATAGCATGAAATCATGTAATCCAAGAGAGTAGACATCTCAAGAGGCCTAAGAACCATGGTTTTATTTATTTTGATCAAGGCCATGGGGTCAACTAGATATGATAGCGATGGGATAGAGAAATAAGAATGAAGTTGAATATGAAGGCTATGAGTGAATGGGAAAGCACAAGAGGTAAGCTGATGAACAAGATAGCCAATATGCAAGGATAGCTCAACATTGTCAAGATCAAAGAGGAAGAGGAAATAATGGATGATGGAAGAATTATGCATGACACTAGTTTACTAGGTTTTAATCATGGTATTTATCCAAGGTGCCACAAGAAGTGTTTTTCACCATAGGACAAATTCATTTCTCTTTACTTTTGCTACCAGGGTGCCACGAGAAGTGGTTTTCACCAAGGCACATTTTTTTCTTTTTTGGGATTTTTTATTTTTAGAAAGAGATCAATATTTTTAAATTTGGATAGTGCTCCTATAGGAAATATAAGTCTTGATAAGCCAATACCATAGATAAGTATGCTCAAAGATGTTGATAGGGTGAAGGAATAGAGATGGTAGCAGGATAAGTATATAGAGGATAAGAATTCATGTATTGAAAGGATTTAGGAGTATGGATAGCATGTAAGTGTAGTATTGAAAGGATTGCATAAGGGTAGATGAAAAAGTGGGAAAGATCAACATTGACACACACCATAAAGGGTGATGGAATGACGAAGGGATCATGGAGGAAATAGCTTGAGGTTTAGATGTATGAAGTGGTAGAGTAATCTTGGAGGAAGATGGAGTGGGAGGCTTTGAAAGCTTTTGAGGAAAATATTTAGAAGAATATGGAGTGGAAGCTATTGGAAGCTTGAATGTCAAATTAGATTTATATTCAATATTCAAGTCTTTCAAGAGAGACTTGGGAATCCATATAGCTTTAGATTTCCCTTTGGATACTTTAGAACACATTTCTTCAATAATGGGTTTAGGAACCCATGTTTTATTTGATTTAGCCCTTTGGGTAGTGGACCTTTGTGGTCTCTTGAATAATTGTTCTTTCTTTGTATTCACATGTTTATTAGATGAGACATAGAGATCTTTATTTGTCAATGGATTCTTGTGTTTCTTATGTTGATCATCCAAATTGCTTCCAAAAGACTTGGGGCTTATGGATGGATAAGGTTGATATGACGAGTTTAGATGGTTAAGTGAATGGATATTTTTCAAGGATGAATGTCTTTGATGATTTTGAGGTATAATAGGAGAGCTAGAAGTGGAAAACTTGTAGGAGATGAAGGAACATAAGGTCCCAATATGGATACAAGGTTTGAAGACTTTATCTTAGATGGAAAAGGACCAAGGATAGATTTAGAAGATGCAAAGGGATAGTGGATAAGGATATCAACATCTTTAGAGTGAGAAATGTGACCAAGGCCATAAATAGACTCTTGAGTAGCTTTGATAGGAGAAACATTTTTAGTAGGAGCATTTGAATCTTGAGCATAGTTTTGAAGTAGATGTGGAGAAGTAGAACAAGAAGGGATACTTTGATATTGACAAGTTTCTTTGGATAGCATAGGAATATAAATTTTCTCATGATTTTTAGTAATCTCAATGGGGATAGTGGAAGTTATGTCTTCATCATACTTAGGAGGTGGGTAAGATATAGGATATGTAGGGGTGACATCTTGAAGGAGATGAAAGGGTGCTTGATCTTGATCTTTCTTGACATTTATAGATTTTTCTTTTTGAGAGTCCTTTTGACATGGAGCCACTTCTAAGGATAAGGGAGAATATGAGATTTCAATGATAGTCTCTTGAAGATGTAATGGGGGATTAGTTGAAGTAGGCATAGTAGGTATAGAATTGCATGAAGGTTAAGGATCTTTAGCTTTAGCAGCATTGAAAATTTTTGTAGCCAAGTGAAGGTTATCTTGAGTTTCTTTTAGAGGTAGCCCTTGAGGGTACACATAGTCCATATGGAAAGCACTAGGATCTTTTTTTTATGGAGTCACATTGGAAATGTTTGAAGTTTTGGGAGATGCACAAGTGTTGGAAGAAGAAGAGGTATCAAGGAAAACACCACTAGGCATAGGTTCATTAATATGATCTTGCTTAAGAGAAGTATCCTCACCACATTAGTTATTATTAGTATTAAAAATCCCATCATCAATAAGATCTTTTACTTCATTTTTTAGCTCGATAAAATAAGATGTACTATGCTCATTATGTAAATGATAAGCACAATAGATATCTAAGAATGGGTTTCCATATGAGCTAGTCTTAGGCAATGTGATGAAATCATTAGCAAGGAGCATTTGCAAGATGATGTCATAAGAATCTTCCAAGGGAGTAAAACCAATCTCAAAATTATTTCTAGGCTCTTTTTTTTGCTTCTCAAGTGCATAGCATGCATCCATGTCTTCATCATATTGATCGAAGATAGGCTTGTCATAAAAGTTTAGCATAGACTTTAAGGAGGTTTTACTTGCTAGCTCTCTAAAGAGGTCCTTAGATCTAGTAAGTGAAGACAATTGATGTCTTGAAGTAGAGAATGTAAACCTAGAAGAAGAGGATGACCTTAAATAAGGTTACTCACATGCATGTAAAGTCCTTAAGGAAGATTCATGTAATGATGTGATCTTCTCCTCTATCATTTTTTTCAAATTTACAATGCATTCCCACTATGTTCTTAGTGAGATAAAGGTAAGTAGAATCATTTGCCTCTACTAGATCTTTATATTGAGAGTATGGATCTTGAAACTCTCTAGCAGCATAGAAGAACTCATGATCATCTAGACTTGGTTGAGGTTTGGTAGCACAAGGTTTGAATCCCATAGAGGTAGATAGAAAATCAAGCATGAAGGAGATTAGAGGAAGCTAATAAGGTGACACAAGATAACTTGATGTCCAAACTAGAGAGGTGGATTATTTACTTGTCAAATAGAGGTAGCAATGAATGAGTGACTTATCAAGAAAAGTGTCCAAGAATATTACAATACTAGCAACTCAATTCAAGAGCTAGGAAAGAAGCCCAAATAACCAAGTAGGTAGATAAGAAGAAAAAAAAGTGAGCAAATCTTCCAATCAAGGAGTGTAGTTAATAGATCAAGGTAACCTTTAACAAAAGAGGGTCCAAGAAAGTGGACATGGATGAAGAAGGTGGGAAATACCAAAAGCCACTTTAAGAATGTTCAAGCACTAGAGACATAGAAAATCAAAGTCAAATGATGAAACTCCCCTAGTAAGCAACACAATAAAAATGTTTTGACTTGATGTTTTGACTTGGTTGACAAAGTTGATAGCATAGAAAGTTCAATTTTCAAAAGAAATATGTGACACATGGAGTAGTCTTAAAGCAATAAAGAAAGGGACAAAGAAACCTTGCATGATACAAGCATATGTGAGGTCTCAAAAGAAATCCCTATAACTATCATCATGTGTATGGTCAAAAGATTTCCATGGGTTTAGCACATTTGAGAACACATCAAGCAATATCTACCTAAAGAAAATAGTTCATTACTCAACAACTTAGCTAATTCTTGAAGCCCCTTCACCTCACACCAAGTGGTTATCCACAAGAGATATTGGATTTTTCATGGAGATGTCATTGGCATAACCAAGGGGACACAAATGGTGAGTGTAAAATCTTGAGGTGATCCAAGTAATCCACTAGGATCGGTCCTTGCACCAAGATGTTGAGCACCAAAATAAGTTAGTTTCTATCCTAGGTTCTTAGTAAGGGCTTCCATTCATAGCACTCCTCTTGCTCCTAATATAGGACACCTTATCATATGATAAGTAACAAACTTCATGGCCACAAGAGTACCTTAAGCATTCTCACCTAGTGATTTCCTCATGGTCACAATCCCACAAGTACTTCCATGAGATGAAGACAAGTACTACGTCTAAAAAGGTTTTGTGTCCTTGATAGCCTTGAGTTTATAGTGGGTGTTAAGTTTTCCTATCCCAACTTGAGTCATTCCTCTTGATTTCTCAAGAGCAAACCCTCTAAAGGACTCTGAACTAAAATAGATTTGATCCACTCTTGAGAGTCAAGATTTCTAATTCACCACAAGGATGAAGAGCATACTCTCCTATTCAAATTGTTTCTCCCAAACATGCCAAACAAGTTCAATTAATCCTCTTGCTTTTGGAATCTAAAGGCGGGTCAAGATTTTTGATTCACCGCAAGGGTGAAGAGAATATTTTCCTACCAATGAGAGACTACAATCACAAGTCTTATGTTCATATGAAAATGAGTAATTAGTAGGATTTTCGCACACAAAATAATAGAAAAACAAGCACTTGTTTGGTTTTTATGCTT
This sequence comes from Cupressus sempervirens, assembly GCA_028749045.1. Lineage (NCBI taxonomy): Eukaryota > Viridiplantae > Streptophyta > Pinopsida > Cupressales > Cupressaceae > Cupressus > Cupressus sempervirens. The sequence goes on along the minus strand of CM053791.1, from coordinate 376,881,669 downwards.
TTAGGCAACCTTACAAACAACTGTTAGTAGCCTTTTTACATTTGAAGCTTTAACATGTATTCTTTTAAGTAAGTATTCAAGAACTTAGGGAAAATATCTAAAATCACAACCATTAGTCCAACATGAGTGAGTACAAAAATAATATGAAAATGTACAACTAGACCTCTATCAAACTATAATGGACCTAAAAAACCTGACAAATAGACAACAACAGACTGAAAAAATGATCAAAGCACCCAAATAGAAATTAGTTTTAGGATTGGCAATATTTTATGATGGAATAGTATCGTAGGATACTTTTTAGTATATCAGTGTGACACTTTATTTCCATATGATAGTTTTACCTATAGCCATGCGATACAACTTACTATAATTAGGCGATAAAGTTTGGTATGTTCATGTGATACTTTTGGGAAAAGTATCGCCGATAGTCCTGAAAATATCATACAATAATGAGAAAGTATCGCCCGATATTTGCATCTGTAAAAAAGTGAAAGAGAAAAAAACAAGCGAAAAATGCAAAAAATAAATGCAGATTAGGAGCAAAACCAAAGTGTTCCGCCCCACGGTGGGAACCAAAAATGTGTGTACAAAAAGTGTCACACTTCTATAAACCATTATTCTTAAGAATACCCATGAAAGAGGGCATCTCAAGAGGTGGATTATAGCTCTCTATCTATGACATGCAAAAGGCTATAAGATTGTGGCTCTCAAATAAACCAAACTATGCAACCCTTGCAAGGTGCACCATAGAACGTGAGATTCAAGGATGGGAGCAAGAATGCTAGCATCCAAGAATCTAGAATGAATGTAATGCAAATGAAATCTAAATGAGAGAAAGTAGAACGTAAGCTAAACTAGAAAATAAGTATTACAACCTATATTTAGACTAGATGATTCAATCTATAAGCATGGAGAGAAACTAGAATGAACGAGAAGCATGAAGAATGAATAATAGAAGATAGAACAAGAGGAGTTCGACAAGTATGAGATCTTAAATCCTGCAGCATAACGTTAGTAAAAGAGTGAAGTCATGAATTGATGAGAGAGCTCTCCCTTTTAAAGAGAAATGGATGATATAGATCATGAGGCAAGATGCATGTGATCAAGGTTGGAGTTTGAAAGTGGGAGTGATCCATGTGCACAAGCACTTCCACTAATTGTGATGAAGAGTTAACTTTTGTCCCCCATATAGGACAAAACTATCCTTTCTTTTATTTTTAAATAAGGGAAATGCTTTTGTGTGTGCAACTTAGGATAAGATATGAGTGGGGAATTTTATTGAATTAAAATGGGGACATATTATTTTAATTAAATATGAACTTAGGATAAAGTGGTCAAACTATAGGATAAAATCAGATAAATGAATTTTTGGAGATTTGATCAAGGATAAGCATTAGATAAATTATGAAAAAATGCTAGAAAGGGGGCTCATAGTCTAGATGACCATTTTTTGGGTGATTACACCCTTTATCTTTCTTATGTAAAGTGGGCATTTTAGTCTTCTTTCTCATATCTAGATTTATAGTTATGTTTCTTAGCTTGTAATTTATCCTTGCTTGTTCAACTGCTATAATTGTACGAGCCCTTCTTTCCTCTTCAATTTATAACATAATTATAGACTTTTCATCATTATCAAAAAGGACTTGGTGGGTATATTGTTGTCTTATTCTCTTTGTGTGAACATTAGGAATGTATTCTTCTTTAGAAGAGTCATCTTCTCCCCAAAAGGGTTCAAATGATAATGTATTCATTGTTTGTTGATCATCTCTTGGGTACATTTCTTCTTCTCATATTCTTCTTGCCACTAAAAATATCTCTAGCATATGAGGTAGTTTGCAATCTTCACACCAAGGACCATTTTCAACATAATTATTATTTTTCTTCAAAGGATTAGGAGTTTCATTGTTCCTTATCAATTTTTCATCTTTCCAAGATATGTTATACTTGGCATGTCTTTTAATTTATATCTATCCATTTTTTAGTATGATTTATCATTCCTATTATACTTCATTCCCTCATTCTTATTACATTTGATATGGAGATCCTTAATCATACCCAAAATTTTATCAATCTTATCTTCATCTTTGTTCTACTTAGGGGCTTTAGGATCAAATAATTTTGGGTCATCTCTTTTGCCAAATTTACCAACAACTTTTCTATCATTCTCAATTCTCATTTCAACTTTAAAGGCTCCTTGTAATGTGCTTGGTCAATGTGAACTTATCTCATAGTGGGTCTTACTTTCAAAAGAAATGCAGTAAGAGTTTATTAGAAATGAATCAATAGGTCTGATATCTTGTGGTGTCCTATTTAGGGCTTTATTGAACCTTTTATTAGACTCAAAAACTAATTCATTGATATTTTTCTTGATACTAGCTAATTCATGTGAGGCAAAGGAGGCATCAGTATGATTTCCAAATTGCTCAAGCAATAAGTTAGAAAATTCTTTCCAACTTGATATAGACTTATCACGAAGCCCTATGTACCATTTTTTAGCATCATTGGTCAATGAATGGACAAATAATTTTATTAACACATCTTCATTATGTTCTTCAAATTCTTCAACAATATTTTTTAGATTAATCACATGCGTTTCAGCAGATTGATTTTATTCTCCAAAAAATTTCGGTATAGTAGTTCTCAAATCATTTGATATAGAGTTTGGATAACCTGCTATCCCAGTGCAATCTAATTGTTTATATGTTTCAATTACTATTGAATCCTTTATTCCTTGGTTTTTGTGGTGAAATTTTTGTCTTCTTTGATTATTCAACCTATTGTTTTGATTATTAGTATGATTTTTTCTCCAGTCACCATCAATCCTATCCATCTGATTCTTATTTTGACTAAGTACATTATTTCTATCATGACATGTCTCTCCATTCTTATTATACAAAGGATTCTTATGTAAAGTATTAAATAAAGAATTCTTATTTTTATGAGGAGGATTGTATTTAGATGAATCACCTTTTTCTTTGCTTTCTTTCTCTCTAGTTCATTTCAAATCAATGATTTCATCCTTTTTGAGGCCTAATCTTTCCAACAGTTGACTGGGAACTTTTCTTAGAGCTTTTGGTGCTTTACTCAAGGATAACAATATTTGAAGAGCTTCTATGAATTTTCATTAATCTCATCTTCATCATCATCTCTTTCCTTGTCAATGTCACCGTCTAGTTAATGAGCTTCACGTTGTTCCTTAAGGAACGAACCTATATTGTGAAATGGATTTTCCTCTTGTTGTTCACCATTATTGTCTTGATCATCGACATAGAACTCTCTTTCTCTATTAGTGAACTTCTTATACCTTGTGAATGACATATCAACAATTTATTTGCCTTTTCTGGTCCTCTTCTTGGGAGTGTATTCTGTACACTAGAAATGTGTCACACTCTAAACCATTCTATCCAAACGATTCCATGAGTTGGAATGCTTGGATGCCGGCTTAGAGCTCCCTATCCACGGAGTGCAAGGAGTTAGTATTTCAGCATGAAGGCTCTCAGCCAAGCCTTAGAAATGTACTTCTTGCTAGTAAACCATGCAACGGGAGGTTCTTTGAGACAAGAGCAAGAGTGCAAATATCTTCAAGGAGTTCCTCAAGAATGCAATGCAACTAAAGATTAAACTAGAATGAATATGAAAAATGCAAAGTGGAGCTATGCTAAAACATGTATGAGAGTGTTACAATACCATTATTAAGCTATGTGAGATTAAGCTACATGTAAAAATGAAAGCTAAGCTAAGATGCTATGGTATGAGAGAATGTAGACAAGAAATAGAAGTTCTCCACAAAGCTCCAAAGAAACCTGTTAGAAAACCTGCAGCATAACAATGTTCAAAAGATGAGGATTCTTTGAGGGGGAAAGCTCTCTCCCTTTTAAAGATGTATGGATGATAGAGATCAAGATGAAGATGGTGGATGATCAATGGTAGAATTCGAAAAGAGAAGTGATCCATGTGCACACACAAGTCAACCAATAGAATATAAGTTGACTTGTCATATAAGACAAAAGTGACAAAGCCTTTTCTTTTAATTGTAAAATAGAAAAAGGACTTTATGTGTGCACTTTAATTGGGTTAGAAGAATGGGGTGTTTTATTTAATTAAAAGGGGACATGTTCTTTTAATCAAATAATGAACTTAGGATAGCATAGTCAAACTATAGGTTATAATCAAATAAATTGATTATTAGCAATTTGGTCTAGGTAAATAATTAAATTAATTTAGCCAAAATGTTGAAAAGGGGGCTAATAGTCTAGATGACCATTTTTAGGTGATTACATTTGCCCCTCTTTGACTAATGCGTGATCGATCTGGGAACACATTATGTCAAAGAAAATTGAAGCCAAGTAGGCGATGATAGATACAGATGTCTAATTCTGAAGAGTGAAATGCAGAAATAGATAGCAAGTCCAGAATGCACAGCCTGATAGCAGTAGTATTGAACACTAGGAAGAGATGATGTCAGAATTCAAGAAGAATACTAACACTTAGAAAAGCAGATAGAGTGAGAGCAAGTGAGAAGATCAAACAAATGCTCCTAAGCAGTGATAGAGTATTTCTACCCCCTCGGGATCGAAATTGAAATGAGGTAAGGGGATGCAAAAATTGGCTAGAAATGAGAAAATTAGAATATAGCAATGTCCAAGATGACAGATAGATGATTAGAACCCAAGAATGACTATATAAAAAAAATGATAAAATGCCCCAGTTTGACTAGAGTTGACATTGAAGGATATAGCATAAAAATAAGGTTGAAATGAGTAGAAAGGTGATTTTAGACATGAAATAGTGAATTTAAGTAGATATGAAGTATGGAAATGATGAAGACATGAAGAAATGAAGATGCCCCAGTGATGATTCCGAGATTAGACCTCAAAAGGTCAGCAAACTGCTCAGAAGAAAGTAGAATTTTAAAAGACAATTTTGACCATCAAAATGAACTCGAATTTGGATTTCAATCCCGAAAATGAATCTAGGACATCAAAATTATTTAAGAGGTCAAAACTTTATATAATGTGATGAAAAGATAGAAAAGAGATGAAGTGAAAGATTAACAAGAAGAAATTAAAGAAATATATGAAAGGAGTTAGCTGATATGTCCACAAAAAGATGAAGAGAGAGCTCTCCCCATATGCAAGAATGCAAGACTAAGCTAGAAAATGAACCTAAAATGCAAGCTAATATGAAAAGTGGTTTACCAGCAAGAAGTGCATAACATTTAGACTCTTAATTTCATCATTGAGCATTTATTAGGGACATCATGAGATCATACAACCATCACTAGTATAACTATGAGGATATGAATATGATCGATATTAGATAGGTATGTGAAAATCCAATCTAAGCATCAGAGACATGTAAGTCAAGATAACTACAAGATTAGATTCCCTAAGTTTAATTTAGCAAGATTACACCTATATCAAGGCATAAGCGCCAAGATAAACCCTGAGTGCGGTCTTGCAAAACAGTCAAGGATGATACATTTGTAAGTCAACGTGTTGAATAAGACCAGCATAAATGCTTACAACACTATAGAAAAACAAAAGTATACCCACAAGCAGAAATCAAGAAAATATGTCCCATGCCCCCAGTCTTCTAGTCAATTACATCCTTGAAAGACTATTAGGGAGGTAACACATGGAAAAGAAATCATCATAGACAACACATAAAGTAGATAAATATCAGCATAGCTCAGTCTTTTAAATGTTAAAGTGTGTGTGTGTAAGTCACTTGGCCATTTCTTCCAGACTTGATTCTGATAGTGAGAAATATCGTGACATTGGAGAACGTAGGTAAACTATCTTTAAAGTGTTGAAAAACACTTGATGTCAAAGTGGGGGAAGTGTTGAGAAATACTATTTTGTGAGTGTCAAAGAAACCCTAATGCACAAGAATACCTCAATAGGCTAAGTAGTTGTGCCCCCGAGACAAGGACAAGAAACAATTTCAAGCTAGGAAATGTGTAGCAAAATAGGTGATTGAGACTGACAGACATAGGTGTGAGGGTTTCAAGTAGCACCTGTTTCTAGGTTTTCACCACTTGACAGATTTTTTTCAGGACTTTTTTTTTAATTTTTTTTAATTTTTGAATTTTTTTGGTGATACATCAAAGTGCCTATTGCTAGGTTTTCACTAAGATGATCATTTTTTCAGGACTTTTTTGATTTTTAAGATTTTTTCAGCATCATATATGATTTTTTGGATTTTTTAAAAGGTTTTAGAAATCACTAGTTCTCAAGCAAGATCACATCATTTTCTCCCAATGTCTAGCAAGGTATAGGATATGATGGAGCAATGAGCCAGTGGATAAGCAAAGATGGATGAAAAAAGATTATGAAGTAAGTGAAAGTGATCCTCAAGGACTGACTCCTCAAGAGTACCCAAGCTAGGGAAAGAGGTGAAATAGTCATATGAAGCATATTTTGGATAAGCAATGGAAGTAATGAGCAAGATAGCATGTAGAATAAGCAATGAATCCAACAAGTGAGATAGCATGAAGTGTGTAGTCCAAAAGAGTAGCCATGTCAAGAGACCTATGAGAACCATGTTTCATTTATTATGATCAAGATCAAGGGGTCAACTAGATAGTATAGCAATGGGATAGAGCAATAAGAATAAAGCTCAAGATAGAGGCTATGAGTGAATGAGAAAGCACAAATAGAGAATCTAATGGATAAGATAGCCAATATGCAAAGATAGCTCAACATTGTCAAGATCAAAGAGAGAAGAAGGGACAGATGGATGATGGAAGAATTGCGCATGATGCTTGTTTGCCAGGTTTTCATCATGGTACTTATCCAAGGTGCCACAAGAAGTAGTTTTCACCATAGGATGGATTTATTTCTCTTTACTTTTGCTACCAAGGTGCCACAAAAAGTGGTTTTCACCAAGGCACATTTTCAATTTTTTTCTTTTTTTTCTTTTTTTCTTTTTTTAGAAAGAGCTCAAGCTGTTTCAATGTAGATAGTGCTCCTATAGGAAAGATAAGTCATGATAAGCCAAGACCATAGAAAGGTATGCTCAAAGATGTTGGTAGGGTGATGAAAGGAAAATGGTAGTAGGAAGAATATATGGAGGATAAGAGTTCATGTATAGAAAGTAAGTGTAAGCTTTAGAGGATTTCATGAGGGTAGTTGAAATATTGGACAAGATCAACATTGAGACACACCTTGAAGGGTATTGGAATGATGGAGGAATCATGGATGAAGTAGCTTGAGGTTTAGATGTATGAGGTGATAGGAAAATTTTAGAAGAAGATGGAGTGGAAGCCTTTGGAAGCTTTTTAGAAAGGTTTTTGGAAGGGGATGGAATGGAAGCCTTTGGAAGCTTGAATGTCAACTTTGAAGTATTTTCAATATTCAAGTCTTTTAAAAGAGACTTGGGAATCCATATAGCTTTAGATTTTCCTTTGGATACTTCAAAACACATTTCTTCAATAATTGGTTTAGGAACCCATATTTTCTTTGATTTAGCTTTTTTAATCGTGGACCTTTGCAGTCTCTTTTGTGCTTTCTCCTTCTTAGCATTCACATGTCGATTAGATGGGACATAGTGATCTTTCTTTTTCAATGGATTCTTATGTTTATTCTCACTTCCAAAGGACTTGGGATTTGTGGATGAATAAGGATGATATGACTGGTTTAGATGTATAGATGGGTGAAAAGTCATCAAGGATGAGTGTCTTTGTTGATCTTGAGGTATTATAGGAGAGCTATGGAATGAGCTATGAGTGAATTTAGGAGATGGAGGAACATAAGGCCCCAATATGGATGGAAGGTTTGAATGCTTTAGCTTAGATGGATATGGACCAAGGATAGATTTAGAAGATGCAGAGGGATATTGGAAAGGGATATCAACATCTTTAGAGTGAGAAACATGGTCAAAGCCATCAATAGACTCATAAGTACCTTTGATAGGAACAACATTTTTAATAGAATCACTTGAAGCTTGAGCACAATTTTGAAGTGGATGTGGAGAAGTAGAACATGAGGGGATGATTTGATCTTGACAAGTAGCCTTGGATAGCATATGAAGAGAACTTTTCTCATAATTTTCAATAAGCTCAAGGGAGATAGTGGAAGTGATATCTTCATCATACTTAGGAGGTGGACAAGATATAGGATATGGAATGGAAAAATCTTGAAAGAGATGAATGGGTGCTTGATCTTGATCGTTCTTGACATTTATAGCTTTTTCTTTTTCAGAGTCCTCTTGACATGGAGCCACTTCTAAGGACAAGGGAGAATGAAGAGTGAATGGAGTAGTGCTTGGATTAGGCATAGTAGTGCATGAAGGTTGAGGATGTTTAGGATTAGTAGCATGGAAAAGGTTTGCCGCCAAGTGAAGGTTAGCTTGAGTTTCTTTTAGAGGTAGCCTTTGAGGGTACGCATATTGCATATGGAAAGCACTAGGTATTTTGTTTGATGGAGGCATGTTGGAAAGCTTTGAAGTGTTGGAAGAAGTGGAGGTATCAAAGAAACCATCACTAGACATAGGTTCATTAATATGATCTTTCTCAAGAAAAGTATCCTCATCACATGAATCATTAGAGGTATCAATAATTCCATTATCAATAAGATCTTGGATTTTATGTCTTAGCTCAATGCAATCTGAAGTAATATGCTCATTATGTTGATGATAAGCACAATAGATATCCAAGAATGGGTTTCCATATGAGCTAGACTTAGGCAACATGATGAGCTTAGTTTCAAGAAGTGTTTGCAAAATGTCATCATAAGAATGTTCCAAGGGAGTAAAAGTCCTCTCAAAAATATGTCTAGGATCTTCTTGTTGTTTCTCAAGTGAATAGCATGCATTCATGTCTTCATCATTATCTTCGTCAAAGATAGGTCCATCATGAAATTTTGGCATAGGCTCAAGTGCTTGTTCTCTACAAATGTCTTTAGATCTAGAAGGTGAAGACATTTGATGTCTTAAAGTAGAGCATGTAGACCTAGAAGAAGAGGATGACCTCAAAGAAGGTGACTCACATGCATATAAAGACCTTAAGGAAGATTCATGTAATGATGCAATCTTCTCCTCTAACCTTTTCTCAAGTTTAGACTTCATTTCTATCATGTGCTTAGAGAGATGAAGGTAAGAAAGATCATTTGTCTCTTCTAGTTCTTTGTATTGCGCATATAGATCTTGAAACTCTTTAGTGACATGGAGGATATCATGATCATCTAGATTTGGTTGAGGTTTGGTAGCACAAGATTTGAATTCCATAGTGGTAGATGCAAAGCCAAGCATAAAAGAGCCTAGAAGATAACTTGATGTTGAAACTATAGGAGGTAGAGTGTTCACTTGCCAAGATAGTAGAGGGAGATTAAAGTGACTTGTCAAACAATATGTCCAAGAAACTTATGACATGAATGACTCAAGTCAATAGCTAGGCAAGATGCCCAAATAGCCAAATAGATAGAACAAGCAAGGTGACAAGTGAACAACTCTCCAACCCAAGCGTGTAGTCAAGAAATCAAGGCAACCATTTCAGCAAAAAGATAACTAGCAAGTGGACATAGACCATGAAGATAGAAAGACCAAGAGCGCTAAGACCAAAGAGCCACTTTAAGCATGTTCAAAAACTAGAGATATAGCAAATCAAAGTCAAATGATGAGACTCCCCTTAGCAAGAAACACAAGAAAAATGTTAAGACTTGATGCTTTGACTTGGTTGACAAAGTTTGACAATAGTTGATAGCATAGCAAGTTTGATGTTCAAAAATAATTTCTTTCCAAGCAAGATAGTGACACATGAAGTAGTCTTTAAACAATAAAGCAAGGGGCAAAGCAACCTTGCATGATACAAGCATATCTGAGGTCTCAAAAGAAATCCCTAGAACTATTGTCATGTGTATGTTCAAAAGATTTTCACAGTTATACCACATTCGAGAACACATCAAGCAATATCTACCTAAAGGACATGGTTCATTACTCAACAACTTGGCCCATGCTTGATGCTCCTTTGCCTCACACCAAGTGGTTTCCCACAAGAGATATTGGCTTTGTCATGGAAATTCCATAAGCATAACCAAGGGAACACATATGGTGAGTGTAAATCTTGGGGTGATCCGGGTAGTCCACTAGGATCAATCCTTGCACCAGGAAGTTGAGCGGCTAAAAAGGGTAGTTACTAACTTAGGGTGTTTAGATAGGGCTTCCGTTCATAGTGTTCCTCTTGCTCCCAATTATGAGACACCTCACCTTACGATGAGTAACTGATCTCGTGATCACAAGAGTACCTTAAGCATTCTTGCCTAGTGATCTCCCTATGGTTGAAATCCCATAAGCGATCACACTAGGCAAAGACAAACACTACATCTACCAAAGTTTTGTGTCCTTGATAGCCTTGAGTTTATAGTGGGTTGGAAGAGTCAGGTAATCTGTTTGTCCCCACTTGGGTCGTTCCTCTCAGGTTGTACGAGAGCAGGCCCTCTAAAGGATTCTAACTACACAAAGTGGATCAACTTTCAGAAGTCAAGATTTCTGGTTCACCACAAGGGTGAAGAGCATACTCTCCTATTCTAATCATTTTCTCCCAAACATGCCAAGAAGATTCAGTTACCCCTTGCTTTTGAAACCAAATGGCAAGTCAAGATTTCTGATTCACCACAAGGGTGAAGAGCATTCTCTCCTATTACCAAAAGACTCCAATCACAAGTTTTATGTGCCTATGAAAAATGAAAAATTAGTCAATTCCACACATAAAAACAAAAAAGCAATAAATTTTGGGTTTTTATGCTTTGGGCAGCCCTGCAAACAATGTTAGTAGCCCTTGCGCATTTGAAGCTTTGACATGCGTTCTTCTTATGCAATGTTTCAATTTTTTTTTTTCATAAGGATGGCAACCTGTAATCACAACTTGTTAGCACCAAAAGTTAGTATGAAATAACATAAAAATTTGTAATAAAAAGTGGTGAGTTGCCTCAAAAATCCAATTTATCTTCCAACCAAGTGCATGCAAAGAAAGTGCAAGTTAATCGCAAATGCTCTCATTTTTACTCTTTGATTTTGACCTAGTCAACAAGATTGGACTTTTTTACTATGATTTTGTATCCAAAAATGAAAATAAAAAGAAGAGGCCCCTATTAAAAATCAAATAGCTCTCCAAAAATGCAAGAAATTTTAAAAAATCTCTTCATTTGCGCTCTAGAGATCAGTTTTGTCAAAATAGGCCAAATTTATCAAATCAAGTTTGTGATCTTTAATACAACTTCAAAATTCAAAACACAAAGAAATAACCCCCATTATAATTGAAAACCATTTCTTAAAATATAATTTTTTTTAAAAAATTCACTGATTTGCGATCAGAAATAGCTTTTTATGAAAAATAAAGAAAAACTCATAACTCCCAAAAATCACTTCAAAATTCTTTTAAAATTTGACTGAGAGATTTTGAGCATATAAAAAACCTACAAAAAAAAATTCATAACCAAACTCCAACCGGTTTAAAAGATATGATCAAATCTTTAAACCAACTAAGTTTTTGGCCTTCAAACCAATTTACTTATGGGTTGGCCTTAAAACCAAAGTGATAATTCTACAAAAGCATTTGATTAGATCCAATATGCTGCTATAAAAAACCAAAGATAAAAAATGAAAGCAAATGGTGCTAGAATTTGATTCAAGCCCCACGATGGGCGCCAAAAATGTACACTAGAAATGTGTCACACTCTAAACCATTCTATCCAAACGATTCCATGAGTTGGAATGCTTGGATCTTGGCTTAGAGCTCCCTATCCACAGAGTGCAAGGAGTTAGTATTTCAGCATGAAGGCTCTCAGCCAAACCTTATAAATGTACTTCTTGCTAGTAAACCATGCAACGGGAGGTTCTTTGAGACAAGAGCAAGAGTGCAAATATCTTCAAAGAGTTCCTCAAGAATGCAATGCAACTAAAGATTAAACTAGAATGAATATGAAAAATGAAAAGTGGAGCTATGCTAAAACATGTATGAGAGTGTTACAATACCATTATTAAGCTATGTGAGATTAAGCTACATGTAAAAATGAAAGCTAAGCTAAGATGCTATGGTATGAGAGAATGTAGACAAGAAATAGAAGTTCTCCACAAAGCTCCAAAGAAACCTGTTAGAAAACCTGCAGCATAACAATGTTCAAAAGATGAGGATTCTTTGAGGGGAAAAGCTCTCTCCCTTTTAAAGATGTATGGACGGTAGAGATCAAGATGAAGATGGTGGATGATCAATGGTGGAATTCAAAAAGAGGAGTGATCCATGTGCACACACAAGTCAACCAATAGAATATAAGTTGACTTGTCATATAAGACAAAAGTGACAAAGCCTTTTCTTTTAATTGTAAAATAGAAAAAGGACTTTATGTGTGCACTTTAAGTGGGTTAGAAGAATGGGGTGTTTTATTTAATTAAAAGGGGACATGTTCTTTTAATCAAATAATGAACTTAGGATAGCATAGTCAAACTATAGGTTATAATCAAATAAATTAATTATTAGCAATTTGGTCTAGGTAAATAATTAAATTAATTTAGCCAAAATGTTGAAAAGGGGGCTAATAGCCTAGATGACCATTTTTAGGTGATTACATATTCAAGATATTTTGTTCTGGAATGAACTAATCTTATTCCCCACATAAATTTTAGGGATAAATATATATTACTTCTCTTCTATTCAACTAAAAATAGTTGATCATTCATGAGCACATATATTCATAAGTTATGAATAAATTTGTCACCCTTTTTAGAGGATCATTCACTGGATCTTTTGGGTCCTTCCATCTAGTAAAGTGCAAAAACTTATTTCTCTGATATGTGAAATTGAAATTCTTGGGTAACTTCACAATCTAAATTGTGAGCAATTCTTCCTAGTACAATTGTTGATCTGTTGGTTCTCAAAATTATTGGTTGAATTCTTGTAAGCCTTTCCTACTCAATGTTGGAAAAATCTCAACAAAATCTTGGCCAACAAAGAAGACTAAATCATGATTGTTCAATCTCCATACTTTAGGATCTACAAAACCTAGGTGATTTTACCTATATCTATGTTTCTTGATACAAGTTTAAAGATTAATAATGAAAACTTTATAATTGATACTCTTGAGTTGGCAAGTATCTTCTCAAGGAGAAATTGAATATGAATTCTTTGAATGTATATGAAGTTTATCAAGTAATAGAGTGTAACAAGGTATTTATGCAAATGGATAAGATAAACAATATCACCTTCCACACAATTGTACTTTTCTTTAGAAGAAACAAAAAACCAATCCTTTTCCATTGGGACAATGGATTATATTTCAATATTTAGTGTAAATATCAAACTTCTTGGAGACAGGCACACTACCATCAATTGCTAGATGGAGAAATTGAAGTCATAAAACCCTAGTTAATTGTATTTAACTTCAAAAGATGAAGACCAATTACACAAAACATACATAGGCATATGATTTTTGCTTACTCAATGTTTTGCCCCAATTTCAATCTATCAATAGAAATATGAATCCAAGAGGACAATTTACAGACAACAATATTGATGATCAATTTCAAAACTTTGGAATAAAAATAAAGTATTTTTAATTTATTTTTAAAACAAGTATGATTGGGTTGTGACTAGTTGCAATATCCATCATGTGTTATATATATATATATATATATATATATATATATATATATATATATATATATATATATATATATATATATATTTATTTATTTATTTATTTATTTATTTATTTATTTATTTATTTATTTATATATATTAGTATTTTTCATATTTTTTAATCTTTTGTTATTTATCTTGTATCTATTATAAGGTCTCGGTACCCTTTCTTATAGGAAAAAAAGCTTCAGACATTTATGAAAATAAACTAACTTAATAACTAATTGCAACCATTCACCATTATTTTAAAAATCACAAAACTCAAAAAGTTCCAAGAAAAGTATAATTCGTGCACCATGTTGAGAATCCCATCAAACCATCGGTTCCCCTAAAGATCCTAGAACTCATCAAGAATGATGTGAACTTTGGCCTTGTCCTCTTTGAGCTCCAATTCATGGATGTCACTAGAAAAGGTCATGTAATTGGTTCATAGTTCCCAAGTGATAACGTACATACTATTGAGAATATTCAACTAGTCTTCTTGGGCTAGAGTCAAATTTGGTTCCATAAAAGGTCCTCTAGTCATCCTCTTTATTATAAGCTTGAATTGACAATACCATGGTTGTGTATCCTCAAAATATACACACAAAAATTATACTACAATAATGTTATTGATGATCAACCTCATGGTGTCCTTTTAACAATGGTCAAAAATGCACTAACTTTGACCATACTTTCACACACGCTAACATAAAGTTATTATCACATCTAATTCAGTGAAAATTTAAGACCAACAAATATACTTAGCTATTTCACATGTGTTTCCTATCATGAGGTTGAAGAAACAATTTTTCATATTTACCTTTTAACATTGACTTTTGCAATTATGACCTTGAAGAAATCTCCATCCTACGAAGTTACAAAATTGAGACAACACTATTTCATGACTCAAGAAATCAAAAAATTGGTTTGTCAGTAAATCATGAGCTGCAAAATTGTGAAACTATATAAGTAAGCTTGTGTCAAATGTTAAAATTTGATGTTCAAAAAAATCACAAAATTAGACATAGAAGTTTTTGTCATCTTTGAAACCACAAAATCAAGGCTCACTTTCTATAACTTGCCCGATATATCAAATTTTGGATTTTTGATACCTTGCAAATGCTTCTCTTCTGAAATAGAGAAAAGTCTCTATATTAAAATCCTACCCAATTCAAGACTTTGAGAACTAGAAATGGCTCATCTTTGAAGAATTTTTTTTTTGAGTACCATCAAACTACACATTCCATAATAGTAATAGTATTATCATTCTCTTGTCAGGAGGATGTTGAACAATAGTATTAGTTTTATGTTGAGGTAAAGGATTAATGTAGATTTGAAGATTTTTATTAAGAGGCACCATAGATTAATTTCTAGTATCATAACTATTAATAGATAAGGCATTAGAATCAATCAAATCTTGAATCTTATTCTTTAAAGCGTAACAAGTCTTAGTATCATGTTGTTGGTGATGATATTGACAAAAGGCTTTAGGATTAAAGTGCAAAGTTAATATAGTAGAAGGAAGAAATGATTTAATAGGAGGAACTATAGTTGTACTAACACTAACCAACCTACTCATAATAGAATGTAAAGACTTAGAAAAAGGAGTAAACTTATGATTCATCTAAACAGAGGAAGAAGTAATGACACCTAGAGATGCAACAACTACTTGATCATCTACTATATTTGTGGCTTTGTTAATCATGACATGGTTGTTAGGTTTCTAAAATTTATTATGATTAGGTGTGGCATCACTCTTGTCAATAGGTACAAAAGCCATTGGAGTGGTGTTCTCAAATTGACTCACTTGTTATTGATAATGATGAAGTGTTGTACAAAGTTGTGAAAAAGGAAGTAAATTCAGTAAGCAAAATCTTATCTCTAATGTCTTTTTGTAAATTCACAATAAACATATGTTGAATATCAATATCTTTCACATGCTTATATCTACCAACATATCCAGCCACTTTCTCCTTATGACCTTGTTTTCAATGCATCAAATCAATCAAAGAAATAGAAGGACCAGTATTATTCTAAAACTGTTGTATAAAGGCATTAGAAATTTTATGAACGGAATCAATAGAATAAGGTGGAAAAGAGAAATACCATTTCAAATCTTTGTCATGAAAGGTGCAAGAAAACAACATAACTAGAATCATATGGTCATAAGCATAGTCACT